>VZSE01013760.1:980711-1026856 GCA_013398275.1 Promerops cafer
GGGTCTGGCCGCGGGGAGGGTGCGAGCCCCGGGACGCGCGGCGCTGGCAGCGCTCGGCGGGGCCTGCCGCCGCGGGACGGGGGGAAGGGGCTTAAACTGAAAGAAGGTTGGTTTGGATTCGGCGTAAGGAAGAACGTTTTACAATGAGAGTGATGAAACATCGGAACAGGTTGCTCGGAGAGCTGGTTGATGCCCCATCCCTGGAAACAATCCAGGTCAGGCTGGACAGGGCTCTGAGCAATTTGATCGGCTTGAAAACGTCACTGCTCCTTGCAGGGAGTTGGACTAGGTGGCCTGTTAATGTCCCTTCCAACCCAAACCATTGTNTTTGATCGGCTTGAAAACGTCACTGCTCCTTGCAGGGAGTTGGACTAGGTGGCCTGTTAATGTCCCTTCCAACCCAAACCATTGTGTGAGTCTGTAAGTGTGCAAACCTCTGGTCATCTCCTGGAAATAAGCAAGGCTCTGGGGAGGTGTGAGGAGTCCCATGCCCTCCCTCCTGCCCCACACCTGCCCCTCTGCCCCTTCCTGCCTGCCAAAACTTCATGGGGGGATTTCCAGCATGCTAGAAAGTATTGGGATGTGTGTCACACACACACACACACACCCACACACACACCCCACTGTTACTACAGACCACTAGTTCTTCATATACACACACATAATAATTTATGTATGTGTATGTACATTCATATATACACAAACACACTATAGTAATGCAATACTTGGTATGGATCAGGATCTGTGCTCAACTCCTGCAGAGGAAGCTCACGGTGGGGCCAGCTGCAGCAGCAGTCAGTTTTTCTGCTCAATCAGTGGTTTTCCAAATGTACTTTTTCCTTAAAGATTTCTTGGGAAGGTGCAGCCTGGGATATCAGAATACAGTCCTGTGACAACGGGTCTGTGCACCCTTTTTTGAGGGCACAAGGGACAGCACACCATTCCTTCTCCCCACAGTAGGCCTCGCTGTCCTGCAGGGAAAATGAAATATTATTCTCATTTTATGGGGAAACTGAGGCACAGAGGATCAAACAAAAGGTGTGTGGCAGAACCAAGATGCAGTCTCATCTCTTTTCAAATCCAGCTCAATTTAAACTCGCAAAAATATCCCCCATCTGCATTTCTTCAGAATTGCCAGTAACACATCCCACAGCCTGGCAAACAGAAACCAGTCTCTTCCCAAGAGGACACTCAGCCTCAACAAGTCATGGCCGGGCAGCAGCACAGGGGTGACCCTACAGGTGCTCCTTCATCCCGCTGGGGACAATCAAAGGAACTGGGGGTGCTCAGGGCTCAGCTCTCATGCACAGACCTCGTTCTTCCTCTCCACATTGTCTCAATGAATAATGCATGAATACGTACTCATCAAAATCCTAGATACTATATTTATACAAATACATCAGGGCCAAATTCTGCATTAGTGTAACTTCTCTGACGTAAAAAGGATTACTTTGGTAAAAATGTTGGCTTTAAATATTTTTACCCAAAATAGATGTTTGGCAAACCTTGCTTTGCTGCTTTTTCTCGATTAAAACCCCTTTGTTTTCTGAGTAGGTGAAGTTTAGTGTGATTTAGCAGTGCAAAGAACATGAAATTTAGATACAGCTAAAATCTAAGCCCTCAAGGCCGGGCTTTAATGGAATTTGAATTGTTGGCTGTTCACATACAAAATTCCCTTGTAATGTTTATTACATGAAAACAACCAAAAGTTGCAATCTTACTTTCATCATTACTATAACCTACCTAGGTACTGGGACATGTTAGAGGTTTCTCTAACTTGCATTTTTCCACTTGCAAAAGGCAATGTCTTCATATTTTAGTCCCAGTAGTTCTGAACTTTCTTTAAATTGCTAGAGATGCAGTGAAGTCCCATATTTAACTTATGTGGAAATAAAATGGTGTTTTCCCAGTTCTGCTTTTCAAGTTTCATCCGTTTTACTGGGCCCACAATCTTTTCACTTCCCTAAATGCATCACTGGAAGCTGGGTCCTTTGCCCACTGTGCAGCTTCAAGGCTGCCCTGCTGGCTGTCTCTGAGGCTGCAGACAGGAAGGTGAGAAGTTTTCAGTGGGCTCAAGCAGATCCAAACGTGCTGCTGTGGGAGGGAATGCACAGCCACCATCCCTTGTGCCAGCACCTGCCCCTGTGCAGCTGCATGTCATGATGGAGGAGGGATCTGGTACTTTTTCACATCTGAAGAACCCAGCTGAGCATCTCAGCCTTTCAACACTGCTGTGAGGTGAAATGCAATGGAAAATATCAGGGAAGTGTAACTAAGGCATCTATATTTCTTCCTGAGATTTCCCTGTGGGGGGAAAAAAAAAAAAAAAAAAGTATTAGAAATGCAGGCAGGCAGTGTAGAGCACCTGGGAAGCGAGTCCAGAGCACGCAGAGTGAGCCCTGACCCAAGCTCACTCACACACAGTGGGACAAGCTCTGGATGCACCAAACCTTTTGCATATGCCCAGATCCCCTTTGCTGTGCTCACAGAATCCATGGGAAACTTCAGCACAGCCCTTGTGTGTAGGCTCAGTGACTGTGCCTTCAGCATTCCTGGGTGTCCAGAACTCTGTAGAAATTGCTGCCCTGACCAAGCCATTGGACATCAGTGCACCCTGGACAAATATCCAAAGTCTTCTTTTTCTGCCCAGGCAAAATTTCTAGACAGAGACAAAGGACATGTTAAAACCAAACAAACAGGATATACAGTGGCACAAGTTCTGCTGCCTCACTACAGCACAGAGCTGTCACCTTACAACAGAGAATAATGGGAAAATGCACAAAAGTCACTGCCTCCTGGAATGCCAGTCTGGGGCTGTCCTTGCTGAAACATCCCTGCAGCTTCATCCATTACAGTATCTTTCCTGAGCAAACATTTTAACAGAGAAATTTCCTTTCTCAGCTAGACCATATTTCCTTATCCATGAGTCTGCTGGGAGTGCCTCGAGCTGCAGACCTGGTTTTGAGGTCAGCAGGCACACTTTGGGGCTTAAACCCAAAACTGAAGATTACAAGCTACAGTGGCAGGTGCTGGCCTCTGAGCTGACTCAGCCACTCTTCCATCCTTCTGTGATCTCTGAATGCACTTCTCAGGCTGTGAACTGGTTAATTCTTCTGAGCCCCATGACAGTGAAAGCAAGCTGACACACATCTAAGTTTTGCTCAAGGCTTTGGAAACACTACAAGCATTTATTAACAGCAGGGGAAATGCACAGATCTAGACAAATATAATTACTGCTGATCCCTTTTTTCTGCCAGCTTTTCATGAGAACCAGCAATGACTGTTGGGCTGGGACAAGATTTTGGGAATGAATTTTTGTGCATCTGTGACTGATGTCTCACATCAGTGTCCTTTATTTGGTACTGCAGCACAACTGAGTCCTCATTCCATGCTATGAAATACATCTGAATTTTGCCAACACATCCTTTTTGTGCATCACTAAGAGATTTCCTTTCCTTTTTTCACCTCTTCGACAACTCCTTTGAAAATCTATTGTTACTTCTGTTCCTTGATATTACTTGGGCATTTTCCATTCTCTCTTTTGCTGCCTTTCAGGAGAGAACTCCAGTCAAACTGGTAGCCCTGCTCAGACAGCCTTTCTGGCATTGGCACAGCCCAGTCAAACACTGAGGATAACACAGAGTTAAGGTCCTTTTAACTGGCTTTTTTCTGATGGCTGTGGGCTAAAGATTTAGTCAGGAAAGGCAGATAAACCTCAGCATTCAAGCTTTAAAAAGTTTTCCTGAAGATAAGAATTGCCCTGCTTTATAAAGTTAAAAAGGACCATAGGCTGAGCTATTAATGAGTTGCTCTGTGCCACATAGCACAGAGCCATCAAAGGTGGGAAAGGCAGCAAAGGGTTCCTCCACACCACACTCAGCAGTTTACACCTAAGAATTGTCTGGCTCTGCTCATACTTTGCCTTTCCATACACGCTCTACAGAGGCTGACTTTTCCTGCCTCGGATTTTCTCCTCTTTTGTATGTTGCTTGCACAGTTCTGGGTTACAAATTACTTCTCATTTTTAAGGGGACTTGAAGGAAAAGTATTTGAACTTCATGGATGGACAAAAAGAGGGATTGTGTTGCGTTGGGTGAGTGCTTTGCTGTCTTTAGTGGTCACCTGTGGTATTTCTGCCCCAGCCCTTGCTATTTCCCATTTACTGCAGCAGCAAACTATTAGTAATCTGATGAGCCAACCAGCCACCTGGCAAAACAAGGGTTAGGCTGAATTGATTAGTCACATATTTCCATTTGATTTACAAATCAAGGTTGCTCTTTTTCCAATGAAAGAAGGAAAAATAATCAACCAGAGTAAAAAAAATAAATAAATAAAAAGGAAGTTCAAATTCTATTTGTTGGGTTTGTGTGTTGTTTGGGCGATCTTTGGGGTTTTTTTTTTTTAATTATTCTCCTTCAGATAGATCCCTTCCATGTGCCACAAAGCCCATGGTCACAACCAGCTGAGCTCTTCTGGGCTTCAGCTTTCAGCACCAGAACAGTTACATGGGGACAGAGGGAACAAAAAAGCCTGTCAGACTCTCCAGTAATGTTATAATCACGTTAACTTAGCAGTCCTTGACATTCACAGATAAGGACTGTAAGTTCTCTCAGTACTACAGAAATATTGACACAAAGAATATGTTTATCCCTGGCTGTGTCTCTGCAGGACAAGGTGGAAACAGCAACAGCAATCTCAGGACTTAATTTCTTTGGCTTTGCCAGGGCATCTGTGCTCCAGGGCCAACAGTTTATTGATTTTTGGGGTTTTTTCTTTCCTCCACTGGTTTGGAAATTATGTTGTCTTTTCAAGTCAGCATCATAGGTCCGGGGGGAGATAAGTTGGAAGAAACTCATTTTAGGATTTTTTATGCTATTACGCTTTCGACTGTTAAAGACAGTGGGGAGACCTGGGGAGAGTTTCTCATTTTCTCCCAGACTTTCTGTTCATTAATATACTGAGAGAGAAAATGTTAGCTGACCTTCTGGCTGCATTTCTCTAAGCCATCTTTAGCCACGTTCAGCTCCAACCTCGGGTTTCCATGCACAGCCCCTGCACTTTAATCTGGCAAAAGCACCCTCGGAGCAGAGCTGTTCCTGCTGACATCATGGACATCGAGGGAATCAGACCCCGCTCTGCAGGGACAGGAGCGTGCCGAGCGTGTGGTGCACAGGCTGTCCCCTCACTGCCTGCCTGGCTCGATGGCGAGGTGCAGCCCAGGAGCTGGGCTTCGGCTCTTTAACCCCTGGCCCTGAAGCTGCCCAGCAGCCGGTGCCTTCAATGGAACACACAGGGCTCATTGCAAGGGGTTCAAGAGCAGGGGGCACAGCCCTGCCCAAGCTGCCCCTCCCGAAGATGACTCAGGGACAGGCAGGTCGGTAAATGTGACAAAACCCACTGACTCACCTGAGCGAGATTCAGAACCCACTTCTGCTCATCCAAGTTTAGGAAAGCAAAATACACTGGAAGATGTGCAGGAAGCTCTGGGATTGGATGGACGTTGGCTCCAGTTCAGGAGTGGATCTGCGATAAACTGTATTCCCCTGCCCTCTCCTGGAAGGAATACGCCAGGGCTGGGTGCGTTGGTGCAGAATCCTTGTGCTGAGCACTGCGGGGAAGGCTCAAGGAGGTGGTGAGAGGTTTTTAAAGACTGTTTACAGGACAGAACAACCATGCCCGTGTTGTGTCCCCCGTGCATTGCCAACACCACGTCTGCCAGACACTGGCACACCTCTCGAGAATTTGGATGTCTTCAAGGAAGAGCTGCCTGCCTGTCTGGCCATTTGCATTGAATTGGGAAACAGAGAGGGTGACCCAACAGAGGGAATTCAGAGCCTCTCGCTCACCTTAAATAGCAAACACAGCGCCCACATGCAAACACAGTAACCTTCGCTCAGGTCACAGTTGGAGCACCACCAGGTCAGAAACACAACACTGTGGCACCAACAGACAGAGCTCCTGTGGGTGCCAGTGCAGAAGAGGCAGCTGGGAGCCCACCACTTGGCCAGGGATATGGTGAGAGCCCAGCAGGGAGGTCGACTCAATCTCCTTGGAGTCTGTAGAGCAGAGAAAGTATGAAAGTCCTCAAAATTAGGAAGATCCAGGTCTGGTGCCTGGTCCTGGACCTTCAGCTGTGATGTTATTGTTCCTGCTGCAGGCACACAGTTCAGTGCATATGACCCATTTACATAGATTCACAGCCAGATATATCAGGAGATTTTGCAAGGCTTCCTGCTTCTCCAGAGACACTGGAATTGCATTCTTCTTTTTTCTAAACGTCAAACAGCCAAAGCAATACTAGTCCTGTCCTACAAAGGACTTATTAGCAAATCACTGCTGTTGAGATAATAATGGGAGCAATGAACCACAAAAGCCAAGTGCAGAAACTATAAATAAGTCTCTGGTTCAGTAGTTACAGCACAAGACTATGGATCAGGAGCTCTGGAATGGCAGAACCAACCACATGTGCACTAGATAACCTCAGAAGTGTCTCACATGCTTCAAGATTTCTTTGTAGTTGTGTTCCACCAAGTCTTTCTAAACCCAGCAAAGAGTTATGCAAAGAGGTATCCTCTAGCATGTCAGGTAGGTAAATCACCTCCTCCCAGCTGGGGTGCTCTCAACCCAGCATTGTAGACAGGCTGTGAGTAAAGGTTGGTGGGGACATGATCTTTTAAACCTTGACTAACTGCTCTGTCTTCATGATGGAGGAGTCTCTGAGAACAAAATAGACCCCACCTAATATCTTGACCAGTTCCATAACTGTTTTTTCCCTGCTCCACCCAAACAGAAGTCCTGTTTGCTGGGTTTGCAGTATTTTCAGCACCTCTTTACCCTGCCCTTCACCCTCTTATCAAAGAGATGAACTTCAATAAAGTAGTTCCAGCTGTCTTAAACAGCGAGGTTTGTATTTCCTGCTTCTATACAGGGTTAAAAACAATGTTTTCTGTTCATCACAGAAATAAATGTTAAATGGAAGTTGAGTTATATCTCTCCTGTGACTAATGTTCTAGCTTGTTTTCCAAACTTAATTCTTCATACGCTTTTTTCCCCCTCTTGTTCCTTTTTACATTTGTCCAGACTCCTGTGTTCCCATGGGACTAATTACCCACTCAGCAGTTACTCTGAAGTCCAATTGTAATAGCTGGCAAAACTCTGCTCTTCTATGCAAGCTTTTAAAATATTTCCTCAATTTATTTCAAATAGCACCACTCTCCGGAGCTTCTTCCCAATTTGTGTTGCCCTGGACTGAGATTTATTTTGCTGCCGTTGAGAGCTGACTGCTTTGTTTGTCCCAGGGCAGATATTCTCTGCAGAATAATTAATAATAAAAAACAGACAAAACCCCAAGCAACTGGATCACTCATATCAAAAATTATCCATTGTGATGCAATCTTCTATTTTCTCATCTAGTGGCTCCTTAGTAGCAATGAAAGCAATGAAAAACCACTGATTCAGACCTGGATTATTCTTTTTCAAAATACAGATGTGAACATAGTGTTTTCACTCACATCCACCTTATATTGTCTAAAAGTTTGGGGGAAGATTAATTACATATCCTGCAATCTAAAGATGCCCATTTTCTTATTCTGTAGGTGTTTCTGAGCAAAATATTTACTCCTGGTGGTGTTAAAAGCAATAATGGAGAGCTAAATTCAGACTACTGGCATATATATTTTTCCCCACAAACACTGCTTGAGAGGAAAAGATGCCCCTTCCCAATTCTGCAACTATTTAAATGTCTATATGGTCAGAAGTGACTCACCTCATCTTCTTGCTCTGCGGTTTCACCTCCTGTTCCTTAAGGATAATAATCTTGGCAAAGTACAATACAGAACAAACTGATGTTCATAAAATGGATTTCAAGTGCCTGGTGAAGAAAATACAGAAAAAATATTATGAAAAAAAGCCTTTGTTGCAGGACATCTGAATTGTGCTAGAGGCAGAGGAAATATGGCAGCTTTTATGAGAAGACCCTGTAATCACTGAATTGGAGAGAACATCACATCTTATTGACTGGTTTAATTCTTCCACAACCTCTGCTTGATGACATGCTAGTTGTTTTTTTCCCTAGGCAAAAGAGATATCTAAACCACTGCAAATCACCCAATTTTTGTCCAAGTGGACCTGGAATCTGTCTGCTGCAGAGGCTGGCACAGCAACCGCCCTCAGCTCTAAAGCCAATTTACCCCAATGATCAAGCCCCATTTAGATGGTTTTGCACAGGCTCACATTTGATGGTGACCATCCTGTGAGTTCCTGCAGGCACTTGGGTTTCCCTGGATACCATCAGGGCTCCTGGCCATCAGCAAGCAGCATCTCTCTTGCTACAGAGGGGCACTGATCACACACGTGTCAGAGCCAGCAAAGTTCACTGTGGTGGCTCTCTTTGGAATTCCTGTCTAAATAGCACAGCCCCTAAGGTAAATAGCAGCCGATTTCTGCCCTGCAGAGTGTGCAGCATTGCCACACCAGCCCCTCTCCTCACAGCCTTGTTAACACAACCACCCAAGGAAACTTTTTGCTTTTACACCTAGGAATAAACTAGTTATCTCTGCCAGAGGAGACAGAAAGGATATTGCTTTTGGAATGTCAAGTTCTTCACTTTTAGCATGAAAAGTCTGTTAAAATCACAGTAATTTGCTGATGCGACCCACAGCAAACCAACACCAGTTCTAACCAGTGGTTTCACTGGTGGGATCAGCAGAGGCTAATGAAATCAATTGCAAACTCTGGATCTTTTTAGCAAAATTGATTTGGTAATTAAATATCTAATTTCAAGACTTGTCTCAGTCATATTTCCAGCTCAAAATTACAAATTTTTAAAGATACCTCACCTCTGCACCTACATGTTAAAAACCAATCTCCCCCGTTTTTGTAAGGCTACCAATTTTTAATGGCTTTCTACATCTTATAGTTATTTCATTTCATGAGCCAATAAAAATCTTCCTGCTAATGTTACAGACTCTTTTTTCACTTTCCCCAGGTCATACCCTACATGTGGCCACATCCTGGTAGCAGCTACCACCAGCAGCCCTGAGCTGGCTGAAGGAGAGGATGCTGCACACAGCCACAGGCACACTGGAACTCCTCCTACTGGACTGACAACTTGGAAAACCTCAATATTTCCAAAATCCCAAACTGGGAGCTGTTCTTAATCTGTCATCAGCTTTTTGAGAAGAATCTAAGAACTGTCTGGGCATTTATATAAAAATTGAGAACGTCAAACCCTCCTTCCTTCCCCCTGACCTTTGTGCAGAGCTGTCAGAATGGACCATGGCTTGGGCCAGCACACAGCTGATGGGACCAGGAACAGCATTTGGTTGAGCTCGGGCTGGATGCAGCCCCCTCCAGGCTGGGTCCAGCAGATGTGGAATGTCAGCAGTGCCTCAGCAGCAGGCAGGGCTCTGAGCACTGACCAGGAGGTCACTGTGGATCACGTCCTGTCACAACCCCTGCCCTGCCACAGCCCCCAGGGAGTGCAGAGGCTGGGGTGCCTCAGGGAATCCTGCCCCAAGGATGTGCCAGCCTCCTCCTTCCCTGCAGCACTGGGAAAGCTTCCCTGTGGCAAACAGTCAGGTGCAGCAGTGTGTGTCACCCCATGTCACCACGGCTTATTTGGTACAAGCTGAGGCTGCTGCTGCCTTCAGCAGCCCTCCACACAAGCATCCAAAATAGCTGCACATAGATAACTCCTGTCCTCCTAATCAGCGCCACGCAGACGGGCGCCAAGTCACACACAGGGATTTACTGATACCCTCTGCTGTGCTGGCTGCTGCAGCTCCATGACAAATGGCATTTGTTTGTGCCAGCCTGTGTCCCAAGCACACCAAGGGCTGTGAGTTTGCTGGACTTTTATCTGCTCACAGGTCAACAATGGAGGATGCTCCTTGTAAAATCAAGTCCCATTTGCTTTCAGTCAGAGGTTTCTAGAGTAGCAGGAATTTGCAAGGAAGACCTAGGCGTGTAAGCAGATCTCCACCGTGCAAAGTGGCCGGGGCCACCTGTGCTGGCATTTGGTGACAGATTAATGCCACTGGAAGGGGCGAGGCGGTGGCAGCCCCGCGTGGCCAGGCCCTGCCAGCCCCAGGAAGAGGGACACTATTGCAGCCTTTGACGTCATTCCAGCGGGATCAAGCTCAGACATCTGTCCCAGGCGCAGATTGCGCACGGCCCCCCAGAGGACAGACACGTTGTGCAATGCCACAACAGGCTTCAGAGAGGGATCGGGCACATCCCTGCCTCCTGCAACTCAGCAGCACCAGGATCGGCCCGAAGTGGGTAGGAATGGCAAGAGTTTGGCAAAGAAATTGGTGCAAGTCTGCTCAAAAAGCTGTTTAATAACTTGCTTCCAGGCAAAAACATTTTAAAATTCAGCGGATATCACCATGGAGCAGCAAAATGATGGACAAAAGACCTGTTTGCCCTCACAGGCAGGGCTGTTTGCATGGGGCAGAGGAGAGGGTGTCAGTAATCCTTGTTTGGTTTTTTTTGTTTGGGGGCACTGCCTAATTCAAATGAGTTTGGTAAAGAGAACTAAAGGCTACAAATATCCCAGGGACCTCATGGCACGAATGTGTGGAGATGTTTAGGCCTTGTCCAGGCAAGAGAATCAAAAGAAATTCATGGGAAGCCAGAAGATGGTGATGATTTTGGAGTTGGTGGGAGGGAAAGAATCAGAGCACACAGAAGAGTTCCAATCCAGCCAAAGGAACCAGACACAGGCAGGAACACAGAAAGCCCCAGGACACTCCCAGGCTGCTTGGGGCAAATGGTTCAGTGCTGGACTGAATGGACTCAGGTGTGGGATGGCACCTCCAAGGAGGATGCTGAGGGCCAACATTTCTGTCCAGGCAACAGAAGACAAGCAACAGAGGAACCACTGGGCCCAAAGCTGAGACAAAGAATCAAGCGAGTTGGAGGTTTTTCAGAAAAGGAATGAGAGTTCTGCTTTTCCAAACGGGCTGAGCAGAGCTGCTGGTGGAGCTGCAGCCGGCGGGGACAGAGCCGCAGCGGGCGCAGCATCCCGGGTGAGCTCAGCTGTGGCACAGCTCTGCTGGGAGCCAGCAACGGGAAGGTGGCCCAGTCATCAGAGCCCAGTGGGTGAGAAGAATCCTCATAAAAATACAAGCCAGCTGAAAAATTTCAGTAACCCAAACAAGAGGTGCAGAAGGAATAAAAAATGCTGAAAAAAATCACCTTGAGCAGAGGCTTCCGGGCCACACTGGAAGGCAGCCCCTGCGTGGGACAGGGCCAGCCTGAGGACTTGGCCTTTCTCCACCCTCTTTTGAAGCCCATTGAGACCCAGGCAGGAGACAAGAAATCTTGTCAGCTCAATAACTGCTGCCTCCTCCTCCCTCACACCCACTTTCAGGAGGAGAATGTGCCAGGAGCCTTCTTTGGCTGCCTCTAAGCCTGCAGACCTGCTGAGGAGCCACGTGGGCTGCTTCAAGGGGCTGTCCTGAGCAGCCATACATTAATGGAGCTGCAGGATTTTCCACCTGAAAAGCAATCAAGCTGTGACCCAGGATGAGCAGAGCACTACTACTACCACAGTGTATGGAGAGTGGAGGGTAAATCAGGCAAACTGCTGAAGGTTTCACTGGGCTTGGCCCAAAGCAATGCTGTGTATTCAAGCACGGTAAACTCAGGACAACTTCAAAGACCTTCAGTGAGGAACTTCTGCTGTAACAAAACACAGATGTATTGTGGTGCTAGAGCTCCTTGATTCACCACCTAACAGTGTCAAAAGCAGAAAATTACTAACAAGATGCTGGAAGTATCAATAAAATAAATAATAAGAGTCTTTTAACTAATCCCTTGAGCATGGTTTAGCCATAGGCCAGGCTCAGAAAGCATTGAAAAGTACAGGGAACTAAATAGGAGGATAACAGAAACCTAAACACTCTTTTTTTACAAGACCCTTTCCCACAGCCACCGCTGATCTGAACAGCCTGAATGAGCTCCATTAGATTTTATCAGGGAAGCTTTAAAAGTAGAAACTGGCAAAGGGGCCTGGATCTGAAGGACAGGAATCAGATGCTTTCCCTTCAGGGTACCGTCTGTGGAAATTTCAATCAGTAAATGTTACACACATGTGGCAGGCCACTGGAGAGGGTCAGCCTGTTTTCCATACCTGGATGGTGTTCTGCTGCTTTATCAAAAAGGTTCCCAGTAAGACAAAGGCTGCCAATCTCAGCAGGAACCAAAGCTGTTCCAAAACGTGGTAATTTACCTTGGCTGTGCTGCTGCTGACAGGGGAAAAGCCATGAGCAGGCAGGGAGCAGAGTCCCTGCTGAGTCAGCCAGTGCCCAGGGCTCCCCAGAGCTGCTCCTCTGGGGCTGAGCTGACCAGGTTTGCCAGTCTTGCTCAACCCTTGGGGAGATGGGGTGAGGAGGGAAACTGTGGCAGTGGGTACCTAAATGCATCAGAACCTTTCAGCAGCAGGAATGGGTCTCGTCTCTGTGCCTGACTCAGCCTCCCAGTATTGCAAAATCCCTGCCCATATCGAATGCAGCTGGTAGGATTTCTAATTTAGAAGCTGCTTTGGAACAAGAACAGAGAAGGCATTCAAGGCTGATGGCTTAACCTGGCACAAGTCTGCATTCAGCCAGGTGAGATCGTTGCCATGCCCCAAAGAAATTCCCATTGGAGGCTCTGAGAACAATTGCCCCCATTTTCCACAGGGGAACATCTAGGCTCAGGACACACCTGACATCTCTGGGGCACAAAGGCAGAGTTAGCAGCCAGAAAGAACAGCTCAAGGAGCAATCATAAGCCTGCCCTCTGTCCCGATGCAGCAATGCTAATGCTCTCTCCAGACAGCTCAGCTGCAAACACGGCCCTGGGGCACCACGAGGGAACGGGGCAGAGCTGTACCCAGTGCTGGGGAGCGCCCTGCAGGACTAGGATGGGCTGCAGGGACATCTGGGGGATGCATGGGATCTTGTCTCCTGCTGGAAGAAAACAGGCTGGCAGAGTCTCAACCTGAACCTGCCCAAGAGGGAAAACAGGTCAGCAGAGCACAGCAGAGACTTGGCGGCAGTGACATTGGGGTGGGTGCTGAGGGGGGAGATGCTGACAGAACATGGGAGGCAAACACCAGGAAACAAGTTCCCATTTCATCTCCTAACCTCTAAATGTCTAAAAATCCGCCATCAGTCAGAGTGTGAGCCATTCACCTGTGGCTGTCAGTAGTCAACAAGACACATCCAGAAGGCAGACAGGCACTGAGAGCTCAGCAGGAGAACTGAGTCAGAAGGAGCTACTTACCTGATCCACTGGCCCCAGGAGATGCCTGCCTGCAGCTGAGCTAGGGGGAAAGAAGGTTTTTCCTAAAGGCTGAAGAGACCCATGGGAAACAGGTGTCATTTGGTAATGACAGCACTCCCACCTAGGAAGAGAAAGCAGCCAAAAAAAAGCAAAATTACATTAAGACCAATATTGGCAGCATTGCTGAGAGAGACAGCCCAGAGGCAGGAGAGGTTTTTTGGGGCAGAGTCCTGGCTATCCAAAAAGGGAACAGGCACTGTCAGTATTTCAATGACGAACTCAGCATCACACGAGAAAGACCTTTACCCTGCCTTGGGAAAGGGGGTCATCTCTAAGAAATACCCACCTCCTTCACCACCAGCAGCTCTCAGGAGCTAATTCCTCCTGCGAGCAGTGATGGGGTAAGTGATCTGCAGGTTGTTTTCAGGTGAGAGGCCTTTGAGTTAACAGCAAATACAGGCCTGCTGTGTTAAATGAACTTTATTCCATTTACAAAACATGGCGAGCTCCTCACACAGCCGCTGAGCTGGCTGCCGGCTGCATCTGCCAGGTCAAACTGTGTTGGAAGGATCTGACTCATTTCTTTCATCAGACCTACAAGAATATGAGTCAGGAATAATCTGTAATATCTCAATCAGCCCTGTAATCCTCCATAGTTCTCCTGCCTAAATTCATCACTCCCTGGCAATCTCTTTGGGAGCTGAATTTGAGGCTCATTCAGTGCCAGTAAGGTGTGGGAAGCGACAATAGTTACAAAAGTGACCAAGGAGGTCAGCAAAAGAAAAAGGGGTTAAGGGATACGTTCCTCGTCATCCACTGGAAGCCAGAGCAGATTGTGTTTAGATGGGAATGCTGATGCTCATGACAGCATCACAGGACACATCTCAGCAAGGATTGCCAGACTGTGATGGACTCAGTGAGCCCAGGGAGGAGATAGGATGCAGCCCTGAGGGAGAGGGAGGAAACAGGTTTTGGGAATTAAGGGAGTAACAGGAGCGTGGGGTGGAGTGTGAGCAAAGTTGTAGAAAAAGTCCTGGGCTTGTCATTGTGCTGAGGGAACCTCTGCCTGTTACAGGGAGCAGGGAGGGCTTGGAACAGTGGAAGAGCCTCATTGTTCCAACAATGCCTTTGCCTGATCTCTTAAGAATTGGAGATTAGGACAGGACTAAGGAACTGCCAATCTGGAACAGACCAATGGTGCCTGCATTCAAGCACCCAGTTTCCAACAAAGTCCAAATTTGGCTGCTTTAGAGGAAAATCTTCGATAGCATCCCAGTTCCAGGAAGAGTGTGATACACTGAGTGCTTGCTCCCGTTGGGAAGGCCACAGAGCTGTAGCAGGGCAGAAAGGCTATTTATAAGTGTATCAGATGTCAGCTGAGCTCTTTGCACTTTCTTTTCTTGATCATACATCAAGTCTAATGAGGAGGAATACAGGCTGAGGGGAACAAATGAGCCCAGGTTAACGAAGAGTTGTCCATCTCATACAATACATACAGGGAAGAAGAGCAGCTGGCTCTGTGCCCAGCACTGCTACAAGGCCTCTGAAAGCTGAGCAAGATCACTTTACAGACAGCACAGTGAAAGAGAAGGGTTGAGAGTGCTGTTTGTGATGATGGCTCTGCATTATTAGACAGAGAATTGTTTTCAACTGAAAAAAACCTGGATCCAAACCTATTCACAGAACTTTCATTATGCTCTCTTCTAAGGACATGCTTTGCCAAAAAAAAAAAAAAAAAAACAAAACCAACCTGAAGGGTTAACTCTTTCTCTCCAAACCTGGTATGAGAGAGCTAGAATACAGATTTAAGCACAGAGAAAAGTTGATAGCTGTTCCAATTAATGTTCCAGCTAGCATCTGCTCTTTTTAATTAGTGGAAGTCTGGTGGTGTCTGGAGACAGGGCTGCTGAGTGGAACTGTGCTGGATTCTTTTCTGCTTACACAGCTATTCTGGTCCCTCTTGGTGCTTGGAACTTCTTCTCCATTTCACAGAGGCCAGAGTCCATTGTGTGTGTGCTGATACCTGGCTGTGCCCTCAGACTGCATAGATGTTTCACTGCAACAGGCTTCAAACATGTGTCTCCCACTGGAGGGAAAACTGACAGGGGAAGGTACTTTATACATGGCCTCTCCCCTTCCCAGGCACGTTCGTACATTGCTTCACTTACTGAAAACTCAATTTTCATCTGCAAAAAGGCACTGCCATGAAACAGATGCAGATGGATGGAGAAGGCTTCCCCAGGACCTGCCAACCTTCCTGTTTTGCTGGAAGCTCGCTGATCCTTCACCTCACTCTTTGTAACATGACCTTTGAGGATCTGAGCGTTTCAATTACACACAGATGAATAATTTACAAGTCATGGCTGTTGCAATAAACAAGTCCTCCTGCTCTGTCCAAACATTCGACATCTTGTCTTAAATTTCCCTCAATTTGCAAAAACCTCCAGGACTTAAGCAACGTTCAAAAAACTTTGGAGGAGCAACTGATGAGGGAAGAGCAGGGTGGCATTTCACAGCAGCAAACAGCACTGGCAGCAAGTATTGCCCTTATCTCCCGTCAGGGCATTGACCTGTTGTACAAACTCCAGGTAGGAAAGCCACTGGCAAAGCAACCCCAGATGTAATATTTACCTAAGAGGAGACATTTCAGTGGAAAACAAGCTACAGGATCTGCTGACATCTCGGTGGGGAGGAGAACAGCGGTCATTCACACCGGTGCAGGCAAAAAGAATAGGAACGGGATCTGGAATTTCAAAGTACTTCTGAGTAATAAAGCTGTTGTTGCGTGAGGAGCATGTTTGTGCTGTCCGTGATTCCAGCTAAACAGACATCAAATGTGGATTTGGTGCTTGTCCCACAGGAGATCCACTGCTCAGCATCAGCAGAGCCACTACGCTTGTGTGGGCCCCAGTATTCCATACTCAAAGTACCAATGCAAATAGGCAGATTCTGCAAGAAAACAACCAGGCTGGCACTAAAAATTCCTGAACTACTGCAGCTGGTACCCAGTGATGCCTCATTCTCTGGCAAGGAGAAGTGGATCCCATGAGCTACCCTGGGAACATGAGCCACAGTTTTGAGTTACAGATAATAGTTCCTGTACAAGCTTCTCTGGAGAAGAAGATAGACAGGATCGAAACAGCTCGGGAGCAAAGTGCATAACAGGGTTGTTTTTATTTTTAATCCATTCCACATGAGCAGAAAGAGCTTGGAGTTGTGAAGCATGTGCTTCCTTTTGCAACTCGACCCATAACTTTGGTTTATTAATCCTTTTTGCTCTGCTCCATAAGCCCCTGTTGAAGAAAATTTGTGTGTAGGACTTGCAGGATCAGCCCTTTTCACCAGCTGCAGTTTCACTATCTTCCTAAGTGATCAAAGCACAGGCTGTCACTGAAAGGGGCAATTCCATCTTTCCCCAGCCCATGTGTCCCTCTTCCTCAGGCCATCACAGTGATCATGATAAAAAAAGGATCTTTTCCTCAGGCAGAGTATTTTTTCAGCTGGATCTGTTCCCATGCAGTGACAGCAGCTGAAGTTTTGCCACAAAGCAAGAGCCAGGAAAAAGGCTGGAACTGTGCCTCAAGAGCTTAATGCAAAATCATGAAGTTTCAGTCTCAGGTTCCTGGGTCATTTGTCCATGCAAAGAGTGTGGATTTATAGTCGAGTTTAAGAAAGTCTCCTTGGCTGCAGCTTTGTGGCTCTCTTTTGCACACTGGGCCAAATGCAATCTCTAGTTCCCAAAAGTACTGAGCTCTGAGGGAAGTCTGGAACTAGTTACAGTTTTCATCTGGGGACCAGGTCTACATGGTTATTCAGAACTGGCCTTGAAATTGCAACCATATTGTTTATTTATATCCTTACCAGAGCAAACCAGGGGAGTCATCCTACTGAACCCAGGCTCAGCCTCCCTGATCTCACCCTCCATTGTCCAGAGACTTCACAAAATCTCCACCCTTAGAGATTTTCAAAAGAGCTGGGCAAGGCCTTGAGCAGCCTGATATGACTTGGAAGTTATTCCTGCTTTGAGCAGGAGGCTGGACAAGAGACCTCCAGAGGTCCCTCACCAATAGCATTATCCCGAGATTCTGTCATCTTCCACTGCATCTGCACGAGGCTCTGCTACAGCACCACCAAGCAGTCCCACACTGCCTGAGCCACACGTCAGGGAGCAAAAGCCAGCCAATTCTCCATGGCCTTGGCTATGTTAGCTGGGAGCCAGAGCAAAGCACACACCTTATCTGTGTGCAGATGTCTCAGCACACACCAGAATAAGCTTTGCATTGCAAAAGAAACTGTCCCAGCTCTGGCCAGGATCCCAGGCTGAAGACTGCAGAACATTTTCTCTTCAGCAGGAAGGAGCCTGCATCCTCAGCAAGAACAAGTGTGAAATTACAAATCACTGAGCACCTGCTGCTCGTTGTCCAAGTCATCACACAGCACTCGAGTAGCTGCAGCGAAAGGAAGAATGACAGGGACTTAATTTCCATATGGCCCTTCAGAAACTTCAGCAATTTTGATCCACTAAGTTGAAATCTGAGCTCTTGAAAGAATTGTGCACATTCACTTTGGATGAGACATGCCATGAACACCCTGGGGGCTGGGGGTCAGGAGGCAAGGACCTGAGCGGGTTCTGCTCCATCAGCTTGTTTGCAAAGATGGGAGCTGAGCTCACAGATCTTCTTCCAGGGCCTTCCTCGGGGTCACTTCTCCTTCAACGCAGAGGATGGAAGAAGGTTTCTGGGTGCTCGTCCGATCTGGAGACCTCATCTATAAGGCGAAAGGGGCACGGAGGAGCCGGAGTGGGAAACGTGGGACAGAGCCAAATCCCAGCCCGGCAATACAAGGCTGCTGCCATCTCGTGGCTGGCTCTGGCCATGCAAAGGCGACCAGGGGCGTTTTTCCAGCTGGAAAATCTCCCTTTGAGATAAGATCCTTCCTGCAAGTAAGCTTCAGCTGGAAGGAGGAGGGGGCAAGCAGCTGTGCCAGTGCTTATACCCCATGGGGCCACAGCACTCGGGTACCAGAGCTTTGCTACCGCTCCTGCTTTACCTTCTGCTAGAGCTGCTCCTCTGCTTTGGGATGGCTCCACCCCAAGACAGTCCCTTTTCCATCAGGCCAGCACCTCCCTGTGCCCTAAGGAGAGAGGAGAGATCCCTGTTGCTGTTGAGAGGCCCTGGATTTGCTGTGCCCGTGCAGCGCGTGTGGCCCTCCCAGTGGTCTGGTGCTGGGAAGGGAGACGATCCACGGTGGAGCAGAGACATGTTGGGATCAGACAGGATGGATATGGTCTCCAGCACTCTTTCATTGAGCTGTGGTGCTGATGCAGGGATTTACTCTGTGAATGAAGTATAAATGGAGAACTACCTGGTCACTCTTTCGCCCCCTTTCAGCCTCTCAGCCAAGCTCAGGAATGTGCACAGCAGTTGAAAGAAGTGTGAGAGCAGCCATATATTCCCTGTGGGATCTCCACAACCATCTGCTTGCCCACAGGCAGGAGAAAGGCAGGAGAACAGTGTCTCAAAGAGACCCACCAGCAGACAACTTATGCTGGCAGCTCACCAGAGACCCTACTAAAGCAGAGAGTGGCCTGCACCACCTTCCACAGAGCTCCTGTAGGTCATGTCTTGTGGGCCCTCACTCGAGGATACCTCCTCCTTCCTTGTCTCCAACCATGGGAATAGGCTCCAGCTTCCCCTTCTTCCTCCTGGGAACCTCTAGGTTCTGCAGGTGCACAACTCCCTGGAAAAGAGCAGAACAAGAGCTCCAGAGAAAGAAGCAGCCCCAACTCATTTGGTATTTCCGCAGTGTTTGCTGGCTGCTGCCAGGCTGGTGTCTCTGTGTGGCACATACTGGGGCTCACATCACACAAACTGAAGTGGAATACTGGGATAAATGAGTCCCCTGGGAAGACTCCAGGCAATGGGGAGGTGATGGCCCAGTGACCTGTGCAGCATCCTGGGGTACACAGGGAGTTTCCCATAGTGATAAGACTACAGAGGAAGATTATCTAGGTACTGATCCAGCTTTCATCTTTCAATCATCCATTTCAAAATGTTTTGCCAATGCTAATTAACCCCCGCAGTACCTCTGTGGTGGGGATCAGCATCCCTGTGTACCAACAGGGGGACGGAATGGAGAAGACAAGGAGCCCCTTCATGAAGAAATGAAGGGAGCAAAGAAATCACAATATCATGAAACCCCAATCCTGCATCCTAACACAATCACAAATCCCCAAATCTCAGACATTCTGCTGGAAAGATAAGCAGCCCCCTGCCACTCTTACCCTGCCAACTGCCTGGCTTTCTCAGCTGGGCACCAAACATTTCACAATCCCAAAAACTGGGATGCCCTGAAGCACCCTTACCCCTAAGGAGCTGCAGGCATGGTCAGCTGCACAGCCTGTTCCTTGCAGGCAGAATTTCCCATGATGTTGCACATGCTATTTATTCCATTCATTAAACAAGTTAATGGTGGCTAAGAATAGACCCCAGATGTCCTTCTGGCCTTAAAAACTTCTTTGCCCTCAAGGAAATGCAAAGCCTAAGTAGCTCATGGCATCTGTGGGACACAAATAATGAACCAAGATGTGAAGAGCTTGCACATTTCCAAGAATTCACAAAATGCAGCTCTGCTTTTAAATAACCTCTGTTCTGCTTTTTGGGAAATAAGTGGTTAGCAAGGATAGTTCAGCACAGAGCAATGGATGTGCAAATGCTTAATTCATTGATATAGAGATTGTGCCAGACAGAGCCAGAGCTGATCAAATGTCTTCAGTTTCTGTTATCTATTTCTGTAATGTTTCCACTGCGACAAATTCACAATTCTGTAATAAACTGGTGTTTCTGAACAAAGGTAGTTTCATATAAAGCCTTTAGAAAATATGCATCTTTAGTACGATTTACTCCTGAGGTTTTTTTTTTTTATTTTTGGTAATAGAAATTCTTCTGTAATGTCATTTTTTTATACATACTCCTCAATACTGTTGGGAAATATCCCAGAATATACTAAAGATAGCACTATGGCTTTCTGCATCACTGCTAGAAATCAAAGCATTCATGTGCAGAATAAAGAAAAATTTCTTTCTGTAGAAGCATTTTTCTTCTGTTGCCTGAATCCAGTCTCTTGATAATCACCAATTATAGAAAAGAATTATAAGAATCAAATGGGAGTTTGCACTTACAGAAATTCATGCTATTTATTGCATGAGTTATTCAGATAGAGAAAGCTGCTTAGAAATCTATCAGTAAATGAAAGAAACTGCTATTTCTGAAAACTGTATTAATAGAGATTCTAAAGGGTCTAAAGAGGAACATGATCCATTTGGAACCAATTTGGTCTTCTCAGAAACAGGGAAGGTTAAATAAGAGGATTTAAGGATCTTTTCCTCTGTGAAAACATATTGCTTTTTACCAACTAGTATTTTATCAAACCCTCTATGGAATTATATGGTATTTCAGAAGGTGATACTTGGGGTTCTATAGCATTTTTGACTTGGGCAGCTTTCAGTAAATGGCAGTTTGTTCACCCACCCCACACGTACTCTCTAAACTGTGACTGTTTACACTTTGCAAAGAGACAGACCAAGGCAGAGATTAGGAAAAGATAAATTATGGTCATTCCACAAACAGGGGCCCCAGCTCCCATTTCCTCAACCCTCTGCTCACAGACATAGGGTTAAATACCCCATTCCCAGGCCTGAAATAAGGGGGAATGAAATAATGAGCAGAGAACCCAGCAAGGCTGGGAGACCTCTCACACCAGAGCAGTTTTCTTCCTTTTAGAAGGAGATTCAAACCCACATCTCCTCGGACCCTCGGCGAGCTGCCAGCTCGGGACACATGCCACGCATCCCGGCCGTGTCCCAGGCCAGGCTGGACGGGCTTGGGGACCCGTGGCTGCTGGAAGGTGTCCCTGGACCCGGCTGCCCTCCAGGGGCCCTTCCAGCCGAAGCGGTTCCACGCTCGCTCCCGTGCCCGCGCGCTGCCGCCGAGCAACGGGAGCGCGCGTTTCCATGGCAGCGCAAACAGAGGCGGCCGCGCCCGCCCCGGTCCCCGCTGCGAGCGACATCCCGGCGAGAGCAGCCCGCAGGTGACACCGCGGGGCGACACACCTCGGGGCGACACACATGTGGGTGAGACACATCTGGGTGAGACACATCTGGGTGACACACATCTGGGTGAGACACCGCGGGGCGACACACCTCGGGGTGAGACACATCTGGGTGAGACACCTTGGGCTGAAACACATCTGGGTGAGACACCTCGGGGTGAGACACCGTGAAACAGCGGGCAAGGAGGGTGTACAGAGAACTCCACTAGGGACAGATGTGGGACATCCGCTGCTCTGGGAATATGGTGGATGGATTTATTGCACTAGTTGTTAGATCTGTCTGCATATTTACTTTGGCTTTTTGTTTGGTTTTGTGGGGTTTTTTGGGTTTTTTCTCAGCAGCCTGATGCTAGAGAAAAGCACTGAATGAAGGTTTCAGTGAATTAAAAGCATGAATGCCTTATCTATTGATTCACTTACTACTGGTACACAGCTACTGGAACATAATGTCAGAAGCAGTGAAATATATGCCAAATGATTCTAGCAATGAAGCTTTTTTAATTTGCATTATTATGCTTAATAGTTATAAATTAGCAGAGCTAGTGCTTCTGTAGCTTCTGGCATTATTTCCAAAGTGCTGTGCAAACAACCTATAAAAAAATCCAAACTAAAAATATCAACCTCAAACAAAAATATCTTAATAAAATTAATATTTATGAGTTAATCTTAGATACAGTTTCTTATACTTAGCTAAAATTTTATTATAATTTTATTTTTATCTCTGAGGGTTGCACTGACAATTGTTTTCCATGTGCCACTGTCTAGTCCTGCTTTTCAGACTCATTGCCTGTAGAAGGAATTCAAATCAACCACAGGAACAAGAAAATTCTTATGAGAAAGGTTTTACGTTACAGAAACCAAGGTGTGCACTGAGGGCTGAAGATCCAGGTGTTTGCTGCAACTGCTCTGCAAGGTTCACAAACTGTATTTAGGCATTCAACTGCCTGCCCACCCCTGCCCTGAAGGGCTTTCTCCAAAACTCACACCATCAGCAGGGGTGATGTTCCCGGACATAGATGAGAGACCCCTAGAGAAAAATACCCCTTAACATTAAGCAAAGGTCAGAGAAGTTTGAACTCTAAGTAACAGTCAAGGAGGTTCTTGGTAAAATGGTACTTCTTGGTACTTCAAGAACTGAAAAGGACAGAGAAAATTCAAAAGCCTAAACTCTACCTCAGCCTCCGTGTCTCATCAGCAGTGAAAATTTGCCACCTCCAAAGAATAAGGTACTAATTGGGCAGCTGCAGAAAAAACACAGAGCACCAAGGACAGACACAGAAATTAGGCCAGATGAGTTTAGCTCAAAATACATAAAAACTGGAGGCTGTTCAGAGCAAAAACTGATGCTCTAAAATAGCCCTAAAACTAATTCAAGCAGAAGAGGATATTTTCTACAGCATCTTATGGCAGTGCAGATCAGGAATGGTGCCAGCAGCAGAATTGCATCAACTGAACTAATACCTCACTAAGCCCAGCTTGCTGCCTTTGGTGATTAAAGGATGGCTTTAACAATGGCCTATCTGTTCTTTGTAAGTGAGATCATTCCAATTATGCCCTGTCCCTTAGGATCCATTGCAAAAACTACAAAAAGACTGGAGTCAGAGAAACAAAAAAATAACCTTCAACAGTTTGCCAACCTAAAATGAAAGGCAACAGAGTTCTGTAAAGTGTGTTTGTGCTGTCCAACAATCATTCATGCTTATTGCAAGAAATCCACAATGCTGAAGCAATTACTGGGAAGACCTTTAGTGAGTAAAAATGTAGCTTGTGAACTAGTGACAGGAGGATGAAAAAGGCTGGGTGTGGATCAGAACTAGTGACTGGGTAGAAAAAGAGACAAGGGACTTGGGTTGCTTGCTGTCTCCAAATTTGTTTTGTTTGTTTGTTGCTTTCCTGTCAGTTTATGTGTAAGGAGGACTGTGTTTTACACAGCTTTCACATAAGGCAGGGAAGAACATCTCTTTTTGGTGGTCAGAACATATGTTGTCCAGTTTAATGAAGCTTTTTATTAATTGCTACAGACACTACAGGCTCAGTGTTTAAGATACAGAAAGCCCCTAGGCCTATCACTGCTGTAAAACTGACCACATCAGTTGCTGGCAGATCCCAGCTGACTGATTTGTTTATGATTTCCTTTGGGCCAGGGTCAAAGACACCATCCTGACATACAGCACTAACATCTAGAAGTCTCTCTTCCAAACTTGAAATGGAAACCCACCTTGTGCTGCCAGGTAAGGACCTGATGCTCCAGCAATGTTTTCTTGTCAGGTCAGAGGAGAGGCCTGAAGTCAGGTTCTTCTGCCCCAAAACAAATGAAATGGGTAAAACAGCTAAATGAAGAAAAATCCCTGGCTGAAATGCTGTTGTTGGTCATCAGATATGGTCAAGTGACATAAACATACAGAGGTCTCACTTTCGCCACTGGCTTCTCAGAAGCCCTATCCAGCTCCCTGCTCTTGATCCAGCATTGTTAGACATCTGCAGCTGGGAGCACTGCCCATGCTCCAGGTGTGACACAACACATCCCACTCCCTTTCCACTGGGTCCAGACATTCAGCTTCACATCTTCTACATCCTCATCCTGGGTTTTTATCTGTTTGTTTTTTGTTGTTGTTGTTGTTGGGGGTTTTGTTTGTTTGTTTTGTTTGTGGGTTTTTTTGTTGTTGTTGGTTGGTTGGTGGTTGTTGTTGTTGTTTTTTGTTGGGTTTTTTTTTCCCCAGAAAGCATAGAAGAGGATGAAAAAAGCCCAATGAAAAATCCATTTAAAGTGCCATCAGATACTGAACTTTTCTCAATGCGGGACAAGGAAATTAAGAAGGCACAGGAGGTATGTACTCATGCTTTAGGCTAAACTATAAAACAAGCAGTTACTAAGGCAGGCACCCACCCAACAGAATTCCAAAATTTAGTGCATGAGAGATCAAAGACCTCTTCATGAGAAAGCTGGGGATGTTCAGCCTGGAGAAGAGAATGCTCTAGGGAGACCTGATTGTGATCTTTCAATACTTAAAAGGTGCTTATAAAAAAGGAGCAACTTTTTACACAAGCAGATTGTGATAGAACAAGGGGGAGTGGATTTAAACTAAAAGAGAAAAGATTTAGATTAGATGTCAGAAAGAAATTCTTTACTGTGAGGGTGGTGACATTGGCACAGGTTGCTCAAGGACGTTATGGATGGCCCATCCCTGGAACTGTTCCAGGCCAGGCTTTAAGCAACCTGGTCTAGTGGGGTGCCCTTACTCATGGCAGGGCATTGGAACTAAATGATCCCTAAGGTCCCAACCCAAACCTTTCTGTGACTCTGTCATCTCTGGGAGGTCTGATTGTTGCACGGGGTAGCACAGCCTGGCACAGTGTGGAAGGAAGCAAGAGGTCTAAAGCAAGGCCTCCTCAGCTCACACTGGTGACTGATACAGTCTGGTTTTGGCTTGGGTTGAAGGGCACTATACAATTATGGGGAAGAGCTTGGGAAGCAGTGCACTAAGGATGTCTGCTGAGTGATGTCCTCACCATAAACCAGGCTCAAAATGTGCAGACAGCACTGAATTACACTTCAGTCCATGTGAAAGCACTGAGCAGGAACACCTTTAACCCTCCAGAAGGTTCTGGAGTGGGTTTGAATAGATCGCCTCAATCTGAACTTAATGGTTTAAATGTCTTTGCTAAAGCTGGACTGAGTTGCTTAAATGTGGGCTGTCCCCCTTTAACCAGGGTACTCCAAGGATGAATTTCAGAAAATTTCCATTTGCTCACAGGAATAACCCAAGAAGGAAAAATGAGGACACTGAGTGGGTACAAACCGGCACAGCTGGTGGATGGATGCAGAATACAAATCAACAAAATAATGATGACAAGTGCTAAGAAATTTAGTGTTTCAGTTGCCTTGAGAGAGAATATTATTGGGATTAGTCAGATAAACTAGGCAAATATGCATCAGCAGGGTATCACCAATGCAAATTTCTAGGCTGTCAATAACTTACTCATGTCTTTAAAAACCACAGAAAGTAAAGCACAGGATCAAACTGTACACATATCTGACTTCTCACAGGAACGAGAAAAGAGGAAGACTATGAAAGTCCATGAGAAATCTACTTACTCCACTAAAATGAAGGCAAAAAGTGGGTTCAGGAAAGCTTTGAAAAGGGAGGAAGAAAAGGAGAGCAGACAAGAGGCAACATGTGAAGAGAGACTGAAATTTCTTCAGGAGATGCTTTCACGGAAGTTAGCCATGAAAAAAGGTGGAGAACAGGCGCTGTCTTTGCAATGCTGCTCAGCTGGGTAACAGCCTAAGGCAAAGGCCAGAGAGGGGATGGCCAGAGCAGCTGGCTCTGGCTGACCTTGGTGAGGTCATGCAGACAGAGAGGTCTGTGCTGTATCTTGCCAACCTCTGCATGGCTGAGCCATCTCCAGCTCCAGCATTCACGTTCAGAGCATGGGCCACCCCCTCACAGCAGCCTGGGTTCCACCAGCCTTGCAGCAGCTGAGCTGGTAGCCAGCTGAGGGTTTGCAGGATCTTGTGTTGTGGAAACCTTTCTCCTAAGCCAGCCTAAAGTTGGATTTTAATGGACGCAGGCCTAGATTTCCTGCCTCTGACATGAGGAGTAGATTTGCCATTAATGTCTAGAGGACAAGGACCAGATTCTCCACTCCATTCTCCCTGGTTTTACTCCATGAAAATCAATATGAAACTGATCCTAAACAAGGTTATAACTGTAATACAATAATCAGTATTGCTGACTCCAACACCAGCCAGATCCATGCTCATGGCAGCCACATATTCATTGTGTTTTGCCTTGGCCATATTTCCTCCTCTCTAGTCTAAGAAACTTTATATTCTAATTTCAGATTATGCATTCGACAGGGAGACCTTCCATGGCTACCTACAGGACAGAAAACAGATCTTTTTTCTTGAGGTACATGGCTTTCAGCACGTTACTTTCTGTTCATTTAATTACTCTTCCCTGTGTTGCTTTGTTTTGATGTTTATTCTCCTGAGATCCACTGCCTAGAGACCTTTCCACGGTGGCACACCTCAGACCTCATGAACTGACTGTCCATGTCCTGTGTTACAGTCACTCAGAATCTGTAGCTCAGTAATTCCCAGCCAAGAAATCAAGGAATGTAGGTCATTCCCATAATTCAGTAGCCACCATGAAACTATTCCATTTGTGAGATGCACAGATACACTGACCTTTGGCTCCTGCTGTCCTATACATAGATTGTAGCTGAGCCATTCTGAACTCAAAATAAGGGAATGGAGTAATCATGCTCAAACTAATTCCCATTAGTCATCTCTGTTACTGTGCTGTAACACAACTGAATCAATCTTTGTCAGCCAGGAGTTAATGCAGTGCTGGGACTTCTGAATTCTGTCTTTAGATTCACTGCTTATTTGCTATGTTCCTTCCAAAATAACTCCTGGCCTCCACGTACCTGGCTTGCACAAAGTCACACACCTGAGTTTGAAATCCTTACCCTCTCTGCCCACAACTATCAGGTAATTTGGTAACCAGGTACAAAGCTAAACCAATGTACCTTTAAAACCAACCAACTGATGTGACCGTGTTGCCTTTGGGGCTCATTTCAGCACACCATTGCAGTAAAGCGAGGGGAGATTGAAAAGATGGAGAACATAGCAAAGCATGAGGAAAAAAAACTGGAAAAGGCTGAGAGAAGGATGGAGAAGGACGCTGCCATGTTTGATGAGTTCCTGAAGGAGAACCATAATAACTCTGTTGAAGCACTGAGAATGTAAGGAACACTGAAGGAGCCACCTGTGTGCTGTTTCATTCTGGGCACGGGAGATTTGCTGCTTGACCTCCCTGCAGGGTTTTGGCTGAACACTCTGAGTTTCCCAGAGTTACAGTTCTGGTGGCACTTTCTTCCCACACATTCAATAAAAGAGAGGAAGGAGAACAACATCCAGGGAATACCCTCATTGCAAAAGCCCTTGATCTGGTGGCAGCAAGGAACCCGCTGGTGGCTCCACCACCTCCATTCTTGTCACAACACCCTTTACTGGAGGGAGATGCCTCTACCCAACCCCTCACAGTCCCCTCAGTGAAGCAAATTGAGCACTTTGGCCCATTACAGGTATCACAAGGGCAGAGCTGCAGCTGATGCTCAGCAGTAGCCAGATTAGGGGGGCCTGAACACTGGGATGCCACACTTTGCCAAGAGAAAGTCTTCAGGCAGGAGCCAAGCATCTCCTGGGATACATCTATGACACAGATTCTAGGGCTCTTTTTCACTGTTTCATAGGCACCTCAATTCACTACTCACTACTACATTATTTAATGGCTTGTTTGTGCATCCTTTCCTAGAGCCAAAAGAGAAACCTCAGCAAAGACAAAGAAAATAACAGAGATCCAGGGACTCACTACTGAAATAAAGAAAATCCAAAGGTAAGATTGCTTATTACTCCTGCCTCACCTTTAACAGCCCCTACAGTGCTATAGCTTCACAGTCCTTGCAGGGGATAGATTTCTAAAAATGTTCCATTTTAAGAGTCAAAATGTTTTGGCTTTTGTTTTCCAGATGCTGGGTTTGTTTCTAAAACAACTCATCCAATTTTCTAATGACATTTAAAAAAAAATATAGATATTCCAAACCCAAAATTAAATGCCTAACATCAGATTAAAATCCAAACAAAACTAAGTAATGCACTTTAATGGGGACCTAGGGAAAGACAAAAGAAATAACTATAATTACCATTATGAGTTGAGCTGGAAAAAATTCTCATTCCTTTTCAAGTAAAAATTCAAAAATTAGCAAGCTCATTACCATAGCAAGAGATATGACCAGGGAATATGACTGATTCTCAGTTTCCACATGAGAAACCACAGAGGGCAGGTTCCCTTTTGCCCTTGCATATGCATGGAAACATGTGCCCTGTCTCCCCTTCTCTGGATGAAACTCAATATCAAAAGTGACAAAGAACCTGTTCAAACAGAAGCTTCCCTCCCTGCTAACCAACTTTGTCCACTTCTTTCAACCCAGTGATATCTCCAGACTGGAGGACACTCTGCAGGAGTACAAGATGTACAGGGACATCCTCTACCAGCTATCTCCAAAAGAGTGGCAGGAGGAACACAGAAAAAGGCACAAAAAAGAAAAGGATATGACAACAGAATCCAGAGTTAATGAAGGAAGTGCCTCACGTCCCCCCACCGCAGAGCAGGGTGAGTGCCAGGAAAGTGCTGCTGCTCCTCCCTGGGACAGCCCCTGGCTCTAAGTGGACACCTCCTCTTGTCTCCAGACCAGGATCCGACAGCCGGGACAAACACTGCCCATGGCATCAGTTTTACAGATATGCCAAGTTCCCTGCTCTTCTCAGAAAGTTTGGATTTCAGGTCACGTGACGTCAGGCCACAGCTTAAACACTTCCTGAAGCCTCTTTTATCAAGAGAACTGTAAGTACCAGATGATGCAAACAAGGGATTTAAGGACTGTAAAGAGCATTCAGCTGACTGGGAATCAGCTCAGGGGAATCCTACTGCTCACCTTTGCTGGGCATTCCAAGATCTGGGCTTATTGGAACAAATTCAGATACCAGCAGAAAGCTGTCAGGTGTGCAAGTCAGTACCTATATCCTGCTCCAAGTGAGCTCCTCAAATCCTCTGCTAGAGCCTGCCCCAAGTGGGGCTGACACTAAGACATGCAAACAGAGGTTTGTAACCCTTCAGGGCACAGGGTGACAGGTACAAGTGAAAGTGATGAGCAGACTGAGCTGCCAACAGCAGCAAAGCACCACTTCCCCCTCTTCCAGCTCTTGTGTAGAGGAAGTAGCATTAAACAAAGCCTCCCAGTGAGTTTAAAGGCATTTGGATCAACACCCTCAGTTCAGGTTCATGTCATGTTCCAGCCCCACTGGCCAGCACAGCCCAGAGCAGCACAGAAGGCAGCTTGCTCAGGGACAGAAGTAGCTCCTGTGCTGCTTGTTTGTGTGACCCCTAGACCCTGCTGACCCCTCAGTATCCCACAGCCACGGGGAGGCAAAGGTGGGAACGTGCAAAGGAGCAAACAGCAACAGTGAACAATAACAATGTTCATATGTCACTAATGAGATCTCCTCTGAGCTGTCATTTCTCTAAGGGCCTAACTCACAAAATGTTTTTTCAGAAGTTCACTGGAGGATGGAGAGAGTGAAATCAGCTCAGATGAAGATGAGGTCAGAAGTCTTATGTTGAAATATTTGCATTTTCTGTTTGTCCTGTGTCATTTATCAGTGTTACTAATTTCCCTCACCTTTAACCATTAGTTACAGTTTTGAGGAGTTACTGTAGTTACAAATTACAAATGTATGTTCATACATTCATAAGTGTTCACATTTTGGTGACACATATTTTAAATACTTTAGTTTAACTTTCCTCCTTCAGTTTCCAAAAACCTACCATCATCTCTAAGCTTGTCATCCTCCAGTGAGTATGACATCATAAAATGAAAGGTTTTTAAATTAGTGCAGTTACTGGCTTATGTCTGAAATTGAAGTTTTCCCACTCACAGATGTTTGCAACACTTTTTACCCCCCAAAATGCAATTTGCTTTGGGGGTGAGCTGTTGAGGCAGAGTAAAGCTNTATAAATACCTTAGTTTAACTTTCCTCCTTCAGTTTCCAAAAACCTACCATCATCTCTAAGCTTGTCATCCTCCAGTGAGTATGACATCATAAAATGAAAGGTTTTTAAATTAGTGCAGTTACTGGCTTATGTCTGAAATTGAAGTTTTCCCACTCACAGATGTTTGCAACACTTTTTACCCCCCAAAATGCAATTTGCTTTGGGGGTGAGCTGTTGAGGCAGAGTAAAGCTACACACATAGCAGGAAGGATGTCCATGTGTGTTTGTACATGGACAAACACAGACCTCTCTAGATGGAAGAATGTTTGAATAGCCAGGACTGGTGCAGACCAACCTCCATGTAGTTCCGTGGAACAGAAGCTAGAGGAGGGAAAAAACTCATCCCACGTGTTTTCCACTCTAGGAGCCTGAGCTCTATTTCACTGATCCTGAACAGTTGCTTGCTACCTTCACGGAGATGCTGGATGAGAACTTATCCTTTGTCCTGAACTCCCAGGATATTGCAGACAGTTGGAACAAGGTCCAACAGACTTTCATCACCACACGTGAAAGCATGTAAGTGTGACTCTGCAAGTGATGGGAAGGGGTCCCAGTGGTCCAGCTTTCAGACATAAGTGACCCCTCTGCCCCCACAGGCACCTCACTGTCAGGCAGACACCACAGAGCACACACAATGCCGTTCACACAGCGGGCTCCTTCTCGTGAGCTCCTAGGAAAGTGTCCCAGATATGCTCAATTTAGGAGATAAGACTTGAGCTTGGGACTAATTCCTTAGTCCTCAAGGCACAGGCTAGGGGAAGATGCATTAAGCATCCTGGAGTCAATATAAGTAGAGTGTAATTCTCATGAAGGAAGACCAAAGAAAGAAACAAGGCAATTCCTGGAGTGATCCGGGGCAGCACCAGTGCTAACTCAGTGCAAACCCTTCCTAGAGGAAGACAGTAGGGAACCCAAGTGTCATTGTAATCTACAATTTCAGTGGCAGGTAGACATATATATTCCCATTTAAAATGGAGCTTACTTCCTTGTGGAAGTTTAAAGGTAATCTAGATCCCCCACTGACTTACTAGAAAACTTTGAATGTTTAGCTATGCTACTTCTCCCTCCCCCACAGCAGCACAGCAACTGCTTTTCCATAAAAACCCCCACGTTTCCTGTGCTTTCAGGGCTGTGGGTGCAAGCTCCCGGCAAAGGCTGAAGTGTTACCTCCATCTGCCGGCAGCAGGAGGGACCAGCCCAGGCTGCCCAGAGCAGAGCCGTGTGTTCCAGAGGTGCCCTTTCCAAATGCCTCCTCTTCTCTCTCTCTCCCCCCTCTAGGGAGAAGGAGCTGGCAGAGCTGAAACAGCAGGTAAACACCCTCCGAGCCTCCGTTGCCAAGGAAGAAGAAAAAGTAGCCGACCTGAAGCTCAAAGTTCAGCTCTTTTCCTCTGGAGAACATGAAGCTGATGACCAGGTACACGCTGGGATCCAGGCAAGGGGGGCTCACTTGTGCACGAGTGGTGCCTCTCCACCAGCCACATCCATCCTGGGAACAGAGCAGACAGGGGCTGCACTGAGGAGGGATCAGCACTGTTTCCCAGCAATGGAGCTACAGCAAGGCTGGTTTGGGGCACTGCTGAGGCAGCGAACTGGGGCAAAAGTGTCTGCTCCATGCAGCTGCTGCGAGGTGGGAGCAGGGCTCACTGGGACAGCTGGGCAGCTGCCACCTGACCCAGGTCACAGCCAAGCTGGGAAGATGAGACCAACAGGAGAATGGCTCAATTCAGCCATCTGTCCCTGCCACTGCCGTTAGCCAACCAGGAAATAAGCAATTGAGTCTTATTGAGGGGACTAAAGTGTTTCCTTTATGGATTTCCTTTGGTTTTGGAGGGATATTATGGTTCTACTTGGCAGAACCCAGCTGTGGCACTCACCGTATCTCCTGTCACCTGTAGGACAAAATGCTCACAAGCCTGAACAAGAAGGTGCTGGAAGTCTATTTCCAGTGCACTGGAGACAATGAGACAAACCTGCCAACAATAGAGATGCTAAAGGTAATAGAAAAACAGCTCAATGATTTACTGGACAGCGTGGAGAGAATCCCACCTGCAAAGATAGAAAAGGCTGTGAAAGTCATAAGAAAGGAACAGAGGGCAAGGTAAGGCAAGACCCTCTTCTGGAAAATGTCTCTATTTTAAGTGTTGACAGCTGAAAGAGCCAAATCAACCCAAAAACCTGTAGCAGCAATCTGAAATCCCATGTGAGCAATCCATCCAATTTTACTTCTGTAAGGGTTCTACATTCATAGTACTTGCATCTCCTCGCCAGTGAACTGCAGACCACAGCCACATCAGAAAAGACCTGCAAACTACAGTAGAAAAATCTAGAATAGAATAAAAAACACTAAACCCACAAACAAAAACAGATTCTATGATGAGAATCATCATTTTAAGAAAACAATTTACAGTAACAAAATTTAAATGAATAAATAGAAAATTAAACCTCATGTTAACACAGTCTGCCTTGCCCTGATATTTTGTCAGGCTTTAATATGTACATAAGGGCATTTGTCAACAACTCCAGCTTTGAAATGTTTCTTCTACAAAACTTTTAAGTTTAACTTCTACTACTAGATTCAAGAGTAGCAATTAACAGAATTGGTGTAAGTTCCAAGATGAGACACGTTCCTGTAGGCCCAGTTACACAAAACTTCACCTCACAAATAACAAAGGTAACTGAACTGATGACTGTATCTGGCCATCCTCAAGTGAATCAGACAGATTAGCATGAGGATTTAAAGCCAGACAGTGATATTTCGCTTCTACTTATTCTCTTTCTCTGCATCTTTATTCAGCTGTGTAGTAGAAAAGGTATGGTGCTTCTTCCTGATGTTCTGTGAATAGATTTGCACTCTTAAATTGCAAAATAAGTAAGACAAACATTTATTCTACACTGGGGATGGAGGAGAATAATTCAGGAAAGATACCACAAACCCTACCCCCAAATAAAAATAAAAACCAATAAAAAACAAAACACCAAAACAAAAACAAAAACAACACCACCAAAACACAACAAAGCCTACAAAGAGCATTAAATGTTTTCCTCAAGTTTACACAGTTAAGACTGCAGTTTCTCTGCACCAGTGTTCATAGCTTGAGACCATTGCTGTTCCAGCACTTCATTTTCATAGGGAACTGGAGCTACAGTATTGGCCTCCACTGTGCCCCTCTGGGCCAAGTGCAGCTCCATGGGAACAGCCTGCTGCTCACACCTGTGTGTTACAGACCTGGTCACACTGGGGACAACTGGGCACACAATAACCACCCCTCCCCACAGCTGGTGAGCATCCTGGTCAACTGCAGGGCATGTCACCTGCTGAAGGGGGTGCAGAGCTGTCTGTAACAGAACAACTGTCCAACATCTCTGTGTCAAAGCCTGTCATGCTTTTTCCACCCATCACTCCAGAACTGTAGAACTGCAGGCAGTGCTTCCCTCTTACCCTCCACACAGCAACCAACTCCAGCAGCTGTTGTACTCAAACCCCCGTGCTCCAGTGGTTAGATGTAAGGTGTGATGTAAGATGTTATGTTAGATGTTGGTGCTGCGTGTCAAAAGCACAGCTGGTGTAGCTGCATGCTGCATTTAACCCATGCTTTATTCCCTCTCTTCAAAAGGCTCAGAGAGGAGAAGCAGAAACAAGCGAGGCAGCAGCAGGATGAAGGATTGAAAAGGGACACGGAAAGATCACAAGTACCTGAAGAAAAAAAGGTAAGTACAGCAGTCTGTGGAAACACCTCACCTCATCAGCTCACCAGCTTCTTTGGAGAAGCTGGGGGTACCTGAATATGAAGTGTTTAAGGGAAAAGTGTTACAAAGGGGCCTCCGCAGCTGTGTGGGGATGGCACCTACAGCCAGGTGTAGCCCAGTTTACAGGAGTGATGTAACTGAAGCCACTGCTGGGAAGTCAGTCACAGTGCACATTATTCCAGCTCAGTGTCCTTCCAGCATCCTGCTCTCAACCACATGACCCCTTCCACTTCTCTAGTTCTCAGTAAGCTCATTTCAACTCATTAACTTGGTTGTATTAAACCAAGCATGAAAATTGGCAAATGAGGAACTGGGCAGCAGCAGGACACTCCTGATAATGGCAGCAAGGCCCTAGATCAGCTCAGTCATACCATCAAACCACACCTTTTCTGACATGTTCCACATCCTCCCAAACTGAGCTCTGGCCTCTTGGGAGGCTCAGTGCAGAGCTTCTGCCATGGCTGCTGCTGCAACTTCCCCAGGTCAGCACAGCCCCAAGGAGACCCCAGTTCTGCCACAGTGACAGCACAGGTGACTTGAGAGCAGGGGCCATAAGTCCCTGCTCCTTTAGCCAAGAGAAAATAGAGGGTTCTGTAGACTCCCTCTGGTATTTCTTTGGATTTCCAACTTTCCATCCTCTTCCTGGCACAGAACTAATGAGGCTTTAGTCAGAAAGCAGTTGTAGGTACAACAGTGAGTTGTAGAAGCTGAAGCAGGAGCACACAGACAGGCTTCAGGTGCTTCACACTCACTTTCCAATACAGAAAGCACACTCAGCAGACACACTGCAGCCTGCCTAGAGCACAGGGCAAGAGCTGCAGCCCCTCCCAGCCTGGCAGCACAGAGCAGTTTCAGCTGCTTGGTCAGACACCCTACCAAGCACTGATGCAGCACCTCTTCCTCCTCTGCAGAACTACAAGACAATGGCCTTGCCTTCCAACCCACCTGCCAGGAAGGAGAACAGCCAAGGAAATAGATAAGAAGGAAGAAAAATTGTATTATTTCTCCTGATGGCACAGCCTTAACCACAGCTCACAGGGCTAATGCTGTTCTAGAAGTCTTTTCTAGATCTACATTCTGTCAGTCTTTGCTCCAGCTGAACTTTACTGTCCCGTGAAATTTCCTTCTCCTACCCTAAGATTCCAGGGAAAGTTTGCAATCCCTTTTCCCCTCCTTTGGTATTTTGCCTAAGAAAATAAATAAAAATTCTCTCATTTTGCTTCTCAAGCTCCTGCAAAGCACCAGTGCTTTTCTCATTCAGTTTTTGATGCCAACAGCACTATACATACAAACGATACGACAGCAGTGAGATCTGTGACAGTCCGAGGTGACAATCTTTGTTAAGGCACGAAGATACCTAAGCCAGGTACCTCAGACATTTATGATAACACAGACATTTATGATAACACAGGTCTTCTGAAGGACTATAAAAACCGAGGGCTGTGCTCCAATCCAGAGCCATTATAGACTTCACCCCACTACGGTGGACAAGACGCAACCAAAGGAAAACCACAAGCTCTGAAGAAATCAAGGTGCCAGTAATTAGCTTTGTGTCAGAAGCATCCATGCAAGGAACAATACCCAGTGACAAACTGACCATAAAAAAAAAGCTTTATTAACCCTTTTGCACCAGCAGTTCTTCAGGTATCCATTGCCAGCAATGGAGCCAAAGCCAAGTGATCCAAGTTTCCGCCCTCAAGAGGTTAGCACTTTACATTCACTTACAAAGCTGAGTGAGGTACATTTTCAGAAGTAGAAAGATTTGGTTGCAAGTCCCATAAAAAGATGGAGTGTTCCTTGGCCATTTTCATGGATTACAAACTGGTATGGTCCTTGAGAACAGAATAATGCAGGCATTGGGAGCTCGAGGTGTCTCAGCTTCCAGGGAGAGCACGGTGAGCACTAGAGCAAGACCCTTCAGCACAATTCCTCCTCAATCTTCCCACCTCTCAGGAGTGGACTCCATGCTGCAGTCACAGCCACCAGCCAGATCTCAGCTACCAACTGGTTTGAAAACCCAACCTGAGAGGGTTCAGACTTTCCCTGGATGTAAGCTGTAAACTCAGAGTGAGAGGAACAGAGAGACCTCAATGCTCAGTTAGGCTGAAGATAGAAAAATAAAGCTGGTTTAACCAGAGATATAATACTGCCTACAAATCAGGAGATGAAGTTCATTGTAACCTGTATGCTTTTTTCCTCCCCAAGTCTGCAATCAAAAAAGCATTTATATGGACACATACATAGTTCAAAAGGCACAGGAAGTAAAAGCATTTCTGAATGACCTCATGTGAATTCAACATCAGTATAACTGTAAAATAAATAAATATGTGCAAGATTAAAAAGATCACAACGTTCTCCTCTGTGACATATCTTATTTTGTAAAAAAAAAAAAGAAAATACACATACGTGCATACACACACCCCACTGAGAATAAAAAAAAAGTACAAACAGCCTTTTATCAAACTCCTATACATACTTTTACAGGCATTCAGAACATCACCATAGGAAACATTTAAATTACTACCTTAAAACGTAACCAAAGGTGTTTTTTTCCCTATACAACCCAATACTTATTTAGGTGTCTGCAATCCAGGTAAGTAGAGTACATACAACCTCTCCCCCCATCCCCAAGAGAAACTGCAGTTTTTCAGGGGCAAGTCTTCCTGGGCAACAACTCTTTCCCCCTCATAAAATACTCTGACAACTGCATATTTTGTAAACCAGCCAGAAACTCCAGGTGCATGTGACTCTGAGATAGCAATAAAGAACACGTGTTAAGTGTTCAATTAACAAAACAAAAACACCAAACAACCCTAAATAAAAAGGTAGTGACCAGTTCACAGGTTAACTTGGCAGCGGTTTATAGATGAGATAAAAATCAAGGTGCTTAAATTTACATGACGGTCAACATTCCTCCCAAAAAAGGGAACACAAAGATAAAACAAACCTCTCTCAGATGCTGTTGGACTCTTAGCTAATCACTTACAGTGAGTACAGTTCTATTGCAGTTTTCTTTTTCAAGTTTTGCTGGAAGAATTCAGCAAAGTATTTGGGATGCAGGAGCAAGGAAAGGGAGAAACTCAACATGAGCTACAAACTGATTCACAGCTAAGTTAACATTTAGAATCTAGCTTTCTAAAACAAAGTTTTTAGAGCATCTCATTTTCATGGCATAGAACATTAATTTTGTTACACGTGACACTTTATTCTGGTTTTCTGCCAAACACAGGGGCCGAAACAATCCTTTCTTTTGTGTGTGGAAAACACTTGCAAAATTTAGTTCTTCATTCCTTGATGCCACTGGCTCCAGGAGGAGACCAATGGAAGGAAAAGTCTTAACTGTCGTAGGCAGGATTATAAATTTGCACTTGTTAGCTGTGGAATACTTGCTTTCCTGTGAAAACAGTAAATATTACCTCAGTTTGAAGTGTAATAAAGTACTTCTCCCTGAAACAACACTGTACAGCAGTCTGCCTCAGCCTCCCAACCACCAGGCAGACAAGGTATCTTACACAGGCACATCAAGTGGGATTTACATTTTTAAAGAAAACCTTTCAGCTTCAACTGTCTTAAGCAAATCACAAAGAGTGCAACCATACTTCAGTTCTACTTTTCTTATTTTCCTTGGAAAAAGACCCACACAGTAATCTCACTCTGTCATGATTGCCCAACTTGTTTTCAAGTAACTGTTCTTAATAATCGTCATTCCAGATCCTGTAAATTTATTGTGCTTCCAGTGAACTGCGAGTTATCAGAACCTGCATCATCTTCAGTGGAATTGTGTGGCTCCTGTTAAAGCAAACAGACAGCATGAAGTACTTTCACCTCTAGATAGTTTCGTGCTTATCAGCAAGATTATCTTGACATTTATCCAACACCAGAGAAATGCTTGGAATGGCTCAGAGGAAACCCAAAGCTCTTCCACTTCAGGGATCCACCCAAACAGTGTTGCCCCAGTTTTTCTATGGAACACTTCAGATGAACATTACTAATGGAAAGGGATTTAAAATCACTTTTTCCTCCATTAACTCTCTTCCACGGCCAACAGTCCCACTTCTAGGTTTTGAGGAAGGTGCCCCCCCTCAACAAAGGTTTATTTTCTACCCAGGAGAAGCACACTTGGCAGGAATAGGTACTTTGCAGAGTTTATCAAAAATGAGGCCCCTAAGCAGGCTTGTAAACATAACTGACACTCCCATAAGGGCACCACTCTGAAATCTAGGTTCAAGATTCTATTTCCCACTTCCCACCCCTTCCTGTAGCCTACAAAATTCCAATTCTGATCCTCTTTCTTGAACCCACCTAGTATCTGCAGGATGGGATCAGGAAAACAAGGGTGGGGCACTTCAGAAAAAATGAGTAACGTTTAGTTATTCATTGCTCAGTAAGAGAGGGAAAAAAAACAACCACTTCTGATGTGCCAAAGGTTGGTAACAGACACAAGATGAATTGTGCAGTGCAGCACTCTGCTTACTATTCCTTGTGAATGGAATTCAACTCCCAGTGGAAAACAAGGCAATTTCATCAGGCAGAACATGAGAGTGCTCACAGCAAACTGCCTTTACTTTCAAGCAAGGCAATAAAACCCCGTGGCTGGACATGCTGTACCTGAAGTATGTGAACAGGTAAATCCACTGTAAGCTGAGAATGTGATGAGGAAGACTGAGAGCTCAGCTGAAAGGGAAGATCTCCCTCTCCTGGGGAATCATCCTGTGAATGCAGAAACATGATGAAATTACACAGCCCCCAGGTATCTCAGCATAATATGGCAAATTTCACTCAGCCTCACAATCCTAAAATATCTGATAAAGCTGCTGCACTGTACTAATAAGACCCAGCTCCACAAAGGTGTGGAAAGCTAACTTGAGACTTAAATCTGAACCTAGCTCAGCATACAACCTATTATCCTGTCCTCATCAACTTGGAACACTGGCAAGATCTGAAGAGGAAGGAAGGGTTCCTCTTTCAACAAATCTAACACTCAGAAATGTGCAACAAGTTTCATCATGTTTTCATGAAGCTGATACTTAAAATTATAGTTACAAATGTGTACACCCATCAAAAAATAGATCCATGGAGAACTCTGCCCATAGGTCTCTCCATACCAGAGTTGCTAGGAATAAAGGAGAAGGAACTTTCTCTGAATACTACACAGATACACCTGGCAAGAAACATATTACCTGCCATGCTCTACTAATCCGTCCCCACCAATTATTAGGTTGTTTTGGTTTTTTGTAAATTTTATGCCTTATTTCAATGGGTAAGAGAAATAACAGTTTAGGCTGAAACTTCTTTTTGCAGGAACATTTTCATGTCCATCTCATTTACTTTATAACTAAGAGGTGGAATAATGTAAGAATAGTGCAGAGCTCGAGACCTCATCCAGGGGCAGTAGCACCTGAGTTCACAAACACTCAAATTCTTCCACAAATGAGTCTGGATAACAGAGAAACTGAGCATGTTTTTTTCTCCTCAGCTCTTACCTGAAGAAGCTGAATTTGCACATACTGGGCTCCAGTGGCAGGGTCCCTTATTGTCAGCCCTCCATTTGGCAGAACTATGTTACCACCCAGTCGACTGCCAGGAGCAGATGAAGAAAAGTTGGTAGGGCTTACTTTCCCACCTTTGTTTTTCCTCTGACCAGAACCAGATGCCCCTAAAAGAAAGCAATTTTAATATTTAGATGAATTTGCCAGAGTTTTCTGCTAATATTTTTCAACTTTTTGCAGCTGTTTATACCACACAGCAAATGCCCACAACAGTGCAATATAATTAAGCACCATCTGACAACTGCTAAAAGGCCAGAGAGCACTCAGCTGGTGAACTCCAGCTGCTGACTGAGCACCTTTTTACATGACCACCAACTGAAAAATCACAAACTACTGAGCTTAGGGCCCTCCCCTGTGATAGCACAGAAATACCAGTGTATTTGTGGTGTTATAGAAAGGAATTAGGAAGTAGGATTGCATTTTGTATTTTTCATTTTGTAACCCATTTCCTGAGAAGTCATGTACATGATTTTTCTAAACTGTAAAAAAAGCATAGTGAAGATCATTATTTACAGGAAAATTTCAAGGACTACTAGGTCAAACAGGCTACACAAGTATAACTATCACAACCTTAAGCTTTTTTCCAGTTTAAAACAGGATGAACCAGCTGCTGTATCACAAGCTGAAAACCAAAACCCTAATCAAAACAAATGTAAGAATACAGTCCTGTCAGCTCTTCAGGTTTTTGTTTGGACTTTTAAAAAAAAAAAATCTGTAATAAATGAAGAGCTTGGATAACCTATATTTAAACACTGAACTTCCCTCTACAGTATCCACTCAATCCAGTTAAACCAATCAGAAATACAAGACTCTCTAGACCACTCTGAGAAGCACAGCATACCATTAAGGCAACAGCTGGTGAAAAGTGGACTATTGGGAGTCTTGAATAGGAACAGAAACAGGAATTTTCTGAGGTCATCTTAGGAGTCATGCAAAGTGCAATCATATTTTTTAAACCAATGTCCAAAAGACATGTTTGATGACACATGCACGTGTTTGGTAATACAAGGCCCCTTAGAACTAGCTTCATAAAGCACTTATCCTTCCATGTGATGACTTGCTGAACCAGACAGAATGTATGCATGTATGCATTTTACAAATAAACAAGCAAAATAGTTCTCTAAAAACTATTGCCTTGATTTTCAGAGGAGGAAGGTCTAAGAGACAGCAAGGCAGCACTACACTCACTCTATAGATACACTGATATATGATAAACATATAATATTCCACCCCAGCCCTGAAGGTAGACACAACTCAAACACCCGAGCCCATGCAAGTCCAGGGAACCATGGACCATGTTTGATCTGACAAAGCAATGAGTATTATTCATATCAAATGGCTTTGAGTCAAACTAAGAGGACACATGGAATCATGACCTAAACTCTCCCTGCACAAGAACTCACTACAAGGCTAAAGTATAAGAGGGAGGTTTCAGTATATCTAGATAATAAAAAAAAAATTCCTTAACACTGTTATTAAGTGAAACACAGAAGCAAAATCTAGCTAATCTTTCCATTATCTGTAGTGAGTAAAAGAACCCCCTAGATAAGACCAAAAGGATAAACAACAGAAAGCACAGTGATATTATTTTTTGTTTTAATAAGAAAATAAGAAGCAGATGAAGAGATGGACAGCTAGTGTCTTGTTAATAATCATGAAACATAGAGTACAGCTTTCTTTGTAAACTTCCTGTGAATTTGGTATTCCACAGAATGTGATTATCCTGAGTAATGATGGTACACCACATGCATAATTATTTTAACTATCAATAAACAGGATAGGACATTTAAGAATGTTATTCAGAAACCCACTCCCAGTGCACTGCCAAAATTACTAAATATTTTTATTTAGTAAATTTAACAGAATTAATGGCTTCTCACCTGTGCTGCTGCCATTCCCTTTTTGTTTCTTTTTCTTGGCCAGCTGAATGGCTCTATAGTCTGTTCTCGCAGACCCACCACTCTCCTAGTTAAAAAAAAAAAAAAAAAAAAGCCCAGAGATGCAAGGTTTTTGGAATTAAGAACAAAGCAAGATAATAAACACAGACTAATGAGTTCTCATATGCAGTTATCTTCTATGCTGCAAACAATGAATTCTAGTTTCCCCTGATCTTCTGATTAGAGTTTCAATAAATTCCCTGTATCTATTCAACATCTAGAGTTCAACACAAGAAGAAGTTAGTTCCACATTTGTAAGTGTTCACATTTTAAGAGTGTAAACATTTACCTTTAATGTAAAAAAAGAGTTAAGTCTTAACACAGTGAAGCAGAAAGGGAAAAGTACTTGAAAGAAGAATGAGGACCGGGATGAAAATGCTGCAGTTACTGTTTCAGGCCTAATCTTTCCCTGGAATGAAATGAACAAGTAACACTTGCAACACTTATTCCTGGGTGTTCTTGCAAATTCCATTTCAGATGGACGGCTGCTTATTTTGAAAGGCTCTTCCTGAACTGTCCCTACGAGAATTTCAGTATTTCTGAGAACTCACCACACTGAATCTACCTGTGAAAACAAACCACTCAACACACCGTTCTACATCTTTCATCAAAAGAGTGACAAAATGCACGATCTGCAAAATCTGAGAGGTCTTCCTATGAGGTGTGAGCAGCCAGAGATATCCCCTAAGTCAGGCTGTCTCATCTAGGGGTGAAGTGAATACAGTTACTCCATACCAAAAACGAGCTGCCAGTCACTGCGCCAAGATCCAGTTCCTTCTGTGCACTGTAACTCCCTGGAGGGTTGGAGAACACAAACTGTGTCACTACTTTGCTGCCCTCCTGCTGCCCAACCACATCTGAGCTGGGAAGCAAATTCCGTTCAGCTTTAGTTGGTGTCAGTAACTCAGGCACGTTGGTGCTGCCGAGGCTGCTGGAAGGAGTCAAAGTGGCCGTGTCTATTGTTAAATTATTGCTGGATGTCAGCCCTTGCACATCCTGACTGGAATTCCTCACTGACAGAGACGCCAGCGAACCCAGGGCTTCGGCATTGACAGTCTGTACATCATCCAAATTTAAAGTGCTTTGCTGCAGAACCGTTGCACTGGTTCCCAGCAGGAGAGAACTGTCCAGGCTCTGGGGCATGTCACTGCTCGCCACCAGGATCAAGGGATCAACTGCCTGGCTTAGGGAGTTGCTACTGACAGGCAGGTTCCCTCCGAGCGTGGAGCCCACCGAAGCTACGTCGATCGTGACTATCCCAGAGTTCACCAGCGCCATGTCCGTGGTAATTCCGGAATTGTTACTGGACACGTTGGAAAACAGGGACACCAGGTCGATGTTGCTGAGATCACTCTGCCCTGGACTAGTGAGTTCACTGCTGGGGGTGAGGGAGCAGGTTGCTTCCAGCTGAGTTAGGAGATCTGGAAGAAAAGGGTTTGGTTATAAGACAGAGCTGCCACAGACAACAGGAAAAAAAGGAAACTTAGAATTCTATAAAATTCTATATTCTTAGCCTACTAAAACACTTCACACCTTCCCTGAAAGCAGATTTAAAGAAAAGCAGTCTACTGAAATAAGTTCATTCCTTTACTGAGAAGTGTGAGTTACAAAAGCACTTGCCAAAAAATAACACTAAGGCAGTGAAGGCTAAGTACAGCTTGTAGAGGAGTGAAAGGGATGAAAAGAGAAATCCTTTTATTCCTTGTTCATATTTTACAGATGGCATGGAGAAGGACAAGCTCTGCTTCACTGAAAAATGCTGCAATTTCTCACAATTTCAGAGGTCAAGCTCAAGTATCACTTTCTGATACTCAGAGAGCCCACTGAAAATTTTAGAGGGGGAAACCAACTTCAGTCTCAAAGATTCTGTCATTCATATCAATGGAACTCAGATTTCAACATCAGTAATTACACATTTCCTTAATAAAACACTTAATTTTTCCACTGCACACTCTGATAGCCAGAGACAAACACTTTACCTGGGCTGAAGTTATGCTGCTTGACCATGTGTGTCTTCATACTGTGTTTGGAAGTGAACAGTTTATTACAGCTGGAAACAGGGCACCGGGTCTTTAACGAGTCCACATCCTGAAGATGTTTTTTGGAGTGAATATACAGACTACTTCGTGCTGAAAATTTTGCACAACAGCCTGCAAGAAAATATATAAGGCTTTGAAGTTTCAAATTCAATTAAGTTTCTATTTAATATTCATATTTTATGTCTTAACAAATCAGAATATCCTCTACTTGCTATTTTGAAGCACCTGCGCATACACAGAGGAATCACATGAAAGTAAACCTATCAAGGGGTAGGACAGTTTAACAACCTGTTTCTGACAACATAAAACTCTTAAGTCATTCAATCTAAGGCACAACCTTTTCACACTATGGCATCTGAAATTCTTCATGGCAACTGGTGGAAACACCATAAAAAGGAGAAACAATCATCAAGTAGAGCTCCTTTACTTTAAAAAGCTGAATAATCCAGATCACACCCAAAAATCTTTGCTTCTGGAGCCCCACTGAAGTGGTGAGGGTGGTCAAGCTACAGTACGAAACAGAGTTTGCTCTGTCATTCCTAACTCTGGGAATGATCACTTGTTCAAGTCTTCCATTTACTTTTACCTCTTCAAACCCTGTTAGAAGACTCACTCTAAATTGCTGCAGTCCTGTACCAAGCACACATAACCTTTAGACAAAAATACACACCAGATACCAGGAAACACATACGAGTGGAGCAATACCTTCTACTGGACACTCAAATGGTTTTGTGCCAAGGTGGGTTATACTGTGGCCTTTCAAGTGTTCTGCTCTTGTGAAGGACTTCCCACAGCCTTCTACTGGGCACATGAATCTCCTGTCATCTTCGTGCTTCCTACAAGGGAAGGAAATTGTCATTGGCATGATTAAATCCACTACTGCTTAGCTACTGGAAGAGAAACAAAGACAAGCAAACAGCCAGTGGCTTAGGACAGTATAATTAGAAAAAGCTTCCTTTACCTTTTATGCCTCAGAAGCTTGGACATACTGGTAAAAGACCAGCCACAGCCTTCAAAGTCACAGATGAAAGGTCTTTCACCTTGAATAAAAAATGTTACATTCATCATCTAATACAAAAACACATATTGCTACTAGAAAATATTAAAACTTGCTTAAGTTGAATTAATTTAAGACAAGACAGCTCAACCAGCCTCTCCTGCAATGCACTGCAGAGTACTATCACGTCCTTTCCCCCTACTACAATTTGGGCTTTCTTTAACTCCACACTATTGCATCAGAGAGCACAAGTACTTATCAATCCACCTCATATCCTCAAGGTGCTTCAATAGCCAGTAACAGCATTACTCAAAACAGAAACACAACTGAACTGTTTTTTCCTGTTTTCATGATCTGTCACTGTGTGTCTTGATTACAAGACTATGAAGTATGTGACTGGTTTCCATCACATCTATGAACTTCAACTTTAAAAAACCTCAAAACTATAAAACCATGAAACCAGGAAAAGAGAGGACAGTAGAGGACACACCAGCAACAAGACAAGGCTGTATTTCAGCTTTGCAGTGGTCCTTGCGAGTCAGGCGTGTTTGCTAGAGCTGAAGTTTATCTTCTTGCTGTTCCAAACCTTGGTACATACCTTCCACATGTTCTGAGAGTTTTTTAGCTGTCTGTATCAAGACTAAAATTTACGCAACGTTTTGAACTCTATGAACTTGGGAATAAAGCTGGGATAGTTTTTTCTGGACACAATGCAAAATGACAAAAGCCACAGCTTTGCATGTCCTTAACTACTTTGCATATGTCAACTTGATTTAGTGGACTCCTACCCCCCGAGAACCATGAATTAAATGTTTTCACTGACTCCAAATAACTAACGTCACCCTCCCTTTCAGTTTTTCCAGCACACCGAAGCCCACTTTCCATATACTATGCTCCATGTACTTCCCCGTGTACAAGTCATCCCTGGGAATACCTGTGTGACTCCTCATGTGGATTTTCAGTCGGCAGGCCTTGTCATACTGCTTGTTACAGCCGGGGAAGGAGCAGGAGAATTGCTCTTGCTCTCTGAAGTGGGCTCGATTGTGGGAGAATAATGCACTCACTGTGATAAACGTTCGCTCACAGCCTGGGCAGAAAAGGGAACAGCTCATCTGCTTGACAAAATTCAGTCACAAAAACCACACTTTTCTCCCTCCCAGCTTTTAGCGAGGTACTTTCAGGATCGTTTTTCGGGACATTACATCGGGGGAAAGGGAAAAAAAAACAAAGATTGAAATCCTACACACTATTCCCAGGAATTACAACTGTTTTGCAAAGGTGGGCAATCAAGTATAGCCTGGGTTAAGGCGCACCCACTGAATGCTGGCGCCGTGTCTTGCGGTGTTTCACTGCACCAGCACAGAGTCGCAGGAGGAAGGGCACAGCATCCTCCAGCTCCCAAACTTTTTCTCTTGGTAACTGAGGCGGCCTGGAGCACAACCCTCCTTGACACTCTGGGGTACCATGAAGGGGAAGGAGAAGTGGGGGCCAGAAGAAGCGAGCCGAGCGCCGCAAGGCCTCAGGGCAGGGATCCCAGTTTCTGGAAGGGGAGGGAAGGGAGCCCAGCCCCAGAGGCGGCTTACCGGGGAAGTCGCAGCGGAAGGGCCGCTCGGGCTCCAGGTGGCTGCGGCGGCGGTGGGCGGCGAGGCGGGCGGCGCTGGGGAAGCGCTGCCCGCACGCCTCGCACTTGTGCGCCGCCTCCTGCTCGTGGGCGCGGCTGTGCGCCCGCAGGTTGTACACGGTGGTGAAGCGCTTGGCGCAGCCCGGCGCCGCGCAGGCGAACGGCCGCAGTTTGTCGTGCGAGTGCAGGTGCCGCCGCAGCTTGTAGGCCGTGGCGAAGGACCAGGCGCAGCCCGGCACGGGGCAGCCGAAGGGCC
>VZSE01013760.1:1027321-1130792 GCA_013398275.1 Promerops cafer
CGGGCGGCGCCGGGGAAACCCGGAGCGCGGAGCGACGGACGGGACGGAGTGGGACTGCCCCGCGGCAGGGCCGCTCGGGTGGGAATGGCACAGCGGGGAGCGGCTCGTTCGACGTCCCGCGTGGCACCGCCGGACTCATCTCAGGTTCTGAGGACTGTGCTGATGTCCCTGTTAATGTCCAGGAAGAGTCTCAGAAGAATTAAGGTTGGAAGGGACCTCTGGAGATAACCCAGCCCAGCCCCCCCTGCCAAGGCAGGGTCACGTCGAGCAGGTGACGTGGAAACACGTCCAGGTGGGGTTTGAATGGCTCCAAAGAGACTCCACACCCTCCCTGGGCAGCTCTTCCAGTGCTCAGCCACCCTCAGTGTAAAGAAGTTCATCATGTGGAGGTGAAACCTCTCGTGTTTATGGCCATTGCTCCTCGTCTCTTTGCTGGGCACCACTGAAAAGACTCAGGCACCGTCGTCTTGACCATCCCAACTTTGAGATATTTATACGGATTGATGAGATTCCCTCTCTTTTCTCTAGCATAAACAAGCCCCGCTCCCCCAGTCTCTGCATTAGGGAGATGTTCCAGACCCCAGATCATCCTTGTGGCCCTTCACTGAGCCCTCTCCACTAGCTCCATGTCTTCCTCAGGCTGAGGAGCCCAGAACTGGACACAGCACCCAGAGGTGGCCTCACAAGTAGAGGGGGAGGATCGTGTCCCTGGCCGTGCTGTGCAGGAGGGTGCACCCTGCATACCATGAGTGGAAATATGGAAACAGCGCTGCGGGCCAGCCCTGGGCAATGCAAAGTGACTGTTCAAGCATGACCATGGCACAGCATCACCCAAGATAGACCAGCACCAAAAAAAAAAAGAAAAAAAAAATCCTACAAATTCAGCCAAAGCATATTTTTTTAATTTATTCTTAGGCAAAGCTTTTTCTGGGAGAATGTTCAGCTGCCTTATGGCTCTCCAACACTTAAGAAAAAGGTAAAATTATCCTGTATTTGCTGTGGAAATTTACCAGTTCCCTGCAGCCGTAGGACTGGTGAGCAGTCCCAGCAGATGGTGCTGTGATCCTTCTCCTGGTCAGATTATTCCTCCTTTCTGAGCATCAAACCTCCTGCAGCCAGGCTGTGAACTGGCCAGGCACACTCAGCTCCAGGGAAGCTGGAGCTGAGGGTACACCCAGAGCTCCACTGGGCTGAGTGCCATTGGGTGTGGCTCTTCCCTGTCCTTGGTGGCCCCAGCCATCCCAATCTCCCTGTGGCAGTCTTTGCAGTACCTTCCTTCACATTCTTAGGAAAAGATGGGTCTGCACCCGAGTTAATTGCTTAACACAAAGGTGCATCTCTGGTTGAAGGATGTAAAACCTGTCACCAAGCTCTTGCCTGTATCTGCATCCACACACGAGGTTGTCAGGATAAGTGTCTGCATTTTAGGAAAGCGTTAAGGTGCTAAGATTCATAGGAAGGATAGTTCAGCCTGGCAAGCTTGAGACTTCACTAGACTGCAGAAATTCACTGACTGTACATCCCCTGCCCACATCAGATCTGATGCAATGCCTACAGGTGGATGGATTTAAAACTCTTCTCCCTGTACTGGCTTTGCAGTGAGGTCAGCTACCTAAAAATGACATCAGCACCCCCACACAACAATAGCCTGTTCACAGTCTCAGCTTCTCTGCAAGCAAGTAGAGGACAGATAAATCAAGGCTCAGCAGGGTTCAGAAAGGGAACTTTGCACTGGGGTTGTTCATGGTTTCTGTGTGCTGGAAACCCCCTGCTATTTCATCCCTGACAGCAACAGGTTAGTGTTTCCCTTTGCCCTCCCAAAGGTATTGTAAACCTCAGCCACTTCACATTTGTTAAGTGCTTGAGATTTACAGTTAAAAGACCAAAGTAGATTTAAACATATACATATGACTACATACTACATCATTGAAATAAACTCCAGTGAATAGTCATACTTAAGACCAACTGCATGCCAGTTCACTGCCTTTCTGTATCCCATTTTGCCTTAAGTCATGCTGCCTCATTAATAGACTTCATAATCTGAATTTCAGCTTGTAGCTGTTTATAGCACTCATACATATGGGTTCTGTGTGTCCCTACAGGCAGGCCGGAGTTACAAACTCCCAGGGAGACATTAAACATGGCTATACTGGTAAGGTTAAGTCCTCTGGGTAATGAGGCTACTAGGACAAAAATAAGGTTCTCCTTCTGTGGTTGGGATGTAAAGGTGAACATGGTGCAGGTACCCCAGTACTGAATAATACAAAAGTGAAGAATTTGTGGTAAATATTTCTTCAACATCTTGTCTGTCTATGGTGTATTTTCAACTCAGAATTAAGATGAGTCTATGGAACAACTCTACATTGCTTGGTGCAAGAAAAGCCAGTGCATTTTCTGGTTGTTCCTCTTGACAAAGCAAGAGCCACCAGTGTTTTTGGGCTATGAAGATTAGAGTGGTTTCACACAATACCAATACTCTAACTTTGGACCTAGTCCACTGTGATTATTAATAAGGTAATGCATAACATATGTCGAAGCAAAGGCTGTCAAATCTGCCTGACAACTACTCCCATCTCAGTCATATGAATTGGCAGTGTGGGTGGGTTTTTTCCCTAATGTAAAGCAATTCCTATCAACTGCAGATTGCACTTCACAGAAGGCTCAGTTTCAAGCAGATGCCAGACTCTCACTGTTCATCTGGACACAGACACAGTGCGTGAGCAGAGTAAAGAGCTCATTTGTGATTCAAAATAAACACTTCCCTTTTCTTAGCAGCAGAGGCAATGCAGAACTGCAGAGTGCTCACCTGTGGGTACTGTGGGCTCTAGCAGGGGTAGAGTTTCACAGTCCTGAGGACTGTGTGCTGTCCTGAGACTGCAGCTCCTCACATCCCCTCTGCAGCAGCACAGGCAGGTTTATGAGTGTAACACCCCTTTCCATTCCAAGAGGTAATGGATACAGTGCCAGGAGCTTGAGTGACATTCCAGAGCAAGTCCACAGGGGGAAGGGACTGCTGCCACTGTGTTCGTGGCAGAATGAAGCCCGTGTGCTGTGCAAGGACCATGCTTAGCATGAGACAGGACAGCTAAGAATTACTTTTGTACACACATTAATTTATATATTATCAGGAATGAGTGACGGTTTTGTTGTTGGGGGATTTTTTCCATTTAATTTGCAGGGAAAAAATTCCCGTTCCTTTCTCATCATGAACAGTTTATTATTGCAAACATTGTTCTAAATATATTGGTGAAAAGACTGTTCCTGGTGGACCTGTCACAAACACAAACAGATTTGCCCCATTAATAAGTTAGAGAAGAATAAAAGAACTCACATGGAACAGACATTTGCAAGGCTTTTATCATTTGGCCAGAGAGCAAAACAGGTTATCAAGGAAGCAACTTCAAATATATCTGCAAGAGCAGCGTTGCACTTGGAGTACCACTAATGTCTCACGGCTTGCTCCAAGATGTTCTCATCCACCACCTTGTGAGGGAGAGTCACCCTCAGTGTGCCATTTTCCTTCATTGCTTGGCAGATGGTTTCATAAGCAAAGGCATTTCCTGACCAGCAGCGCCTGGCGACCTGTCAGATGACAGAATGAAGGGGTGTAAAAATCAGACATTCCTCTTGCCACACCCACCTCACACCGTGTCTGTGCAAACACTGGCACCCAACTCGTGACAATAAATCTTTCAACCCTCTGCCATTTTTTAGTTTCCCTTCTGATTTTGCAAGTAATTTTTGTAATACTTCATTTTTATGAGTAGTATTTGGGTAGACGTGGTACTTTTCCATGCATAACATTGGACAGATAAACACTGGTAGAGCCAGGTACATTATAAACTTACAAAATTCCCTCACCAAAAATGATTCTACACTCCATCCCAGCTCTGTAAAAGTAGCACTAGCTTTAGATAACAGTATCACTTAAGCAGTCAATGCTTTTGTAGTGGGATAAATATTTTAAAAGGAAAATGTCGCTATGAGTGAAATGTCAGCTATGAAATCAAGGAGTCAAATTCTCTGCCAGCATGTAAGGATGAAATTCTACCAACAGCTAGAGAAATCATAAACCCCTTTTCCATCAGCAAAACTGTGTTTTGATCTGTGTACAAGCAAGATGCCCCAGATAGAAAAGAAAACAATATTAAAGTATACATATATGAGTTTTGCTTACTCCATTGGAAACATCCCAGCTGAGCATCATCTTAGCTCGTTCTTCAGCTTCCTTGGACCCATCCAAAACGAGGCCAAATCCCCCATTGATCACTTCACCCCTAAAAGAAAAATGTAAGAGAATGAAATAAAAATAATTCAAACCAATACCACAAAATTTACAGGAGTTAATTAGTTCAGCTGTACTGCAAAAAGAAGGATGAGAATACAGAAATGATTCTGAATAAGAGACTATCAGTGATGTTTGATACTTATGACAAAAGAGAGAGAGTGTTTGGCAGGCAAAGGCCTGATTTCCTGACCTGCAGCAAACCTAGTCCACCTTTCTTGTAATGCCCAGCTAGCAGTCAGGATCTGCTCCAAGCAGGGATACCAAAAATTAAGCTTGTGCTGTATCTCCTGAGTCCTGCACTGTGTACTGGCTCTAAAAACAGGTGGAGAAAGGTTAACAGATCTGCTGGGCCAGAGATTTACCTGTCTCAGGGTGCTTTTAAAGTTTAAGCTCCTCATGTTTGCTACACCACAGCTGCCATCTAGCCAGGATCGTGAGGGTGACTGTACTTACAGCAGCAGGCAGATGGATCTATTTATATTCTCTCGGGACAAATGACAGAGCATAAGCATTTTATTAAAAAAGTGTTAACCACCACTTAATGCACATCTGCCTCAATAATTTCCAAAACAGTCATTCATTTTGTATGAGATACAGAGATGTTTAAAGACATCAGTGCCAACTTTTCAGGAAGCAGACTTATTGGCAGAAGAAGAACAGAAATATGTTAAAACGAACAGATTATTCTTGGGAGAAATAACAGTCTGGTTTTAAAGGACAGGGAAAACACGTAGAGCAAAACATCTTGTCTGACTTCAGAATCTGGCCTGCTCGAGCTCCCATTCATGGCATATGGTGAATAGTGGTGGATGCAGCTGGGAGATTAATCTTGCTGTAAATCTGTGAGAGTTCTGGCATAGAGCTCAGCATCAGCAGTACCTGAGGGACAGGGCATATCATACAACAGTACACAGTATGAGAGACTAATGGAAATCCCTGGGGGCAGGATTTTGTCCTCTGAGTTTTACAGTTAATATAAGTTTACAAAATTTACATAGAACAACATCAGACATGTCCATTAATCAGACAGGAGTTGGGAGTCTTCCAGTCCAGGTAGGGATTGTTTCTTAATGTATATTTTCCAGCAGTAACTTGAGCTTCTGAGGAAATAGGGAATTGATGCTAAACTAGAACCTCACAGACCTGAGATCTGCTTCCTGAAACTACAACTCACATTTTCTCAGTTTCAATGGAACGTTGTTACTCGTGTGATGTTAATTGCCTTTCTACTACTACTTACATACAGTACCTGTGTGTTAAGTAGGACCCTATCACAGAGCTCAGCGAGGAACTCAGGGCTCCAGATCTCACCATCCTCACACTTCCATTCTCTGAATTCCCTCCACTTTTCCATAATCAGATATGTCACTATTACAAATACATTTTCTGTTGAAAGGCACAGTTTTGTTGAAAGTGACAGTTCTCACAGCAGAACATCACTGAATGAATTAGGTTTTTTAACTGAAAAATTTGGAAAAAAAGTCATGTTTTCAATTGACATGTTTGAATATTGTAAGATCTGACTCTTCAAAATAAAATTATTCTTTTTGATTGACACTGTCAACTCTTTTCAGCCTGGAATTTAATTCCCAGGATGTTTTTACTATGTGAAGTCTTTCACTAGTTCTGCCCTTAGTCTCATCTGAGGATGAATACAAACAGCCAAACATCTGTATTTCTTGCAAATTCTACCTTTTGAATAGCTCATGTTGTTACTGTCCTCTCCAAAAGAGGGGACCAGACTGGATGACAACAAATGTCATTGTGCCAGGGCCAGTTACTCCACCACACTCTGCTGCTCCTGTGTACAGAGAGCAAAGAATAGAGCACTACTCTTTACTGTCAGAGTTCAAAGCCACAGAAACCCAGACCTCTGGACCTGTGTTTTATAAAGATATTCCATATAGGAAGATGATGTTCCTTCAGTGCAAAAATTCCCTCTGTCCTCAGTATCCCAAGGAACATCCTTTGAAGCTTAGGCATGAACAAGGAGCATCTGATCTACTCACACTCGGTAAATTTAAAGCCTTTCCATCGATTTCCATGGAGTTACTCCAGTGCAAATCAGAATCACTCACTAGGATCTGTTCTACTGTCTAAAACCACTCTGACATTAAATGCCAATGTTTGCTATGATGGATTTTCTAGAAAAACTTCTCTCTGCCTTCATTAGCATTGGGTCACATTTTCGGGTAATTAAAGAAACCTGTGGCATTTTGACCTAAGCTACCTCCTATAATTTCCAGATGTCTCCTTGTAAGATGATCAAAGAAAACAAGGCCTCTCTCACAATCAGGATGTCACACTGTCGACAGTGCAGATCAATTCTTAAATTGCTTCTGCCTTTTTGTTACTACAGGTTAGCCAGGCTCTGTGCTAATATACATTCTCCTGCAAACAGGCAGTAAAAAATGAATAACAATCATTTGCTGTAATTATAGGCAAGACTGTGTTAATCTTAAGTCTCTCCCAGAGTACATGTGATGCAGATTCCAGCTAAATAAATACTAATCCTGCCTTTCCTGTTTGTCCCACAAGGCTGTGACAGAAAATAAAGCACATAAAAGGCACTTGTGCAGTCTCAAGGGGAAGACACAGCAGATCTGGCAGCAGTTCTGGGCGAGCACAGCCTCTGCAGGGAGGACTGGCAGCTGAACACAGTGCAATTACCCATTTCTGAACTCCCATTGGCAGAACCTTGCCAATGACAACTGGATTTCTCTCCAGTCACGTGTTTTTGTTTATAAATATAGATAAACTTTCACTTTCACATTTCCAAATCAGCTAATGACAAAAAGAATTTATCAAAGATATGGAGATTTTTTATGGCAAAGTCAGGTAGATTTTTAGTGCTCCAGAGAAAAAGCAAAACAGGGTCAAAAACTTAAAAGCATCTATCTTTTCCAGGCAAAGAAAATGATTTTTTATGGCTGGGGGTTGTTTTTCTTCCTTTGCCACCTTGAAATTCTTCCTCTGTCTCCTCAGAAGGCAAAGGGGTGCAGCCCTCTCCCCAGCCAGGTGGTGCCATGGCAGTTAAGCCAAGCAGGGCCACCTGCCTGGCCTGGCTTTGGGGGCTCTCCAGGCCAGGGCACTCAATGACACCCCCTGGTCACCATGGCTGAGCCTCAGCATGGTGGCTTGTAAAGGCTCTGCACACCTAATTTTCAAGCCCTGCATTCTTCGCCGAGGCACAGTAATCTAATCACAGAGGGCTATGACTGCTCCAAGAACAAGGCAAGCAGATACTGTTCTGCATTGACAAGCCCTCAAGCAGCCATAGGAAATGACAAAAGGAGAACCAAACCCTGTTTTTCCAGAGAAATTTTGATTTCAGCGAATAGCCACACACTAATTTTCTGATGCACTACATAAATTACAGCATAAATCTACTCTGCCTTGTGGCAAAGTTTCTTTTAACGATGTAACTCCACTTACAAAACAACTAAAACAGTATAATTGAAATTGCAGTGTGGTCAGGGCCAGTTTTGCAGAACTAAGGGCAGTCTCACCATTCAGCCAAGCTGTCTTTGAATGGCAGAGAGGACTACAAGTGCCCTGGAAGGATTGGCCTTAGAGAGACCAGAAAGGAATAGGATCATTTGTATCCTTTGAATAAAGCATCTTCAAGGCACAGAACATTCATGGCATAAGCAATTGTTTTAGCAATTCTAGTAATAATAATTACCATAAAAATATCCCAAATACTTTGCACATGTTGTGAAAAGTGATTTTCTTTGCTTGTATTTCATAAGCAGATATTTTAAAAGACTAAACTCAGCTGAGGAAATTATACAGAACTTGCCTGCTGCTACCTCTGGAGCCTCAGACTGAGATGACCAGAGTAGGGAGACATTCTGGTATGTGTTTTCCATTCACAATAATGGAAATTGTGAATGAAGTCATGGCTGTGGGTCCTTATCACTGAAACCAGCGAGGGCAAACCTTAACTCCATGTGCTAAAGTCCTCAGAAAGTTTTCTCTTCCCATTGTTCAGTTTTGCTCTCTTGCACTCTTCCACGCAGTAGTTACGTCACAGAAATCAAAGGAATGAAGAGTATAGTGAGGGAGTTCTTCAGCTGACCTGAAGGGATGTTTTCTAGATTCAGCTCATCCAGATGAATAACAATTAATTATCATAAAATGTCTGAGAATAACATCTGCTACAAGTTCTTGGGCTTGCTGGTTTTGGCATATTCCAGCACTGTTTGAAACAGGGAAGTATGAGGGTTCACCACAGTGTTTCACAGACAGTTGTGCCTCTTTTGATTGCTGATACCACCAAATGAAGACATGACACTAAAATGGAAGAGGCTTTGCTGGAATATGCTGGAAAGCACAAACCAGAACTAAAGACTACAATGTGGCCAGGCTTTCCTACTTCCTGCAACTCTGCCAATCCAGGTAGCCTTTCAGTTGCAGATGCAGGAGATTAGTTTCCATCTCCATAAAGAATATTTCTTTCATTCTGCTTCTCAGCTTAGGCATGTGTCTTAGCTCTGCATGTCATGTGAAGGAGGTGTTTAATTCAGTCCTTACTTGGCTGTGGTCTTTAATGCTACCGGGCACGAGCAGGGAGAAAAAGACAGGGGGGGTTGCTGGCACCTGAGCTGGTTTGTCTCAATAACCCCTCACTGCACTTCAGCACAGGACCATTTATATTGGGGTCCTAAGGTCACAGATTTAAATACAGCTTAAGAGACCTGAACATAATCCATCCACTGACACTCTGGCTGTGCATGTGTGAAGACAACGCTGGAAGCAGGATCTGTTCAAAAAGACCACAGCAGACTATCCTTGTTCATCAAATTAAGTTCTTCAAATTGTGCTGTGGCCAGTGTTCAAAACACTTTTTCTGGACATATGAGCATTAATTAGAAAAAGAGTCATAAGACACCATTTGCTTTATAATTTGTCCTTTCAGTCCTTGATTCCAAACCCATCCTTCCTACCATCACAACATAGTTCTCCTCTGGTACTACTCGTCTTTTCAGCAGTCCCTGTCCCTCCTCCCCACACACACACACACAGCAGCAGGAACAGGATTCAGGGCCCAGCTTTAGGAACACAAACAAGCTCTTACCAGCCAACTCCACCCCCGTTGTGCAGCGCCACCCAGGTGGCTCCTCTGAACGAGTCCCCCACGAAGTTCTGCACTGCCATGTCTGGAAGGAGAGCAAAGCTGTTACTGATGGGCCACCAGCGTTTTGTGTTGTGCTGCTCCCTCCTTCCACCAGCACCTTCACTGGGGCCGTGGGAAGGCAGGGTTGGAGGCAGGTTTTACTCACAGCTTCTCTCACAGATAGACACTGAACATCTCATTCCTGCGAGGAAGAGGCAAGGGAGATTTGTCCCCCACTCTGCCTTCCCCCACTTCCTTTGGAGGAAACAAATGCCAGTTTTACACTGTAGTTTATGAGGATGCTGGTGATTCCTGCATTTGTGCTCCAACACGAGCAGCTGAAGGACCTACCACTCTTCAGCTCTGAGATACTTCTTCAGGGTGGAGAGAAATACAATGCACTCCTTTGGGATACCTCAGTCATGGACAAACAGGCTGGACACATCCACGTGTATGGATTCAAAATGGGCAGGACACCTGGAACACTACACACCTTGCAGTTCTCAGAAGTTGGAAATACTTTCAGATCAGAGTTCAGAGTTACTTCAGCCCTGTGCAGAAAGCCAGCCTAAAGCTAAGGAGCTGCATTTTGGGGACAAAGTTGGGATGAAAATGATATCCACCCCAATTCTCTGAACACATGGGAATTTTACCCTGAACAGTAAAACAGTGGTACCTGCTGAAACCACTACGAAGTTTTGTCTATTAAAAACTCCAAAGAAACATAATTTAGCAAACAAATATAATTTGATTGATGCGTGATTTCCACTGAATTGTTCACTAGAATTTTGTATACTCACTGCAATTTGTGCTGAAGCATATACCCAGAGAGGTGGAAAGAAGTGCACACAGAGGATAAGAGTAAAATTTACTGAAAACATTCAGATTTAATTCAGGGAAGATTCAGTACATAATTTGCCATATTTTTAACAGGAAAAATAAGAGAAAAACAACAATATCCCCACCAGCCACATCTGCAGACCCACAGTTATGTGTCTGATGGAAAAATGAATTTACTTGAGTGCTAATCTATGTTAAACCCTTTCAAAAGCTCCATTGTGGCATCTTTTATCTGACATGATGTCACTTTAATAAGGCAATTATCATAATTACAGTGCTGTCGAGATTGAATGGGAGAGATCTAAATCACCATCTTCTCTAATGTACAGATTTTCTCCCAGCCACTGGTCTGATAAGAGTGGAGGTTGGACAAGGAGTGAACTAGCAATGCAATAACTTGCAGCTCCTTGGCTTTGATAAATGTCATTGCCTGCAAATGTCTGTGCTGAAATACACTTTGCAGAGCAGCAATGACCCATCAGACTGAGGTACTTTAAAACAAAATGAGACAAACATTCTGGAAATCTCCCGTGTGTTAAAGAGGAGCAAATTTCACCCAAACCAGCTCAAAAGTTGTGTTAAAACAACAGAACAGATGGGAGAGAGGGAGACCTAAGATGTTCTTTTATTGCTTCCAGAGGCTCATCTGGTGAAACAGATTTAGGCCTGGTTTTAAAGACCAGTGATATCAGTGGCCAACAGGCTTTAGATAAGCCCTTGAAGAAATCAAATGGATCACGTAAATCACAAAACGCAAAGAAAACCACAAAGCATGAGGAGCAATGGGCATTAGCAAGCCTTGTTTCTATTTCCCTCTTCTGAGGGCATTGCCTGATGATTACTTTCGTTGCTAAGATGGAGACATTACTTTGAATTTCTATTCTCTGTGCAGCTGCACAATTTTCTCTCAGCTTGTCAGAAACAAACATTATTCAGAGCATCTACCTATTTGGCCTATTAGAATTAGCCAACGTGCTCAAAAAAGTGTTGAAGTGGGACTGATGGACACAGTTCAATGCCTCATTTCACCAGGAAATCCAGTTAACAGGGAACTTTTTTCCTTGAAATTGAGCCATAATTTGGCTCTATTATGAATTACCATAATGGAAGTAATTCAATATGCTCAGCTTCCTCTATCATAATTTCTCCTTCTACAGCAGCAGATCCTCCAATCTCACACCTCTGTGATTGTCAGCTCATAACATAGAGAAACACCACTGGGCTAAAGCTATTACCCTAATTTCCACTTTACAGATGGAAAATTGAGGAAGATTTAGGGTTAAAAAGTGCTTAGTGCTTCATCCATTTTTTCAGGTCTCCAACCTGATATTTCTTGGGTTTATTTCTCTAAAAGATGGTTTCACAAACTGAAAAGCAGAGTCTGGTTAGCTCAGGTCAGGTGTGCAGAATTAAAGGCTCCTTTTGTAGAGCAAATCTGCATGATTTGCCCACAGTCACACTTTAAGTGAGCAACAAGGCCTGACTTTTGTTCTTATGCCTTTATTATCGATATTCCCTTATGACCAGAAAAGTTCCTTTCAGAAACTCCAGACTGTTTCCTTTCATTCCAATGGAATGAAAACAGCTGTGAACCTCTTTGCTTTAAGCAAAATATTATTATAGACCTGATTTTGATTTTGTGGATTCCAAGGAAATATGGCTGTAACCTGTTTGAAAATCAAACAGAAGATACAATCCTCTGAGACTGCTCTCCATTTGCATTCAGATATATCTGGTGCTTTTTCATGGAATTTCCAGCAGTATTCAGAACCTCTCCTATATAACCAGCTCCACATTCATGTCTGTCTTGTTAAATCCCACAAAGCTTCTCAAGAAATCTGATTAATTGGTATTACAGGGTGTTTTTTAAACAAAAACGTTTTAAAAATGTTGCATAAAAAAAGCTATTTCTGTTTTAAAGCCATTTCCTTGCTGGCCCAGGCAGACAAGCCTCAGCTGTTCCACTGACCTGCACAGAAGGCTGATCCATCGTAAATGTTTGATGTTTCTCTGAAAGGGCTGTCAGTCCCACTCACGTCGTGGTGATCTCTGCTGAGGACTACTGGAGCCTGGAAAAAGCCAAGGACAAGACAGTGGAATCCTTCACAGATTGACACTGCTGCTGAGGACCATTATCTGCTCAATTCACTTCAGTCTAAGTTTTAATATTTGGGGCCCTACTAAGGAGTTACAGTCCCTGCTTTGTGCTCTCAGCAAATCACAGAATGATATGTTGTGCTTGTAGGTACCCAAACAGAAAATTAGACAGTCTCATCATGAAACAAAATTTCAGAGAGTTTCTAAACCCACCTCTCTCCCGTGACAGAGCACAACTCTGGTGGCAGGCAGAGGACTGAGCTCTAACACAAACTGGTCCCATGTAAATGGCAGGCACTTCTGCTCTCACTGCTTGAAGCTTTCTCCTTTCCCACCTGCCACCCCAGTCTCAGATATTAAACACCATTACCAGATCATATCAAGACAAAAGAGACAAACCTTAATCTTTCCTTCAGAAATGGCTCGATTAATAGCCACAGCTATAGACACACGACCCTTCTGATCAGAATATAAGATTCTGGCTTGAGAGCCAACGACCTGGAAAAGAAAAATGACAGAGGGATAAAGTTCTCTGCAACGGGCTTATCTTCAGGTCCCAGATGAATGGAGTCACAGGAGTGAACCCTTTCCTTCTATAGAAGAAAGTGCAGATTATTCCTTCACCAACGTCCAGCTTCCAGAAAAAAAAATTAAAATCCCTCTTTGAACTTAGTTTTATCTCCACTCACACAATCCATGAGATGTATTTCTGTATTCAGCTGCTACTCTCCAGTAAATTCCACTTTTTAACTCAATATGATTGCTAACTTATAATACCCCTATCAACAAATCCCTTACCAGCAGCTGAGAAGCAGAGGTTTGGAACTGGTGATGGTGGGCTGGAAGAGAAAAGAAATGTGGCAAAGAACATCTGCCCTGCACAGCTCTGCTGTGCTTCCAGATTAGGAGAGCACATATGAGCTCTACAGCATCCCTTGTTGGCTTCACAGGGAGAGCCTGCCCAAAAGGAAAACAAAGGATGATCCACTGGGTCCTGCTTCCCACAGTGCAGAAGGATGGCAGCTCTTCAGCCCCATCACCTGTTTGAGAAAGGGTTTGGGAACTGCACGTGTGAGGAGCTTGGTCCACAACAATGGCAAGAGGAATATTTTGAATAGCACTGTGAAAGAAAGGTGGTTACGACTGAGGTGGAGAGTGAATCAGAGATATGTTTCACTCCAGATACAAGAGTAGATATTGCTGGATTATTTTAACATTTCCAGATGAGGAAGTGAAGGGAAAGAGCTGCTTCATCTCAGCCTAAAATCCTGCGAAGACAAAGGTTTCAATTGTCAGCCCTAACAGCTACAGACTATGCTTTCATTGCCATCCATTCCTGCTTTTCACCCCAGCATTCAAGAACTGCATTCAGGACCAGGAGCAGCCACATCTGCTGCAGGAGGTTGTGTACTTACCAAGCTGTGCCTGCCAGCTTCCCGAATCCAGCGGATGTTGTCATGGTACTGCTGCTTCACAGATGTGCTCACTTGCAAGAGAAAACAAGAAAAAATACAGCTTGAAAATTAATGCAATGTGTTCTAAATTTACTGTAGTTCATCTGGCAGCACTAGGGAGTCACATTCTACTCTCAGATACAAGCATGCACATAGGAAATGCTGTATAAAGTTCTCTGTGCAGCTGATGCAGTAACTGCATCATATGTTTAGAGAAAGGTACGAGATGCCACTCAGGGGAGAGCTGGAATGGTAACTCCCATTTGGATCTTCAGCAAAATAAATTAAACCTTGAAATATGGTTTACATGTACTGCCCATTTTTGGTCACCTGTTTTACTGCCTACTGAATGCCAATCTATCACTAATCTTTGCTAAATTCTTAGTTTCATCAAACTCCATGACATTGGGTACTGCAATCCACTTTTGTACCTTGTAGTGAATAACTCTTTTGAGGCAGCCAGCAGAAATTCTCAAAAGCAGCTCGCAACACACACTTGAGGATAAGTTACACCAATGGACACTGTATCTGAGATACAGATTTACAGCACAGCAGTTATTCTGTACAACACGGTCCTTGGATGTTTTCATACCAAGATAAAACTGAGGTCTTTTATCCAGCAAAGATTTGCTGCCTCACATTTCTATGGAACAAAAACTGGACGGGAAAATGTATTATGCAGTAGTTACTTTATGTATAAATCCACCCTACACCTTGTTTGGATGCATATGTTACCTAAGAAGACAATTATATATAATAGCTTAGCATTCTCCAGCTTCTCTTTTCATTTATATCTGTCTCATTCCATCTCAATCAGCCAAACTAAAAAGGAATAAGAATAAAGATATTTCAAGTGAAAGACAGTGAAAAGTGGCACATATCAGTCAGATACATGGTGACCTCAGCACCATCAGCTGCCTCCAAAGGCACAGCACCATCTGTAGTGAGTGAGTCACAAAAGGGATAAGAGGTAAGTCATGGGGCAGAAGTGTTGTTTAACTATCCTCATTTAGGAGGTTTTACAGCTCAGATGGGGTTACAGTGGCTGAAGAAGTTACTGTCTGTGAGCTCTTTACCTTGCCCTGAGAGTCACACTCAGCTACCAGGGCTCAGCTGGCCTGTGATATCAGGCTGAGCCACAGTGACCTGTTCATCATTGGAGCTTCAAGTCAATTATCTCTGCAGATGCCAGGACACAATGTTCTCCGTTACTTTCCAGCTCTCACCCCTTTTCATAGCAAATTATAACATACAGGTAATTTATGTTTCAAAGTCAAGCTGGAGAAACTGCACACTGCTAACTTGAAATTGTCCCTGAGAAGAGTGTTTGGACTACTGCTTCTGCACTAGGCAGTATGACAGCAGTTGTGCAGGGTAAAACTAGAAAAAGGAAAGAGGAAAATGTAAGAAGCTCACATTGAACCTGTGTTAAACACATTTTTTAAGGGAAATGAAAAATATGCTCATTCCTGCAGAGGCAGGCCTTCCGTACCAAGAGCTTTAATGATCCTAAAGAGACCTGTCAGTGCTCGAGGGGTTGGCTTCAAGTGATAGCTTCTAAACTCTGCAATGAGGATTAACATGTCAGCACTTCACTTGGCAGGGAGTGAAAGATGAAACAGCTGCTAGTGCTGTCCTAATAGGATTGTGCTGCCACTCAGAAGCTTTAAGGAAGCAGCCTCTAGAAGGTAATGGGTAGTGTTCACTTAGATTCCTATAGATATGTAATGGGGGTTTATTGGAATATCTCAAAAAAACCCAACAAAACAAAGCCAAAAAAAAAAAACCAAACAGAGAATGGATTCCTTTCTATCACTTCTATAAGCTGTATCAGAGAACACTTAACATACTTTATACTTCACAGTGCACAGACTGACAGAAAAGATCTTACAAAAGAAAAGATCTACAGAACATATCCAGAAGAGAAGCCAGATGAGAATACTGGCTAAAAGGACCTATCTCAAGGCAGCACATCTGTCCCTTCCAGCCAGCTCCAATAAACAGTTGGATTTCATCAGTTATCCCTGGGGAAGTGAGGAATAGCCCCTTTTATTTAGTCTTATTTCCTGCAATTGAAAAAAAACTCACCTTTTTTTCCTAGAAAGACTTCAGAGTAACTCTCTGTATCTCATTTGCTAAATTGCTGCCTCCACCTTCCCATCCCAACAAGAATGTGTTTTGAAAACAGGCAAACAAATGTATTGCTTCTGGTATTTCAGAGGCCTTTGTACACACCTAGGGTTTAAAATGTACTGAAAAGCACTGTGTACCCAGAGAAACTGTCCCAAGGAACACAGAGACTGCCTCCCTTAGACAGATGTGCATTGCTGTGCATCAGCTCAGCCTTCCAACTACCACAGAGGTCCTAAATCCAAGTTACACCCCAATGATCAGTGCTGCATCGCTCATGCAAAGGCCCTCTTAAAAGCTCAGGTAGCTTAGAAGTAGAAGCAGATAATAAAACAACACAAATCTCAAACTCTGACAGAAATTCATCTCCACAAAAGAAGAAGAATGGTTAACAGTGGACTCAAGGCCAAGTCAAAAGTTGAGACTTGGAATGCAACAGAGTTCAGATCTGTGGAGTTTTCACTCAGTTTCTAGAACAGATTCTTTCATAAATTTCAAAGGTAGGCTCAGATTTTAGATATTTATGTGTGTGAGGCTATCCAGACCCTAAAATTTGGTCCAAATCCAGGCCTCATAGAAAGTGGACTGCAAGTGGATTATTCAAGAATATGTATGCATGAATGGCTGTTTATTTGCTGATCAAATTATGGTTTTTTTTCTCTTTGAATCAAATTCCCATTGTCCTGTCAAATTTAACAACAAATTGAATAATAGCCTTGCCCTTAGGCCAGTTTTCACCTGTTGGGAATTTTTGTATGTCTTTTTTTTTTCATTTAAATTAAGAATATACAAGCAATAATTCAATGCTTTTTGTTTGTGCAAGAGACTTCTCTCCCCAGCTTTACATTACATCCATATAAACACCCCCACACTCTTGTGCACAGAGGAACTGATTCATTTCCCAGTCTTGCAATGCAAACCATCCAAAGGTCATACAATGGTTCAGTCCTGAGAGAAGACTTCTGGAAGCTGCAGTACAAGGCAGAAAAACTACTGCAGATGGCTGAAGACAGATCCAGCAGTACAGTAATGGATTTCACCCTCCCTTCAATAAAGCCAAGGGACCAGGCTTAAAAACATGGAAGTTCAGTACCCACAGACCAGAGTAGGCACTTCTGGGTTATTGCATTAGACACAACTCATGCTCCAGTGCTATTTCTTGAAGAATGACTCCTAAGGAAAGATCAGGAGAACAGACAGAACCAAGGACCTTGCAAGGTCAGACCCACTGTACCAATAATTCACCTCTTGGGAGGAAAAGGAGGCTGGACACCAGTCTTACGTTATAGGAAGACAATAGTCTTATTCCAAATGAGAGACATCTGAACATGGTATATCCTTTTCAGAAATACCACCCAGGATTCTCCCAGTGCTTATTGTTCCAGAACAAACAGGAGAGCATTCAAACTTTTCACAGTTCTATTTGTATTTCAATGTCTTTCATGAAGAAAGCAACAAATATTTCAATATTACCAGGGAAAAAAATATTATGCTCTCATTCTCAAAATATGGTTTGGATTTCTGATCCATTTCCTTTTGATTTGGAGGAATTCCTGAGAATTCAAAGATTCTTTTGTTGATTCTGGAAAGCACAAACTTTGGTGCTCAAAACAGAAGAGCTGAGGACTTCAGTGCTTGGGGACAGTGACAAGCCTTTGAGCCTGCTGTCTGGTAACTGCAAAGGTAGACAGAGAAAGGGAAAGGAGTAGGGCCTTCCTCTCCATCCTGGGAGACCAGGATTGATGTTTGCTGACACAAAATTAGCTTTGTCTCAGTTCCTGTTCATAAGCAGGGGATATCAGCAATAGTCCAGTTTCAGGGATGTGGAAGAGTGGAAGAGTGCAATTCCTAGGTCCTAGAGTGGCATACAGAGCCATGCAGGCATTCCAAACTGGTTCCACCAGTCAGCAGAAATAGCTGTCAATCTATTAACAAATGACAAAAAAGATCTCAAAATTGTAATCACAAAAAAATGACACTGGATGGAGCACCACACCCAGGAAACCTGGGTTTCCTGTCACTGAGCTCCTTGCTAACCTCTTGAAAGCCTCCCTAGATTTTCATGCCTGATTTACCTGTGAGACAGGGGCAAAGCAATTTGGCTCCTTAAATTACTCTTAGAGACCTGATGGTGAAAGATACTGATTGCCTTACAGTTTCAAGGTGACAAAGTTTTAAAACACCTGTAACAAATAAAAAGCAAGGCTCTTAGCCAAAATTGCTTTGGGATCAACATCCATGGTGTTTTTATGTTTTACCTACAGGCTACACACTCCCACTGGGAGTTTAGACAACAGCAAGACTTCCTGCTTACATGGAACCTGGAAGACCCTGCTTTCCATGTTTTCAGCCAAAAGCTAACACACATTTCAACTCTGGGCTTCCTTTTCTCCCCAAAAGCCCTCCCAGGGAGGGGGGCAGGGGATGATGCCTTACCTCCCTGACGTATGGAGTCTTCCAGCACTGACATGGCAATGCAGTCTGTTGTAGCAAGGTCCTGTGGGTCACCTGAGGTACAAACCCAGCGGAATGGCCCAAATCCCAGGGAAAAAATGTCCCTGGGAAGAGAACATGTTTCATTAAGAGATAGTTGAAATTCTTTCCTTATTTATCCTGGCTGCTAGCAGTGCTTTTTCTTTCATTAGCTGGAGACGGAAGAATTTGAAATATTTTCAGTGCACTAATCTAAACAGAAGCACCAAGGACCATTAAGTGAGAAATTAAACAGTGCTGTTTCATGCAGCCATCCATTGGTATATAAAATATAGTCAGGCCAGAATTTTGATAGTCATGTTGGACAGTTCAATCAAGTGCATCATCAGATGAATTGCAGCTTTTCTTCTCTTTAATCAAATATACTCTCCCTGCTGCCTGGTCTTTGTGTCCTTAACCCAGGCTAACCCTGAGTGCATCTACACTGTCAGACAAGTGCAGGTTCTGACCGAGTGCCTGAGTCCAGACTCATTTGCTGTCCACATTGTTTACATACAATAGTGAGACACGCTTCGCTTGAGGGCCGGAAGAACAGATCTAATCTGGCTGGGCCTTGCTCTATGCTCAGGCTCTTATTCACATGGCACAGGCAAGCTAAGCATGAGTCAGAGGGAAAATGAGTTTTAAATCCAGTCCCTCAACAGATCTCCTGAGCTCAGCTGTTTCTACAAGCAGCATGTAGAGTGTGGGTAAGAAGCACAGCTGGTGGCACAGGGAGAAGAGTGTCCTGTTTCCATCATACTTTTAACTTCAGGGCAGATATAAGGCTTGGATGACTTTGAATTGATCTCTACTGCTCTGAAGAGACAAAATCTCAGCTTTTAGCACCTAGAAGAGAAGTTGTCTCTAGTCAGTCTGAGGTTGTGACCTGGCTCTTCTTGAGCAGAACTGCTTAAGGAAAAGCCATGCAAAGACAGAATGCAGCTATTCATGTAAAGGAGTGAAGAGTGTTGACTTGGCAATGGCTAGCCTACACTAACTCTGGCATAACACTTGTGAGAGCAGATTTCTCACTGCTGTTGCCTCCTTTTGATCATTTATCATTTCAGATCACTGTCAATCTGCACTAATCTCTGGAGTAGTCTCCCTCTGAACAGAGGGGGTCACAAGGTACTTGACAGCGTATTCCCAACTCTGCCCAACATACCCCATGATGTGCTGAACATAGGAAGGATATCGAAATTCTGTTTTATTTGCTCCCTTTTTTGCAACATCAGCACCTATAAAATAATTTTAACAGTCAGTCACTTGATAGAGGAAAACTATAAAATGCAAAACCAGACTGCACCCAAGTTCCTACAAAGGTTGTACCTCAGTCAGGGAGGGTCAGGGGTCTTAAAGAACAAGAGAGAAAGAAGAACTAAAGATTAGAATTACAGTGGCCAACCCTATCCTACTTAACATACACAGCTGGGAAGATGCATGCAGGATTGTCCTTGTTTGCACCTACAACTCCATGATCTACTCACCAGCTCTCTGAGCTTCCAAGAGAAAAGCATTGCCATAATCCCAGAAAAACATGCCCTTATCAGCTAGTTTGTTAATAGCAGCCACATGCCTCTTCAGACTGAAATAAAGAAGGAAACAGTTATTCTTGAGGTCGATGAAATATAAAAAGGGGTAATATCATTAACTAACCAAAGGCATGGGAGTAGGAGGAGACAGAGGGAATGGAAAGACCCCAGATAAATTCAGACAAACCCACAAGACATCAATTGAGATGCTTTCAGTTTCTGTAGCACCCATTATCCCCAAATCCTGAAGTGATTTACAGTCATTGAGGAAACCTCACTAAATAGCAAAGAGGTGTCACATCTTTCAGCCAAGCAACACAGCCAGCTTTGGGGATGGAAGCTGATAAGGAAAACCAGCCTGCACAAAACTGCAGAACAGTTTAAGTAGTTCACAAAGCAAGCAGAGAAAAAAACTGAGAAACAGAACATCACTGTTCTGGCCTCTACCTCAGCCCAAACTGCCCAATTTACCCTTTCTTCCCAGTAGTGGACCATAGCCCAGGACTGCATTGCTTGAAGAGCAACTAAACTCAAAGGTTAGGAAGATGTGGTGTCCAAACGTTTACCTCTCTTGTACCAGTGCCCGGAACCTCCCTGGACTGGAGGAGAGGAGCTGCTTTGCCTCCTCAAAGCCGAGCTGTACTGGGTAGTACCCCCCGTTGAATGGGTTGTGACAGGAAGTTTGGTCAGACCCCAGGTCAACCAGCAGCTCCCCTGTTGTGTCCAGCTCATGCACCAACCTCTCCCTGGGGAGGACAGCAAATGAACACAAGGGTGAAGATCCCCCTTCTGACAGCACCTTTTCATGAGCATCTAGAGTAATGTGCTCAGCACTTTATTTAATGTCTCTTCCAAGTTTGGGACCTAATTCCACATTGACCAAAAAGCCAGAGCATTAGTGGACTCATTATCCATTCATTCTACTCACCACAGATCTACCACATTCCCATGGTAACCCAAACTGAGGGCAATTTTATTCTTTCTTGCTTCCCTAGAAAATAATAAAAAGACTGGTTGAAGAAAAGGCACCTCAGTCTATCTTGAAATGTACAAATCACACACAGAATAGAACCCAGAAAAAAAAAAGCGCCTGTATGTTGCTTTCAACACTTATCTCAGAAACAGCTCTTTCAACATTTACATAATTGTTAATCACGAATTCCATGAAGCTTGAGTGATGCTGTAAGTGTAACATCAGTTGTAATTGCTCCATGCATATTCATGAAACTAAATGAAGACATGTTTAACATATACAACTGATGCAAAGCATTAATAGTCACTAATAAAGTCTGCTGCAGCTTGGGAAGTTGGATTCACATTCCAAAGCAGACCTGGAATAAGAAGAGGTGTCCCTCAATCCCTCCTGTATGCAGACTGCAATGGCACAGTGCAGAAGGACGTGAATGGAGGGTAAGGAAGCAGAGCTAATCTCAGAGTTATGATACAGGTCATACCTAAGGCGAGCAATGCAATGGTCCAGGTTGTTAGAGATTTCCATCAGCCACCCCTGCTTGTGACGTTTCAGAAGTGCTGCTTCATCAACCTAAGAGAAAGAGCAGAGATCTTACAACTCCTGTTTCCCCCATGCAGTCATTTGTACCTTTAGTTTTTCAATTACCCTGCAGGAAAAAGTAACAAAAAGTAAAGGTAATAGCCCCACTAATACCTTGAGTTATACACACCTATATATATATGTAACTACTGTTCAAATGCTTATTTTGACCTCTGATTTTTTTTAAGCTTTCTGTTCTCTTTTACTCCAGGCTCAAAGCAAGAAATAGACTTTTTTGATACATCACTTCCCAAAATATTTTATGAATCAAAATTTATCATTGAAATTGTATAAGAGGTAATATATTTCTGCAAATATTAAGTATTCCTATTGTTTCTTTTCATGATTATGTTAAAAGGCAAAAATGTTTCCAATTTATTTTTCAAATCTGGCTATTTTTTGTGAAAATAATATTCTTTTAATAATTAAGAAACTATTTTCGTTGATCATCCCAGAGAAACATTTCTGCAGGCTGCCCAAGCTGAAGCTATGGTTTGCTGAATAAAATTAACCCTCACTTTTGTTCTTGGACTGCTGGTTGAAAACCTCAACCAAATATGGAAAGAAAAGAGGAAAGCATTTTCCTGTCCCAGATGCCTAATGGCACTGAAAAATAGCACAGAGCAAAACAAAACTATGTCTTTAATTCCCTCTTGCTTGAACTTTGAAGCTCCAAACAAGCTCAATCCCAAATCTGTACTCTCTTCTGGGCACAGCTTCTGTGTGTGCCAGTGTGTACGTGCCCAAGAGACAGCTGGATAAAAATATAAATGGATGGACAAAGGATGGAGGCTTTGGCACAAATTCCATATTGATGGTCCCATGTACAAGCATGCATGTCATTAATACATTTATAATGATCTATCACTGGCATAAGGCAAGAGGCAAAATTAATTAAAAACAATATTCTGTGGTAGCAACAGATTTAAACCCCCCACAGTGATGTGTGTGCATGAGAACACATAACCTGAGTATCTTCTGGTATTTCATTAAAGCATTTTTTTTACTTCACTATAATCTTTCCCCATCATTTTAATTCTTTCTCATTAAGAAAGTATTTATATTTAAATTAAATAAATTCTGTATTCAGGAGTTGCTTGAACACCAGGAAACCTTTTCTTTCCTAATTATTCTTAGCATGGGACACCATCCATCATTTTCCACATCAGTAATGAAGACTATCCTTCCCAAACCCCAGATTATGATAATGACAGTGTCACTGCCAATGGAATTATTCAATAAAGTCAGGTGCCATGGGGGACAGCTTCTTCTGAGATATTTAAATCAGCACAGGAGGAAAAATATTAAGTGGTCTGTATGAATTAGAGGAATTGGATTCATTTAAATCCCCACATAACACAGATCAGATCTATTTAAATGTCACTACTTCCTACATATTTTACTTTAGCTCCCTCTGACATTCCTCGTCTTTCACAGACTTGCTGGCTCAAGAAAACTAGCTTCCTTTGAATCACACTTTCAAAAATATGCTCATTTTTGGATCAGCATCTCAGTAATTTAAAAAATTGCATAAAGATGATGAGCTAATGTTGCCTCCAGTGTAACCCCAGAGAGCCTAGTGCAGCTCAGAGGAGATATCTGGCCCTCCAGACAATTATTTCATAAAATTACAATCAGCTTCCTGTCAAACAGGAGAGGTAAAATACTTGCACCACTAATCCCTTCTGTCGGAGCTTCGGGAGCCCTGGCTGACAAAATGATCTCTTGCACAATTCAATGTCATTTGCATAAATAGTTCCTTAAATAAATAATATGTACATATTTATAGCTATCCACATGTGCTCCTGAGACTCATTTCCGACAAGGATCATCTCACAGGAGATAAAAACCAGGCCATATTCAGTCTCCTGAACAAAATCATCTGCAGCCATAGAGATGAAAAGGACAAAGGATGGCTGTGAATAGCATTCACTGAAATCTTTCCTTTGTATTCCAGCGTTTGAAAGACCGTGATGACAGAAGTCTAAATACAAAGATAATTTATTCATTAACAATTTATTCAATAGTAAATTGAATAAATTTATTTCATCTGCAAGAGAGTACCTAATGAGATCTGAAATACATGCAAAACCCACGTGCTAACAAAACCACCTTTGCACCATTGTTGTAAAGCTGATGAAGCCCAAGCCTTCCATGAAAGACCTGAGGCAGCCAGAGCAGACAGGTTTACTGCACATGATGTGGGCAGTCTGACCCACTATGTTTTGAAGCATAATTGTAACTAAAATAGGTCAGATTGTGATATTCTTATTCTTTCCACTGCAGAGTGACATGCAGAGGTTCCCCAGTTAACTGTCTAGAAATGACTTCAGCTGAGAAGGCCAAGCTCCCACTCCAGTCAGCCCTGACTGCAGCTTAACTCTCAAAAATCCCTTCTTCTGTGGAGCAACAAGAGCCCATCACATGCAGATCTGCAGAAGAGCTCAATGCATTTTGGTCAGTCTTGGATCTGCTCATCCAAGAATGTTCCTCCAGTGTACTGAAACCAAAGCCAGTCATGAGGAAAGAAATGCATGGAAAAGTTTAATGTTTTTAAGAAGTCAATATCACTAAATGTGATGTGAGAGTCTGAAGTGACGCAGGGTCCCCAGGCAGGTGCAAAGGAGAGCTGCTTTATTCCAAAAACCTTTTCAAGCCATTAGCCAATTATCAGTTACAGCCTTTTAAATCAAGACTAACATAATTCAGCCTTCCACCATACACCACGATGTGAACACATGATGGTTATATAACTTGTTTTTCTACCCCTAATTCAGCTGAGTCTCTTTCCCATAGTCCTCCTTTTTACTTAGCTGAAGTAACAGGCCTGAACTATGATTTTACAAGGCCTTTTTTTATAAAGCCTTACTTATTGGTAACAACTAAAGATCATCACTACCATTTTCACAGAACTGCAGAGCAGCAATCTCTCCTAAAAGTTGTTGCAGTGCTTGTGCACTCCTCCTTCCACCTGGTTGCTAGAACAGAATCCTGTGATAAGAGCTGAGAAGGGCAGGTATTGGAAGAACATAATGCTACCTGTTTATGTGAAAATGTATTTCACTCAAAACATGCAGGTATATATACTTTAGCAAATGATGGTATTTGTATTCTCCATTAGATGATACTGGATCTGTGGATCCTATCATCCACCATTGTAATTGCATGGGCATTAGCAGTCTTCCAATCACAAATCATTATTAGATTCTCTTTGTTTATGGGAAGAAATAACTAAGATATTTTAGCATATTAGGAACAGAGAAATATTCCACAGGATGAGTGACCCTTTGCAAAGATATACTGTGGGAGAGCTTTGGGAACAGGGAAAATGGTGCTACAGAACTTCTCCCACATCAGCATTTTCTCTCAGCAGAACTCACCTTCATTGCCTAAAAACTGAGATTCTCATAAGTGCCTGTGATTAACCTCAGAAGTCAACTTAAAAAGTTTCATTGACTTCAAGGATTTACAACATCAAGCAACTTCATTAGCATCAATCTTGATGAGTGAACAATGCCAACATTTTTAATGGCTACTTCCTATTGCATCTGATAAGGGTGCTGGAGGCTTTAAAGGTTAATCAAATTTAAATAACATAACTAACACCTTCTTAACATAGACTAATTTTGGCATAAGAGAATGCAGTTCTCATGGTAATTGGCTGTGGAGATTACACTTTTTCACACATGAAATGGGGGCAGTTCAAACACTGGGAATGGCTCATCTGACAGCATCATTCTGCATCCTTTGTGAAGCCATTGTAAGTCTGTATCTTTGCAGTCTGATCCAATGAGTGAATTAACAGAGTGGAATAGCAGTGAAAAATGCTCAGCAATGGAAAAAAAAAGACATCTTAGAAAACAGTATCTTTTCTAAGTTTGGTTTTCAGGGTTACTCCAGGAGCCTGTCAGATCAGAAGAATGAGGGTCCTGGCTCAGCAGGAGGAGAGAAGACGGAAGGACAGCGGCGCTGCTCTCACCTCTGCAATGACCCCCACACAGCCAGCAACGACCGCAGCCTTCGCCTGAGCCCCGCTCATCCCTCCGAGGCCTGAAGTGACAAACACCTTCCCAGACAGGTCCTCTGCCTTCAAGTACCGACGGCCAGCATTGAGCACTGTGAGCTGCACACAACAAACACAGCCGTCACCAGGAGCCATTTCCACTGCAGTCCTTACATTTAAAGGTCTTCCGTCCCTTTAGCAAACAGACTTTGAAACTCTGGGGTCATCAGCACCATGAAACACTTTAATCCTTTAAGAAGGAAATATGTTTCAAAATGATGTGGTGAGACCATCTGTCCTCATTATGCTTATTTCTCTCACCATGAAATAGAATAATCAGTGGTTCCCAACATGCTGCTCTTGTGACATAGAGACTTAAGGGTGGCTGCAAAGGACAGCTAAGGAAAACAGCCAAGAAACTGTTTTTATATAACACATTTGGCCAATTCATACTTCACTTATTGTAGCTATATATGATCTCAGATTGACACCTTGATTGCAAATCCCTTCAGGTCTGTGTTCTGCATCAGACATACCTAAGTGAAAAGACATTGATTTTTTATGGAGTGGGCAGTGAGAAGAAGTTCCTCTCACAGCAATCCAGTCCACTCCCATACCAGCCACCATGGGAGAAAGCCTCCTCCAACAGGGACTGACAGAGAGCTTTCCCCAGGTCCTTACCACGGTCCCATGGACTATTCCCTGAGGCCCAATGTAGCAGTAGCTCCCTGCAGTCATCTGACCGTACCTGGGGACAGCAAGGCACACAGTAAGACCACACCTTGCTCAGGCTGGAGTGGCACTGGCACTTGTCCACTTGTGTTTCCACTACAACAAAAAACCCTCTGTGCTTCAATTTGTTGTTAAAGGTCTGCTGTTATCAAATTCTCAACTTAGTTTTATCATTAGCAATGCACCAACATACTTTTGGAGGAGTGTTTAGCTCGTTAAACTGAGTGCAAAAATGCATGGATCAAAACCTGTGTGTAAACCTGGTGTTTAGCACAGTGACTGGGACAAAAGGAACTCTTTTTCACCTCACTGGACTCTCTGTGTCACTGGGTTTCAGTGGCACTCGTGCCTCTCATACACATGACCACTTTGGAAGATTTAGCCCAGAATGGTTGACCAAATTCATACTAAATTCCCAGAGAAGTGGGACAGCTCTTTGGCTGTTTTAATTTATTCTCTCCTTGGTACACCAAAGAATGATAATCTTGTGCTCATCAACAGTAGAAGAATATGTAAAAATCATTTAAAAAGGATCACTTTCTACTTCAAAGTTTCTCTTAGCATGAAAGAATGTTTTATAACTTATGTTTTCCATAGACTGCAAAACAACCACTGAAAATTAGAACTTGCAAGTGCTTTAAGTGGGTTATGATTAAGGCTTTAGGCTATTGTTCAGCCAGGCGTCACACATAAACCTAATATTAATTCCTAACAGACCTCAATTACATCCTTATATATGTGGCTGAACATAACTCAAACTCTGAACTAATTCCATTTAAGTGTGCACTAATGCTTTGCAGCATCAGTACTTTAAGCAGCACAGTTGAAATGCTTCTGCATTAGAAATTTTAACCAGTCACTGCTTGATGTCTGAATTCTATTTTAGTCAAGTATTTGATATATTTTAATAGTGAGCTATCTTCTTACATTGTTACACCCAAAGCAAACATCTTCTCATATTCATCTCTGGAGGAATAGTTGGGAATAACCTAAGAAAACAACCAAAATAAAATCCACATAAGCAAATTAGAGATTTAAGCAGGTCTTTTCAACAGCCTAAATTCCTTTAACTATTTCTGTAATTATTACATACACAGAAAAAGAGTAGAAACAGGAGGAGTAATCCAGGTGTTCTATTCCATGTATTCTAGTATTAGAAAAAAAGATGTCCAGTCCTCCTGGCACTGTGACTGCCACACAAGTGTTAAGGAGAGCAGGTCCCCAGCCACAAAACTAACCTGCAGGGGAATGGGTACTGGATGGCTCAAAAGACTGGCAATGAAGCAGTATTTCCTCTTGTCCTTGTGTTCCAGGCAAAGCAGTCCAGATATCTGAGCCTCTGATTAATAATCATGTTTGCTTACTGAGGGCTTTTAAATCTTTCAGACTGAGCCTAGCTGAACTGTTTGGGGCAAGGAAGTGTCCCAGACTCAGGCAGAACAGAGGTTTTCTAATGAGGAGAAGGTTGTTCCCTCCATCACTGCAGATCAGCACACGTGAGGTGACAGCAGCTGTGCTGGAAAAAATGCTGCAGAATTTAGACCCCAGATTCTCCTGTGTGTTGTAGTAAATTCAGACAGTATAAATCATATTTTAACTCAGCCAACACTTGAAAATGAAACAGTATAGGAGGAAAAAGAAAACAAGATGCTGATACCTACCATGCCATTGGTAATGATTAAACGAGGAGCGTGCTGGTGGCTGGGGAAGAGCCCCAGGGGGTGCCCACTGTACATCACCAGTGTTTGCTCTTCTGTCATCTCTGACAAATAGTGCATTACCAACCAGAACTGAAATGAAAAGCAAGGAAAAGCAAAAGATGTCTGCATCTTACATTTACTGGTTTTTGTGAAGCTGCTAATCTTGGACAATGAAGGCAGCTATAGAGATAACGAGGTGCATTCACATATGGAATAACAGAGCTCTCAACATATTCTTGCTTTCAATAAAGTCCTTTAAGGGATATCACTCATGAGGAAACACAAATCATCAACTAACAAAAGTCTGAATAAGTTCCAGAATAATTTCTCCAGTACAAATCCCAGATACCCTTCACTTTTAAAGTAATTCTAATTTTATCTTGAGATTGACCACTTGTATTTGGCACTTTTCTGGCAATCCTTCCAAAGACAAACTGCAAAATTTTCCCTATAGAAGTGATTAAATACTCATGCTTATTGTTGATCCTAATCTGAAATTCAGCATTTTTTAGTGCAATAAGGGGTTTTTACAATGTGCACTTTAAAATTAAATAGCTTTTCTTCTCAAGGGAAAAAAATCAGCTTTCATTGTGGACACAGAAGAAAATTCTTGATGCATCCTGGAGTACACATATATATTTCAGCTTTGTCTGTATAATTCAATAATTACTCTTGATTAATGCCAAAATATACACTTTGACCATCTAAACTGACTTTAAGTTTAATTCATCTTTAATCCATCATTGTCAATGACAGAGCCTATTAAACTCCACGGGACTTCTAGCATGTGTCAGCTGGGCCTCTGAGAAACTTCCCCGTGCAATATTGGAATTCAACAATTACTTGAAACTAGAGTTTCTGTAGGGACACAAAATTTTGAGGGGAAACCCCCCCCAGAATTGCTGATGGAAGAGGCAGCAGTATCAGTAACAAATAAACATAGGCACTTAAGTTCTGAGGCTGTGGCTTTGATCTGAATTAAAAATGGTACAGATTTGAAGCCAGTCCATTCTAATGCAGCCAATTCCCCAAGCTGCAAGTTCAGTTGAACAGGAAAGAGCCAAGTTACTGTCCTGCTTTTACAATTTGGTTTATGAAAAATACTGAATAATTGAATTCATGTTGTAGGACAGAGCAGGTAGCTAGCTGAACTCTCAACTCCCTAGCAGTCTGGGAAAAGCATCCTAATAAAACTAGAAGTTGTAAGATAAATAGGTCTTTTGGCATTGAAAGGCATAACTAGCAAGGAGGAAGGAAAAGATTCTCCTAGCTTAAAAAGCAGGTCTGTTGTCTGCAGACCTGTAAAGTTAGCTCTGGACATAGTTCTTTCATTTCAAATTATCCAGAAGAAAGCACAGGTCTGCATGGATGATATAAACCAAACTGAACCTTTTTACTGTGAGTTTTGCAATGCTAGAACTTTAATTCTTTTGAACGCTGTTTAAAAGCTGCAAACAGAATAAAATGTTCTGTGGTAAGTGAATCATTCATGTGATTGCTGCTCTAAGTAAACAAAAATAAAAAGGTTTTGTTTGCTCTGCTGTGAAACAACTGCAAGTCATAGAACTGGCTTGGATGAGAACAAGAGAAAAGGATATTTCTGACTTTGGCAGCACTTCTACCTCACCTTGCAGCCCAGCACCTGCCTAAGAATTGTCAGACCAATAAAGGCCAATATATAAACTGCTGGCACTGCTCACCTCAGAAATTCTGTAACACTCACAGGTAACAGGCAATAGTTAACTGGCATTTATTAATTAATGCAGAGAATAAAGAAATGGTGAGCATTGCCATGATACCTCTCTTTGAAAAAAAAAAAAAAAAGGCAGAACAGTTTTGCCTCAAAATCTGCCTAAGGCTTCCATTTAACTGCTAGATTAAATGTACCAGATTAGGAAACTGAAACATGAATTTTCTTTTAATCACAAATGAGAAATCCCAGACTGGGAAGAAATCCCAGGTCACTCAGTCCCATGCTACAGTGAGGAATCCATTCCTCTCCCCTAACTAGGACCCTCATTCACACATTAGTTTTGCTTGGGTTCTTTAAAAAGCAAGAGGCCAGATTCAGATAAAGCCACGGCAAGGAGCATATGTGATTCTTTGTGACAGAAGCTGGCTCCTTAGGTCAGCTTTCATCAATTCCAGCTACAGTCAGGATTCAAGACCTTCCCAGCCCTCAGGAGTGATGCTGCTCTCCAGGGGGATGTAGCTTCCTACCTGTGCTGAGGCTGGCCTGCACTGCAAACAGAATTCTAAACACGTTGCTGATTCCAAAGGTCTCCTGAAAATATTTCCTACATGCATTTTGCAGCACTTAGAACAAAGTGAGTATATTTATTGACCTTTTTTTAAATATAAGGGAACAGAGATTACACAAACACAGTTTAAAACATTCACTGATTTTAGAGAGGCATTTAACCACCTGCCACTACTCTTAGAAGATAAAGGCCAATGTCTGTAGTAAAGTGCAGCATGAACTGGCCAGCTAGCACAAATATTAACAGCTAATCTGATTTTCTTGGAAAACGACTCAGAATTGCACATCCTTCAAACAAAGCCTTCTTTTATTCCACTACTTGTGAAAAATGTTGCAAGAGTACCACAAACAAATAGAGGATACACTTTGTTGTTTCCTAGAGTTAGAATCTAAAATTATGTATGCTAAATACTCAGGCACATCCATTCTCATCAGTGAAAGACAGAGCTGGCCTTTTATCACCCTACAGCTTGGTGTGTTTATGGTATCATGTTCAGTATTTCTGCTGGGCTCTCTGTGCTCTCCTTACTAAATAAAGCTCTCTCCATCTACGCAGTTCATAACTGAGCATTCCCCTACCCAAACAGGATGTTTTGGAGTATTTTAAGGCAACAACTGCCAAGAATTATCCCAAACTGCCTAAGCAGAATGTGTGTGGGGGAGGTGAAACTGGCTCTGTGAAACAAATTGCAAACCCAGCAATGTCCTACCTGTGCCCAGTTGCTGAAGACCTGCCCATTTCCTCCATAAGTGACGAGCTCCTGAGGAAACTAAAAAAGGCAATTCAACATTAAGGCAAGCACTTTGCTCAAACCTTTTACTGTATCTCTGAGCTATTTTTGCCATCTCAGTAATAAATCTTTTCTAGAGTTTATTGCATCAAAACTTTCTATGTTCTTGAAATCAGAAAATAACATTGTAGAAGTGGTAAGAACAAAAAATTAATACTATTTTTCAAAATGAAGTGTTTGTTACTGTAACATTGTAACTGGGATGAGCTTCCAAAGACACAGGATGCATCAGCACTAATTTTTCAACATGAATTGTAGAAGCAATGTACCAAGAGCTGAGCTCTATGTCTCAGGCAGCTCCTGCATGTCTAAATTTTTCAGTAAGTTAGAACACATACAGGAAGCATCTTGCCAATTTGCTGCTGCCTATGAATCCAGATTCCTTTTATTGTTTTATTATTACCTTACCTGAGCCACAGAGGGATCCAGATTATTCATGATCATCAGCATGATGGCAGCAGCTGATTTGGTCTTGCAAGGGTATTCTCCTATGGGGTACGCTCTGAAAGGGTGGGCACAAAAACTTAGAACACCCCAGCTCACAAAAGCAACCAGAAGAACACACCCCACTCAAATATCTCTGCATGCCAAGGATGCTCAAACTTGTCTGGGTTGCAGGCTTCTATTCAGGGGGGAAGAGTAAAGGAAAAAAAGCACAGATCTAAAATTGCATATGTACCTTCACAGGCAAATCAGGTTTTAACGATTATCAGAACTAAGCAAAACCAAGAAATTGCATTTGGCTTATCATTTGAATTATTTAATCATGATTGATAAATATGGTGGCCATGAACGCTCGTTGCTTTTTAACTGCATTTTTGTCAGGGGTTGGTGGAAGTGGGCTCTGCAGCAGTTGCCAGGCCAAGCAGCCAAACCCTGCAATGCCAAGGAAAGCAGCACCACTGGAAGTTGCCTTCAGGCTCATCCCCCCTGCTATTTAAGATCGTATCTAAGAACAAAACACTCAGCTTGAGTTTCAGACTCCAAGAAACTCTCAAAAACTGAACTAGTTAGGAGAAATATGGGCCTTTTCACTAAAATGCACTTCATCCACAAGCTGAGAGGTGAACATGGGAAGCAGTCACAAAGTTATCCCAGCTCAGGTTGCCTGGCATTAATGTCCTTAATGCCACCTGCTGTGATCATCTCATTGTTATGGTCTCCTCCACCATCTGTTTGTGTATCAAATTACTCTAAAACTTCTACTCTTGGATTTATACTGTAGATGTTTAGGGCAGGGGCAGTTCCTTTGCTCTGTCTGCACAGGTTTTACTAGAGTTGTGCTGAGGCCTGTAAAGTATGACACCTGAAGGAAGCAGAACCACTGATCCAGAGTTCTGGTCCTTCCTTTTCTGTAAGCAGTACCACCATTACCAACACTGAAAATTCCTGAAGAGGGATGGGATCTTTTGGGATGGTTTCTAAATGGTTTTCCTTATATTGGACCACAGATCTTCAATGTCTGGATACTTGCTTTGTGCAGGGAAAGTTACATTGAAAAGGTCAGGCTAAAGTGTGCCAACAACAACAAAAAGAATTGGACATCCACTGTCCAGCTCATGAGCCAAGATCTGGAATGCATATTCCACAGATTCAGCAAATGGGCTTCTCCCATGATCCCATGCACTTCATCCTGGCTTTTTACATCAGGATAGTAAAACAAATGCCTTGTAGTCATTGCCAAACCAGGAGGGAAAGCCTTTGAGTTTTTCCACAATGCTTTTTTTATTAGGGATTTCTGCTGTTCTAAACTTGATAAAAGCACTTTTCTGTGGAGTGATACCAATTCATCAAGAGAAGATATTTACACATAATATTGCTCAGAACATAAGAAACCCCACATCCAGGTATCAGCTGAGTGCTCTGGCATAGGAACATGACTTAAATGGAGCTATGGTCCCTGGGATATACAAAACAAAAATCAAATACTCTCAGACTAGAGATCAAAAGACATTTTCTCATTGTGAGACTGCAACAATCTATTAGAAAATGATCAGCGAAATGATCACAAAATAAAAAATACTTGAAGCTGTCAAAGAATCACTGATGCCAGTGATGGAAACAAGCTGCTGGACCGTTTCATCCAAGCCTACTTGGAAGGTGTCATCATCTGTAGTTTAGTACAGGGTCCGCTGAAGCCTAGCTCTGCAAAACCTTTCTGATGGTCTTCCATTTGTCCACTCCTTAGCTGAATTCTGCAAGAGCTGACCCCAGCCAATATGAACAGCATAGAAACATGGTTGTCTGTGGAAATCAGAGTGCTTTCTACTGCTTTATTCAGATTTCTGTATGGACATTAACCAGGCTCCTGCTGATGCAAAAAGGAATCAATCAGCCTAAAAAAAGCAGCCAGCCCCTGGCAGCCCTCACTAAATCTGTTCTGCTTCACAAACATTAGCCCCAGCAGCCCTAGAATGAAGTGATGGTCCAAGACCAACAGGCATAGCTTATTACACACCAGGGTCACATAAAGGCTCCAATGAAAAAAATGCACTGCCTTACTTTTAAAGTCCAGAAAGCTTCCTCTGTTCTGAGAGCATGCTCAAGCAACCAGCCACTCACATGGTCTTACTTCTTGGTTCAGTTGGGACCTGACTCACACCAGCTCAGAACTATTGCAAGTTTCCCATCCAGGCTGCCACTGGAGGTCTCTGAGTAATGACTGGCCCCTGGAAACTAAGCCCTGCCATGGGGCAGAGCATTTGGGATCCCCATGTGTGGCAAAGCTGGGCTGCCACACGCACAGCCTGGCTCAGTCCTTCACCTGTGTTGCCTGAGCTTTCCAGCAGTGAGGCTGCCCAGGCCCTCCACAGCCTATCCAGAGGGAACACACTGCTTCCCTCCCAGTTCCATGGAGCATCCCAAAACACATAGTAACCCTCCCTGGAAATGAAATCACTGCAATAGACAGAACATCCAAATTATCAGATGATGAGCTTCATTATTATGTTATGAAAACTTCTGCAAGAGGTAAATTAGGACACAGCAATGCCACTCTTTAAAGGTCAGTTCCGCAGGCGAAAGCTGGCAAGCAAATGGCAGCTGAATACAATGTGAAGCATCCAGTCCTCACCTCATCTCAATATCTGGGCAGAATCTGTACATATAGATGTGGCCATACAGCCTGAGTTCTTCAGCAAATTCCAGCGCCAGCTTCTTTTGGATTTCAGGTGGGAAATAACGCAAGGCATTGCGCAGAGCCAGCTGCCAAAAAACACACACACAAAAAATAAACAGGAGAGAAAAATCGAGGTACAAGACAAATGGAGGTAAGTGGGTGGCCCTGAACTTTAACCAGACTCAGCTTGAAGCCTGCTCAAGCTGTTACAAGGACAATGCAATTCAAAAGGCTAAGCTCTCACCAGGGGAGCTCCGTTCCTGCTTCCCTACTGAAGTGTTTCTACCTGCATCTTTCCTTGCAGGTTCAACTGGGTAAACACATAACCATCCCCTTCCCACCTGCCTCCCCAAATCTGCATGGAGAGACCTTGGAGATTTGGTAAGTAGTGCTCAATCTTATCAATATCAGACACGGAAGAATTCTCTCTCGCAGTGCTGGGAGCACTGAACTACTGAGGAAACGTTCAAAAATCCTTAAAACTAAGTCCCTAAACTCCAAGACACTGAAGATCCCACTGTACTTTCCATTCAAAACGGGACCTTAGCCCAGAGTTATGTGACATACTCCCAGATGAAGATGTTAGTGGGCTAAGTTTTATTGCAGATTCACTCCATTTAGCATCCTAATGTATAGCAGAGGGTGTTGGGTTACATTATTTTATTGATGTTACATGTATGACTTCCAAATTAGCTAAAGTGATTACTAGGCACTCAGCTAAATTCAGCAGATGATACTACGTGGCTTACACTCCCTATTGCCTTCAAAGACATGAGCCATGGTTTGCAAAGTACAATATGTCCTTTTGGATGAAAGAATCCATAAATAAATCACTATCTTTAGTAACAGCCTGTTAAGGCATGTCTCTGTATTCTGTGTTTCATTTGATTAAAACCATAATGAGAACAAAGATTTTGTCATCTTTAAATAGCCAGTTTCATGCAAAGATCTTGTAAGTTCCCTGGCAAATGGCAACACCATCCAAAGGACTTTGAGATGAAAAGATTCACGTATCATATGGAATTTCATATCTTCCTTTGGCTGATTTTTTAATGGCTGTGGAAAGGACAGAAAGGGATCAAATGTGCTTCCAAATCTGATAACAGCTCTGTTTTTGAGAGGGCTGAGTGGAGATTTTGTGACTCTTGCCATTGGCAGTTCAGTTGTAGAAGCAAGTGCCTCCCGGAGGGGGTGAAGGGTGGGCTGTAGTGCAGATATCCAGAGCAAAAGCATCTAGAAACATCCAGTGTAATTACCATCCCCAGCCCCCTGGTAAGCAGTGCTGAAAAGCTCCACAAAACCCTCAGCTCAGCAAGAAAACTCCTTCTTCAACCTGCCCATGGCCTGGCTGTGGTGGCTGGAGCCCTGCAGCCACTTCCTCTGAGCACTCTGGTCTCACATCCCTTCGAGCACACTAAAGGATCAGTAAAGCTAAAATGCCTCACACAGAGAGGTTTTTATTGGCACACCTGGTCCTGAGCAGGTGTACAGCTTCAACATCAGTGAGGCTGTGCTGATTTACACCACCTGAGGATCACACCAGTAAAATCCTACAAATTAGAATTGCCATTCCACACAGAGAATGATGAGGGGGGAAACTTATTTACCAGATGAGAAAATGCAAATTCCATCTCCTAATACCACTTCATTCTTCACCAGTTAGATAAGCAGTCATTTTTCAAGGGCATGCTATTAATAAACACAAAAATCCCACCTATAGCCACACAATGACAAAATACTCAGGGATTTCCAAAATCAGTCTCAGAGGTGAGCAGCCATCACAGGGGGTTCTAGATATAAGAAATTTCTAAAGCAAAAAATAAAATCACCTGCACCCCTAAAACCAACAAAACCAAGAGGCAAACATTGGTATTTTGGCTGCCTTAGAGAACTGCAGAGAGCTATAAGGCTTCCATTGTGGCAATCCACAGTCTTTGATCAATGTATTATTTGTATTAAAATGAAACTGATGGGCAAATATTTTTCTTCACCATTTAATTCAAGCAAGAAAAATCTGTTTGATTTTTAAATAAATTCACTTAGACTGAGTCTCTATCCTATTACAGTTATACATTATCAGAAGCCTGAATTTTGATGATGGAAACATTAATGAAACATGAACTTGCATGTTACATGAAATGGAGGAAAGGCATCTTGCACAGACAATAGAGATCTTATAAAAGAGGATTAAGACTATGGCTTGTTTAGCTGAACAGAATAAAGGTGATATTTAATTGCTGTCTTACTGCAGGATAAATGTCAAAGCAGGAAGAAGCATCAGGGAAATTCTGGAAAAGGAATAAATAGCTGTGAATTACCTGTAAAAAATGTGATCTTGAAATTAGAAGCATTTAAATGTAAGATAGTGTGGAACAATCTCCCAGTAAAAGAGCCAGGTGCTCAATATTGCTTAGATGAAGCCTGACTGCTTTATGAAAGGGCAATGGCCATGTGCATTGGGAAAAATTTTATATATTCACTATTAAATTGTAAACTGAATAATCTGAGAAAGACACTCAAGGAGCAAATTCAAATAGGCTGATCATTATGCTTTTGTGGGAAGACAATATATTTCATTAAAGGACCATAAAAAATATTATCCTAGCCTTTTAGAAGGACTGATTTACATCTGACACATTATATTCCGATTTTTTTTTTGTATTTGATATTTAGGTGCTCTTCCTTTTCATAACTTCCATTGACAGAAGCTTAAGCTGCACATCCTGAGTACCTCTGAAAAAGCAGGTCCAGAGTTCACTGTGTCTTAAAAATATTATTTGCAGTTATAATTCTGAGTTTCACAGGCTGTTTTAAAAAATTATCTGCTCTGAATTTGCTGAGTTACTGATTTAATTCAACTCTGCACAATGTAAGTAAATGAAAAGTCTTCCTCTTAAATCTTCCAGCTGGATCTAACATTTGGTTCTTGTGTTTAAGCTGCAATCACTATTAGGGTGCCTTTTTCAATATAGTTGCTACAATTTTTATATTATAACAGGATTCTACTGCTATTTAATCAAGAGTTAGACCTCTCAATGCTAAAATATAATCAAGAGAGCCCATGTAATCCAATCAATCAGCTGTAAATTTCTTTGCTGGGGTATTCTCTTGAGAAATCAAGTAAACCAGCCTGTTTGTTAATTGGTGTTTGTTGAAGAGCCAGAAGGAAGCCTCTTCAGAAGGAATGTCATTCATTTCCATTTTCTGAAATGGATCATCAGGACTTCCAATTTAAGACCCTTGAGACCCCCAAGCATTAAGGGTTGCAGCCTCCCTGTTTACTGAGGGAAAGGGAAGCCCAAGGAGAGGAAGTGCCTGGTTTAACTCCACAATTTCATTGTTAGTTCTGTCCCTTTTCCAGTGGAGATGGTGCTTCTCTCACACTTGCCATCTTCTGCCTGATGACATCCAGACCCAGGATCTTTGGTGGCACTATTCTCTAAGCAGCAAGTAAGATTGTTTCTTTTATTACTCTGCCTGGTAGGTCCCAGTTTCAATCAGCTCAGCTGGGAAGTAAATGTGGAGATTTCTTACTGGCCATTGCCATAAATGGGTTATTAGCTGTAGAAGTTTAACCAAGCTCTGTATCATCCAGATGTCCCAAAACAGGAGCTAATATGTCAGCCTTCCCAAACCACATATAAACTTGTTGAAGTAGCCTCATTTCTGGCTGTGCAAAGAAGTCATAAATGTCAAACATTCAATTTCTTCACCAAAAGGCTGAAAAATAGCTTCAGGTGCTGAATGAGTTTTCAGGCTCTGCTGTTCAGCTCTTCATCCCAAGATGTCCCCAAGAAGGAGGTCCCAGCTGCTCCCTAAGGAATAGGGAGCCAAGCAGAGCCAGCACAGCCAGGGCAGACACCTCACCCAACTGGCCCCAGCCAGTCCATTCAGCTAATGTCCTACCTGAGGGAGGAGAGCAGAGCAGCCCAGGGATGGCAGCCAGGTCCCACCAGGAGTCCTGGTCATCAGAAAAGGCCAGGCTGACCTGAAGGTCCAGGACCAAGCTGGAAGTATAAGTCAGGACCAGGTTTGGTGATGGTTACCATGGAGAGATGGAGTACAGAGATCCCCAGGCAGGTTCAGAGTGGGATGTCAGCCCAGAGGTGGGAAAGCAGACCCAGGAGGTCCCTGGCTGAGTACAGGGACACCCTGAGCAGAACCAAAAACATCTCCAGCATAGCTGAGATTGAAACCCCAGGCCTCAGCCTAAATGGAGCCCCTAAGCCTGTGGGCAGAGTGTGTGGGAGGAGACCCCAGGAGAGGCTCATCAGGGTCATCAAGGCCCATCACTGACCTCAGTGCTGCCCCAGGAACACAAGATACTGCAATCAGGGCAGAGAGGATCCTGCTGGGCAGCAGGGGGACTGTGACATGGCTTGGCTTTAAGATCCATAAGGGAATTGCTGTCTGGATAAAGCCATACCATTTTTTCTCACCCTGAGCAACACGGAGAAGTGCCCATTCTTTCCAAGTTGCTCCAGCTTTATTGGAATGTCAGTGGGTACAAAGCATGCAACACCCTTGCTCTGCACAGCACACACCATACCTGGATTTTAAGGGTAGTTTCTCTGAGGCATATTTACATTAAGATACAGATGCTGAGAAACAGAAAGCTAGGGTTTCCTGAGCTGTGGAGGGAGGGAAAGAGAGAGGATGTGGCTGTTTCAGGCCTCAGGCAAAGAATGCTGAAGGAAGAGAATTCAGGAAACATATAATCAGAATCAGTTCTGAGATATGGCTCAATTTATCCAGGAAGATTAAAGCTGGTATGATAGGAAGAATTAGATACTTCTTCAGCAAGTCCCAAAACACACAGTTCTTTATAAATCTCACTTACAGGATTTCTGTTATAACCACAAAAGGAGGCCCAAGAAAATAAAACATAGGCAGTGGTAAGGTTTATTATTGTAACTAGAACTAAAACTGGAATGAAGGCATATGAAAAGAGGGACAAATCCAGAGGAAATCAGCAGAGCATTATTAACTTCACTTCTGTCAAAGCTTCCTCTGAATATTTCAATTAGAAAGTGAACACGAAGCCATACATAAAGACAAGTCTCATAATATGCTCAGCATTACACACTGTCAACAACATCTGGAAGCCTGTCTCAAGACTTTAAAAACCTTATAGACAGACAATCTTTCATCTACATGCTTTTCTAAGCATGGAGCACCTCTTAAAAGAAGAGATTTGACCTTTCAGATATGAAACAAATACCAGCTGAGCATCTAATTCTCTTAAGAGTTTAAGGTGGAGGACTAACCATAAAGTAAATCATAAAGGAAGTCTTAAAATCTCTAACAGTCTAATGAAATACCCAGCTAGCATGACCTCTTGTCACATGCAGTAGGTAAAATGGAGAGATGAGAGATGGATGTTACACAGTCAGCTGGGGGCAGAAAATCAGTCTACTGCTCCAGTCCTTAAAGGAGGCAGGAAACTATTCCAGTTTCTATATAGGGAGTGAAGACCTTGTCATTGCCTTCCTCTCCACAGGTTAGAGAGCAAAGTTTGGCATCCTCTTCCTCTCCTGAAACATGGACTCCTTCCTGTCACATCAGACTTCTGGGGAAAAGTGATTTAGGAAAGGCAAGGAATAAAGCAGAGATGATTGGCAATGTTCTGACATGCAGTGAAACTCCCTCCCCACTCCTTTATCTTCTCAGCCATCACCACAGCCCTTCTGCACACTTAGCAAGCACATTTCCATGGGTCTGAGCTGTCCCAGGCACAGACAGGATGCCTCAGCCATGAATGCTCCTGACATTGAAGTAAACCCTCTTTGGATATCTCACAGCTGTTCCTCCTTCTACCCTTTGACTTAACTCTCCTCTGTTTGTGGAAGTGACTTTGAAAGAATTTGACTGCTGATGCCAGTGGGGAACTCCCACGAAGGCAAAGAAGTTGTGTGCAAGTTGTTATTGGGGAAGGAACTTCTGTGTTCTGACCAGAGTGTCTCAGTTTAAGTGATGTTACATGTGATGAAGCACAGACTTCCAAACTAAGGAACCCACCTTATCCTCTCCCACACAAATTCCTAAAGATCTCCACCCATTGACCCTTATTTTCTGCTGCTGATTTTTTTAGTCTTGAACATGAAATAATGCAACAATTGCTTTGGTGTGTACGAAGACTATTTAAACAAAAAGAGAGAGGAAAATAATTACGCAACTAAAGACAAATAATTAACTCCCTACAAACTCACCTAAATTGCATGTCCAGACTACTGGCTAAAATAAGTCGTCTTTGGATTTTTTATGCAAATATACAGATATGTAGCTGCTACCATGATGCTGATTCATCACCTTTGATGTTTATTGTATTGGAGGGATTAGCTTTCATTCACATACATATGCCACAGTTTTGTAACAGCATTCTGAATTTCACCTCTGAGAAACAATGCTGGATTGACAGCATTGGAGTCTAATGCTTCTTGTTTAGCCATTTAAAATCATGGAAGGTGTTGTGCAGAAAATCTCCCTCATATGCCCAATTATTCTGGATTATTCTGCAGGAATAAAGGAAGTGAACAGAAGAGCTTCCAGTCCTTTGTCCCATTACAGAGTGAATTGTAACACCAAGGAAATACATTTGACACAAAGTTAGCTTCCCATTCAGGAAAGCATTTGAGGCAATCAGGCTTGCTGCCCCGAGCTGCCTTCATCTGAAAGGAAGAGAAATGTGGCCCTGTGGAACCCCATGTTACCTTTTTCTCCTGAGCAGTGAGATTGGGTGTTCTCACGGGTGCATGGGGTATTCCTTTTCTCCGACCTTTGTTTTCAGGCAGAGGGTTTAGAGGAAGGCCACGACAGATTTCCTTCAGGCTGGTCATAGCTGCTGAGGAAATAGGAGGAAGAAAGGCAAGGCAAACTGGAGAGGTGTGAGGAAAGGGAGGTACAAGGAAGGGTGCAGGAAAGCAAGATGCTGCACGATTCAAATGCACCACCACTCCAGGGTGATCTCCAAGAGTACAGACTGTCCTCTGGCTTTTGCAACCAGGGCTGTCAGGCAGAGAGGGCAGGTGGTACAGGTGACACACCTCCCTGCTCTGTGCCATGCCATTGGCTCTTCCCTCCTCCCCCAAAATGAATGATTCACAGTTTGGCTGATTATCCTCTGGGTGCTTTGTCAACTGGTGCTGTGCTAAGGCACTAGAGAAAATTCAGTCACCTCCCAAATAACCTGAACCCCCCAACGTCCATGTGAGAGTCATGGTCTGGAGCAGGAATGTTGACTGAGACATCAGGAATTGTACATTTATGTTATTATAGTTTAGGAACTAATGAAAGTTAAGGATTATTCACATCACTCTTCATACACACTGTTCAGTTAAGATGGGCATTCTCTGTTTGGCACCCCTTGGTATGGGCAGTTCCTCAGATCTCATCAATTCATCTTCTAGACACCAGCAGTGGTCATCACAACAGCAAAATTTCCCCCTTAAGTGTTAGCTCCTCTCAGCCCACAGGCGTGAATGGATTTTCATAGCATTGAACTGGAGATGTACTCATTAGCTCTGGAAGTGGGTTTCTCAAGACAGGCAATAATTGGGAGGAATAATGAAGAGTTTCAGTCCTATGACACTTTTACACCCTACAGTCAACAGCAACTAGAAAGTCTTGCACTGCTATCCAGACATCACAGGTAAATGAATGTATCTAACTTTGATTTTCCACTTAACCGTGCAACATGATCTTTGCTCTCCATTCTGGCTTTTTGTTTAAATTGTACAGAAGCTTCTTGACCTTTATTACATCCATTGAACTACAGGTGCCATATTTTAAGCCTGGTGACATTAACTGGGCAAAGCATTTCAGTTACAAATGAGCCTGAAACTTGCAAATGAAAAAATACAGAATTTCCCCACAAAGGCAGCAATCAACAAGCAGTGACAACAAAGCACAGTTATTAAATGACAGCCTCTCATTAATGTCAGATCCGCTTTAGCTCTAGGACATCCTGCACATCCCCAGGTCCCAGTGAAGATGCTCAAGTTGAAAGAACTCTCAGCATCCCAGGGGAGCTGAGCACACAGCAGACTCAGACCCTCTGAAGAATAATGTCATTTACAGCAGGAGAATTTTATTTTGTAATTATACAGCATTTCAGCTGCTTTCAAACAAATGGAAAACACAAAAAGGAGACAGAAAAGCCTCTATATTTTAAAGTTTTCTATTGAGTTTTCATATTAAAAATATATTAAAAAAAAAAAAAAAAGGTAAAGTCAGAAAATTCTACCCCAAAATCTAGCCAGATAACCCTGCCTTACATAAACATTCCCAACCCAAAGGGAAATAAATCTTGCCTTATTCTTCTTTGTACGACCTACATTCTTCAAATCCCTTTAAGGTCTGATCCTGCACACACAGGGGCACAAGAGTAACCTTGTCTGCATTTGCACTCCTGTCAGACCTGCTTCCCCCATGACAGCAACAGAAGTTAATAGCGTTAGACTGGCGGGAAACCTGAAGAAAGAGAGAACGAAAATGTGGGGAACTCACACCCTGAGTTGGTTATTAGGTTGTTTTCTAGGGCTGGACACTTTCACTCTCTGATTGCCGCATACTGGAGTGTCTCCGTGTCCCTGGGTTTGTGGCAGAGTTACCGAGCCCGGCTCAGGGATTCTGCCAGCGCGGACACGCCAGCTCCGGGCAGCCGCCAGTCCCCCCTCGCTGCCCGGCTCGCCCAAGCTCCTGCCTGTGGCCGTGCAGTGGCACCGGAGCGTGCGGCCGCCGGCACGGAGCGAGCCGCAGCGGGCCCGCAGCGCCGGGGCGCGGGGCAGGTGTCATGCACCGGCCGGGCTGGCAGAGGGTGCTGCAGGGACAGACGGACGCGGACGCGCCCCCGCCTGCGCGCACACACGGACACGCGCAGGGACACACGCACGCACCAGCCCGGCTGCGGGAGGAGAGGATGCGGCTGGAAAACAACGCCCGCAGCTGAGCCCAGCCAGGACCAGTCCTGCCGAGAGGAGGTGCGGAACCGACCTTAAAAAATAAATAAAGGCAGGGAAAAAAAAAAAAAAAAAGGCACATAAAAAGCCCAGGAAAAAGATCACATGTTTTAATAATCCCCTTTGCAGCCAGACAGGACCAGAGAGGAGGAGAACTGAGAAGTGCCTGGTTAGGACGGAGAGATGTGCTAGATAGAGGCTGAAGGGAGCAGAGACAAACTTGCAGATAACTAACCCGCCCTGGGGAGGGCAGGACCCCCCGCCCTGAGCCCTGCTGTAGCAGGAGGGAGGAAGGATTCTCCAGCCCGTCTCCCTTTCCCCGCTCTGGTCTGGACGCTGGGCACTGCACCTCCATCCCGGGAGCGCAGCCCCTGCCCGCCTGTCCCTGCCGGGCGCCGCAGCCCCGCGTCGCGGCCAGGAGCCGCTCCAGCAGCACAGAGCGGGGATTGCCCGGGCAGCGGCCCCGGGGAGCTGGCGCTGGGTTTGTTTTCCACTCCCCTGGCGCTCGCTGTGTGAAGCAAATCCCTTGGAGGTGGGGGAGAAGCGGCTTCCGTGACAGCGGAGGGAGGAGGGAAATGAAATAAAATAAAACAAACCAAAATAAAAAGAGAGAAGAGCCAAGAAAGCACTTGCTTCTCATCATCTCTCAGGGACCAAAGCCAAACTCTTTTCTTCTTATGACCCCGTGCTGCAGGGAGCAAAGGGAGAGAAGCTACCGGGGGGCACCTCCTAACAAAGCAGGGTTCAGGCTGCCCGGGCCCCCTCGCCACCCCGGGGAGCAGCAGGCTGCGGGAGGCGCGACGGGGTAGGGAAGGCTGCCAGGGCGAACCCGGGCACAGCCGAGCCGAAGCTCCACCAAAAGGAGCAGAAATGAAAGTTTCGAAATAGCATCCAAACAAGCGCCAAGGACCGGACCGAGCAGAGCTCCCCGCCTCGCATCAGCCCCCGATGGTGCATCCGAGGGGCTGCGTCAGAGATGTGAACGTCCCCTGCCCGCTGCATGGAGAGGGGTAAAGGCACAGAAACCCCTCGTTATTTATTTATTTATTTATTGGAGGCAATGTATGGGTGACACCCAGAAGGCATCTGAAAAAAACCAAACCACCTCTGGACCCAAACGAGAACAAGAAGAATGAGGCAGCAGCCTTGACCCCCACACTGAGAAGAAGGTGAGCAGAAAGAAAGAAAACACAGAAAAGCCATGCAAGCACCAAACCTGTAGATTACTGCAGGTCTTTTTTGCTTCACTGAGGACAAATATTTTACTGACAGCCATGCAGCATAAAGGCATCATGCTGATTGTGTTCTTGGAATATTTTATTTCTGGACATGGGGAAGCAGGTAAGCAAAATAAATCAATATTGCCATTCTAAAACAATTTATCCTAAATTTAGCAAGGGGAAAGGGGATAGAAATCAGGTCTGTTTGTGAAAAATAAATTGTGTCAACATCTTTATTTTAGATTGATTTTTACATGGAATCTGTGTTAGTCAATATATACAAATGCTTCTTATTCCTTGCAATACCCAGCTTTATAGTTCAGTCTCCTTCCAAAGACTTATCATAGGATGTACAGGTTCATACACCCTTAAAAGAAAGGAGTGTGTCATTTTTGAAAACAAAAGAAAAGTAAGAGAGAAAGAAAGAGATAGATGGAGTGAGATATGCTGGATGTTTGTTTTGAGGATGAAACACTGCCTTCCTAGGCAGGACAAGAGTGAAATGACAACATCCTTGGAAAGCATCAGTGTAGGAATCTGAATTATTCTCTGTTAACTTAATATTGCATCATTAAAAATCAGAGACGCTGTTTAGGAAATCTTAACTGAAGAGTTAACATGCAGAGGATAGAATTAAATTAGCATTAGAGAAAAATGGATTAAAACAGAAAGAGAAGTTGATTAGTTGTGTGTATACATGTGGGTGTACAAATAAACATATATGGGAATGATACAGCTGCAATGGTATTTACATGGGGTTCTAAAAATACCTGGTTTATGATGAAGAAAAATTCCTTAAAGGAAAGGAAGCAAAGCATTGGATTTTTGTCCTTTCCGTTGCGGTTTAATATATCTTTAAAATAAAAAAGGATTTATTACAAGAATGAGGTCAGAAAAAAATAAAAATAATGATTGATAAAAAAAACAGTTCATCCTTGGTGACTTTTCCATTGAGATGTTGTCTTGGAATCTCTCGTCCTGTACAGGAAAGCATTTCAATGGTTTAAATTTCACCTGTGTGCTCAGAGTATTAGGGCAGGAGCAACACTCTTCATGCAGTGATTTGAAAGCAACTGAAGGGCTCAGCTATCCTGCAAGTTCCAGTGAAGGCAGAGGCAGATCAAGTGGATTCAGCTCAGATTATTCCCTAGCTAGAACTCCTCTGATAACAGACAGGAGATTCCCATAACCACAAGAGTTATTTTCTTAAAAACTGGAAACAGCTGATAAATTGACCATCCTGTCGTATCACCCAGTAACTCATTTGGGGAAAAGGCTGTCTGTCACAACGAGACAGGGAATGAGGGGAGGGAGTACATGTGCCTTAATTATCTTAGCGTCTTATTCTGGGCATTCTCTAGTTCCCCAGGCTAGGATGTAGGCTCCCTGTAGGATACATTTGTGGACAGGCAGCGCAGAAAGGCTGCAGAGATCTCTTGGGAAGTTGCTGACACTGTTGCAGAAGGCAGCCTGTTACAAACTAGCCTAAATCTGCTCTGCATCCAATTCGCTAAGAGAAAATGAATCTTCAAGGAAACATAGCTCCCAGCTGGCTGCTTAGAAAGTGAATTTGCAGGGAGGGAGTGTGTTCTGTTTGGAGTTAAACTCACTCAAAATAATAGTGTAGGACACAGTGAATAGCAGCAAAATAATTGGATATTGAAGGTAATGCTGCTAAGGATTCAATGTCCCTTTAAATAAATATTTGGAGTTTGAATAAAATGTTGTACAAACTATCAGCCTGTGAAAGCACAAGGGTTGCCTATTAATTTTTGTTTCTTTATTTAGAGCTGGGACATGTACAGAGAAGTATGTTTTTGGCATACTTCATTAGCCTGTGGGGAGTACAAGGCACACAGTATTTGTGGGGAGTCCAATATTCGCCTTCTGCCACCTCTGTGCAGACAAGACAGTCTGAGTTGTCAAGACTGACTCCTTAGGCCTTTAAACATAATGGGGAAAAAAACACCCAAACAAAAACCCAAACAAACACCTTACTTATTAGGCTGGAGCAGTCAGCTTGGGTTTACACCATAAGATGTGATACTTGGACAATCCTTCCCCTTGTCTGATGTAGGTGGAGGGCATTCTTCCCCTCAAATCAACTCTGCAGTGATCTGAAACTCCTGCATGAGGGACACCTAATGGAGCTGACAGCAGCTTGGGCTCTTGCTTCAGCCCCAGACCTCCCCACGCCAGCAGTGCCCTGGGGAGCAGCACCTGGGCCAGCTCTCATCCCAGCAGGGCCCCTGAAAAAGAAGGTGTGATGTGGTCAAAAATGGCCACTTCTACTATCAAGCTTAAAATCAGTTGCAGGACCTGGTTATTAGCAGGGCTTGGTTTCGTCTGCTCTGAGGTTATTCAGCTCATCTGCCAATGAAGCTGCAGTGCTGGAGCCCCACTGCTGCTCCAGGAAGGATGTGGACAGGCAGACTGCAACTGGACACGATGGAAGAGGGCCCCAACCTGGGATCTTATTCTTCTGTCCATGCCTCAGTCATGGAGGCAGCTTAGTTTCACAGCACATTCTGAATTTCACCTCCAAGGTATTTTGACAGCAGCCTCATTAGCTCCAGCTATCAGCACTGTTTTAGTGCAGAAATACACCAGGCTTCTCATAAGGGGATGAAGACCTGCCGAATTTACCACATGTTGGCCTCCAGGCAAACCAGAGTTGTACAGCTGTTGAAACCAGTGTTAAAGGGTAAAATTCTATGTCTGACTAAGAAAAACTTGAGCAACTTAAGTCCCCAGGGTGGTTAGATTTAGAATAACATTTATAAGGTCTTGGTTATTAAGAAAAAGGTTGAACAGATATATAACAAGTGAAATCCAGGTTGGACATACATGCTGAAATTGCTCCTTTAAACACACAGCAGAAGATGCCCAAAGGTTTTGTTCTTTCTGAGCTATGTGAAATTTACTGTCCTGACTCACTGCAGGAGATTTGAACACACAAAATCATAAATCTTCACATGGAAAAGAAATAAAAATTCCAATTCAAATCACTCAGAAAATATTAGGCATCTTTCCAGTCATATCAGCAGGCTTTGGATGAGTTGCCATATGACCTTTCTTCTGTTGAGTATCCAATGGAGGGTGAAAAAAAATGAAGAAAAAAAAAAGTGAACCTGGTTTTAGTTAATGTCTACAGTGTTTTAGTGCATTACAAGACTGTGAAGAGGTCTCTGTTTGAAATGGTGTCACAGGAATGTCAATAGTATGACCTCCCTTGAACTGTATGATTCCCTAATCATCAGATAACACCATTGTTATAACACGTGCTGGGCATGTGCCATTGACCTGCCACTTTGTGGCACAGCTCTGAGGGACCAGAAAACAAACAAATAAATTAATCATACCATTTATGGAGCCAAGCCACCCTCCACAGAGCAAAAGCTAATCAACCTCATAATAACATGCAGTGCCCATGCGTAATCAAACTGTTTAATTCTCTATGAATTATTCAGTGAGTCCTCCTGGCAGTTGGGGTAAGTTGTGTGTTTGCCTGGCTGCTGTTTCTCTCCTGCAGCAGTCTCCCCTTGCTGTCCAGACTCAACATTTCATGTTGTTTCAACAGAACCAGTGAGTGATGGACAGGCTGCACTATCCTTGTGGCCAAGCAATGTTCTGCCAATTGATTTCTTTAAATACAAAGCTTTTAATCGACTGCAGATTTTGTTTTCCAATCTCTCTCCTTCTCTCAAACTCCCTTCTGCTAATTTGCACTTTGTTCTTCTCCCATTTTCCTAATGACACAGCAGTTCAGACAGGAACTGTTTATTGATGTTGCTGCATTAGCAGGCAGAGCAGATAAACCTTCTTGTGACTGCTGTTCAGGAGAAAAAACATCTTTCTTTCTTTTCAAGGCTCAGAAAAAAACAGCTAAAAATTCAATACAAAGCTAATAGCCCATTTATGGGAAATACAAAAAGCAGCCATTCCCTTCAGAAAATGTTTCTTTTTCTGCTTTCTCACATTCTTGTCTGCAAAGCTCCCCCTGATGCAACTTCCTTAATTTAGAACTCCAGCATCCCATTTCTTCCGTGAAAGCTTTCGTGGTGTAATCTATCAATAGAGATGGACTTTCTTTTAATTACATGGTATATTTATACATAATCATCCATAATCCACTAACATTTGTGACATGGATCCATTCTTAATCAAAACTAAGTAACCTGACTCTTAGTCAGAGCTAATGCTTGTTCAAAGCTCAGTTGGTAAGACCAATCCCACTAAAATTCTCTGGAGGCAAAGATGACACCTTTGTGCAGCACTGAGCAAAATCAGTTAATGTTGAATCTACTTTAAACACAGAAATTGCCTTCCTTATTTCCAGCAGTTTTTACCAAGCAGTTTGGACATGAACCTAAACACCACCTGCAAAGACATCCTTGAGGAGTGCACTTGTGGCTCATTACATCTTTGCTTACATCTGGGAGTGCTGAGAATCACCTGCTCAGCTGAAGGTGGGGAGCACGAAATGGAACCAACAGAGCCAAAAATCCCCATCTTCATTCCTCTCCAGATGCAGCTCCTCGTGTCTGTGCTGGCACAGGGAGTGGTGGTGGGACTGGGGCAGGGCACCTCCGTTCCTTTGATCTGGGGACTGTCAGGTGCTCTTGTAATTCAGGCACTGCTGCCCTCTGAGCTCTGCCAGGCTCCTGGGACTGACATCACTGCAATACTAAAAGAAAATCATTGCCAGCCAACACACTTCAAATTACCTTGAAGGTGGCTTCTACCTGTTTCTAAGAGCAGACAAGAGCATTTGTGGATGATCTCCTTCCTTGCTCTCTGAAGTTTTAGACTACCTTACACTATATGTAAGCTAAAATGGCACAAACCATTGGTCAAAGGGATTCAGTGGACATGTAATATCTATTTTGCATCCTAACCCTGGAATGCAAAATGCATGAGGTGTTTTCCAAAACAGTGATCATGTCTGACCTTTCTTTCCTGGCCTGTGCAGAGATGTCACTGAGGAACTAAGGACAGAATTAACTCAGAAGCAAAACCATGCAAGCTGGACACATTTTTTCTCTTTAAACTTTCCTTTTAAAATCTGGGTACTTTCACAAGGCTGATTTGGAGGTTTCTTTGATTTAGCTTGATTTTAAAAATAATTTTACCTAAGGAAAGTCTGAATATAAATGGAGTAGGGTTTTTAAAATTTGACCTAGAATGCTGAACTTATAGCTGACCTTTGAACTGCTCATAGATTACCCAGGGTTTAAGGTCATCCTATGTTTCATTGGAAGGGTCATTTCCTGTAGGACCTAAATCCAGTCATCTGACTTGTGACCTCTTGGATTAGATTTATGACCTTGCAAGGTCAGTCTTTAACTCCTTCTAGAGTGTTAAGTTGCAAAGAGAACATTGAATGTCATTAGAAATGCAGTTTTCTCCAGCACAGTAATAAGGTTTTGCAATGACCTTTAATTCCAGTTCACAAGACACTATTGATTTCCAAACAATATTAAGACTTTGTAGTTATCCCTACTTTTTCTTAATTTAGAAATAAGTAAATATATACACCGAAGATACCAAAAATTCGTCAGTATTTGCAAACTTAGCAAATAGAATGTAATCACCTACCTCCATGTCAAGGTATTTAAACAAAAGACACACTTGATTTTCAGCTTTGCTACAAATTAGTAACTCCACCTGATCTTATTAGAAGCAGTGGAAACTCAACACTCAGCTACAGCAATGCAGGCTTTCTTTATGTGTTCATATGTGTAATTAGTGTCAGTAACCTGTTAGGCAGGAATCATCTCTTTTCTTAATGTATCCAGAGTGTCCAGTCCAGTTTGACTTTGTTCTCTTAAAGGCATTGAATAGATTCACTCTTTCAATATGGACTTTTACTAGAGTGAAAATAAAAACCACAAGATTTCTGTGGCTAACCACAAAATTCAATAAACTGGCATAATTGCATTTTCAACAGAAATCAAAGTTAAGCACCATAAGCATGACTTTTTTCTAAAGATCAGTTTCTGAGTTAGGCACCAAACACAAAGACTAGATTTACGGAGACCCTATCCCAAAACTTTGTGTGAAAAGATGAAGCAGCTCTCCTTCAAAGTGTCCTCTTAAATGTCAGTCCCCAGATGAGGACTCCAAACATTTGTGTTGTCACCTGGGTTACACTGTGAGAACTACTTGAGAAATTCTTCTTGCTGTGTTTCTTTTCCCCGTCCTTCAGATCCCACGAGGCCACGAGCCTTCCGCTGCAATGGCCGTGCCTGCAACCCTCCCGTGGGAAACCTCGCCACAGGAAGGACACCAGTGACCACCACCACGTGTGGCCAGAACAGCACAGAGCTCTACTGCTTCTACCCAGACCACAACCTCCTCCACCACATCTCCCCTGGCTGTGGGCAGCCCCGCTGCACCAAATGCAACACCAACCAGCCCGACAACTCCCACCTCCCTGCTGACATGACAGATGATTTCTTTGCAAACCCCATCTCCTGGTGGCAGTCTGCCCAAGGGGTACACAGAGAAGAAATCCGACTGGACTTCGAAACAGAATTCTACCTGACCCACATCATTGCTGTGTTCAAGTCACCTCGCCCAGCTGCGATGGTGTTGGAAAGATCCCAGGATTATGGGCAGACTTGGAGGCCCTACAAGTATTTCTCTGTCAACTGTACAGCTACTTTTGGGCTCCAGGATGATCTCATCGAGGAAGGCTCCATGTGCACTTCCAGGTATTCAGATGCAGTGCCCTGCACCAGAGGAGAGGTAAGCAATAATCAAGGTTTGGACTAAGTTTAATGTCAAACAGCTCAAGACTGCCAGAAAACCAGAGAGCGTATCTCAAAGAGATACTGTGTATATAAATTAAGGAAGGTATCCCATCCCTAAAGGCTTTGTGTTAAGCAAATAAAGGGGAAGAAGAGGAGAGATAATATATACATCAATGATAGAAATGCTTTAGCAAATTTCTTTTATGACAGCTCACAGGATAATATGAACATTGCCTAATTTTACACTGCAGATGCCCAAAACTGAACTAGAATCCTAGCAAAGTAGATGTAGGGAAACACACATCTGTAGAGTCTGATTTATCCAAACCATTTTCACTTTAGGACGACATGAACTGCATGATCTTTCTTTTTCTTTTCCATATAAAAAGTCTTAGATGGTTGGCTGACTTTTAAACACATCATTCCTCCAAGTTCAATGTTTTGTTGCTTTCACTTTTCTTGCTGGTGGTGATTATGGCTGATTGCATCAAGACATAGGCTTCAGAAATTAAACTGCTTGGAAGCAGAAGTGGAAGTGAGCAGCCAGGATTCACTATTCAATGATAGGAAAATCCCTCCCTTGGTATGAATATTCTGATTTGCTTTTAAGCATAAGTAAAATAGCGTTTTTTAAATAAATGTACAATTGTTCTGATAAATTCCTCTGACAAGAATATTAACTATTGATTAGACTCTTTTCATTTATCAATCTTGAAACAGTTCAGATGGAAAAGACCATAAATATGATTTGGTATCATTTTACAGAGAAGACAAAGTCACAAAGCAAGATTATAAGGTATTCCTTTAATTACAACAGAGGCTTGAATCTTTTCATGTCCTTTCACTTCCTTCTCTCTTCCTCAGAGAAGTCACAATCCTTTTGGTTTTGATGTCTGGAAGTGGTCAGCAGATTCAGCAGTAACACTTATCTGCAAATTAAGCTTAGGTGTGAGCTGCATGATCCAGATAGGCTTCACAAAACCCAGTGTTTCAGCAGTGCACTTCAAAATGCACATGAGGGGAAACTAAGGTACTATACCTGAGGCAGCAGCACAGCAGTAGGGAGAGACTGAATTCATCTGCGTGTAACAGGCTAAGAAACATCTCTGCATATTACAAACCTGGAACAGATCATCTGACTACTGAACTGTCTTATTTCTGGAGTAGTCATTCTCCTGGTCAGTTATCATGATTCATTCCATGTCAAAGTCAAATGCAAGTCAAATACATCCAAATGTCTTCTGTAGGGAGGTTACAATTTGCCACGTCAAGAATCTCAGCAAGTAATATATTTTTCTGTTCTTGTGTGCCTTCCAATCAAAAATCTGGAAGTACTTTGCAAAACCCAGCTAATGATCTTCAGCACACATACAAGGGTTCTGCTGCCATTTCACAGATGAGAAAAGAGCAGCACAGGAAGGTGAAGTGTTTTGTGGTAAGAGAGGACAATTCCAGCTGAGTGAGGGACAGAATACAGAGTCTGAGGGAAATGCCTCGGCCTTAAATACAAAATAACCCTTCCCTCTCTAGTACAGTATCCCCTGCTCTATGTTGGCTTTTGTGCTTACTTAACCTTGGGGAATATCATTAAGACCATGTGCTGCTGCTACAACAAATCTGAGAAGTGCATGGCAGAAAATCAAATAATAAAACATTCATCCAACGCAAGCCTTTGTGATTATACAAGTATCAAAGTGATTCTGACAATTTGGGCAGCAGCTACACTGAAATCAGTATGTGTGTGCTTAATCAATCTATGGCATGGTAGTAGATGTCAGAAAGCAATAGCAATAATAAGAACAGTCCTATACTTACAGGTTACCCTTGCAGATCCCAAATACTTTCATGAACATGAATTGAATAGGTGCAGAGGTCACTTCCTGCATGGGAGAAGTGCTGAAGCTTTAAAGCAGCACACAGGAATCTGTGTGGCAACTTAACAGAGGACAAGACAAATACAGTTTCAGAGCACATTAACCCAAAAGGATTGTCAAGCTCTGGACAGACTTTACAGAGACCTCTTAATCAACCCAGGAAATGTCCCTGTGGCAAGGGTGCAGAAGCACCAGGCTTTTTAGGTCAGCAGTATGACATAGCAGATTCTTTGTGACTTGAAATAAAGGAAGGCAGAGTGTAGCTATTTACGGTGATACCTGATCGGATTTGCCCAGTGACACTGCTACTGTTACTACAGCTCTCAGGGGAGCTTTGCCCACACACCTCAGAACTGCAATTTTACACCTTGTTTCGAAGTCGTCACAAATGTCACCAGGGCATCCCCTCAAGCACTGACTCAAGTGACTTTGAAGGCAGCTGACTGAATCCCCACCAGTATTTTCTTCAGTGTTCTCTGCTTCTTTTTCACCTCCACTCTGACCTACCCAGTTACTGATTCTGGCTAAGCCTTGGATTGCTGAGGGGCTCACATCATAAGCTGACAGCACGTCTGAAATGATCAAAACTGTTCCAACTTAAGTGCTAATTAATGCTCTGACATAAATGCCAGTTTTCTTTACTGAGGGGTTTGAAGTCATTTTCACCACATGAGACTCAGGTTATTCTTGGGTCCTATTCATTCTGAGAACAGACACAAATTCGTTTTTAACAGGGCACAAAAGGAATTTAAAAAAAATAATAACAATAAAAAAAATGGCCTAGTGAGAACACTTAGGTTTAAAACCTATGCTGGGACACATCATGAAACAAGATTTCAGGTCAACTCAGTTCCAGAAGTGAGAATGTAGGCATGAAAGGAGAAGGTGGTAGGGCTGCAGTAACCTACACATATTTGTAAACAGAGATGCATCTCGGTCAGCACATTCTGGCCACTGAATAAGTTTCTTCCTAAAAGCGAGGTAAAAAATTCATCAGAAGAGAAAATTTTAGGAGACTAGGATGGAGCAAAAGACATTTGGATGAGTGACGTGACAATGTCACAGTAGAACATAATGTTAAGTTAAGGCATATCCCCTTGTCTCTGGTAGATTGCCCCTTATTTTTCACCTCTGACAAGGCCACATATCTCCATTCCATCTCAGATAAGATACATCTGAGACAGAAGGCATTGGGAAACACCTCATACAGAAATGCAAGATTACTCTTTAATACATCTTTTCCATTTTCTTTTACTCAAGCATTTGTTAAATCCATTACTTCTGTTCAGATCCAGAGCACTTTAGTAGATAGAATCTGTCTATCTGAAATCCTAGGATCCACATCATTAGTTCATGAACTAAAACCAACACCACATTTTTAAAGTCTGTGCATCATGTGTAAGTGCATCTACAGGGAATACTGGCATGGAGTCTTATGAATCAGTTGAGACCTTCTTTACCCACTTGTCCATCCATCTGTTCTTCTGATTTAAAAACACTGTACTATACAGTCATGGAGCCTAAAATGAGCCCTCAGGTCAGCTAACATAAATCAAAACTCTGGCCCAAACAAAAGGAGAAATTACCACAGCATTGCATCAGACATCAATGTGAGTTGCAGCTCAAACATCACATGGGGGAAAAAGGAACTGAAATGTTTGAACCTGCATCCTGACAGCACGTGCACTCGAGGATCTGAGAGATTAGGAGCATGTTTTTAATAAACTGGAATATCAGGAAATGAAAACAAATGTTCTCCTCCATTGAATATGATGTTTGCATGAAAGGATGACACTAGCATGCAAAGTGGGGTGGAACACTGACCTGCTCATAACCACCAGGCCCAGAAGGAGACCCTTCCCCTACTGGGTCTAGCTAGTGGGAGTTCTGAATGAAAAGCTGGTTCATTTATGTGAGTGTCTGTGTGACAGATGACACCAATGAAGTGTGATATAATAAACCCATTACTGGAATTCACTGGGGGCTGGAAGAATTGTGTATGCCTGAATTAAGTAACTGGTTTCTATGGCAACATGTTAAGTGTGCCTTGCACAGAAGACCTGTTCATTCTCTGTTTTGTGTCCTGTGGTGACCTCTTTGGGGACAGAAGTCCCCAGCAGAGCCTTTTGTCAAAGATGAGTGGTTGCTCTTTGTAGCTAAAAGACATTTAATCACTCTTCTAAACACACTCCACTCGGTGAATGCCAGACCAAGACAGGTTGTGATGGGTGCAGTTCTGTCTGCTTCAAAAGCCACCAGGTTGTTCAGAGAGAAGCCACAGTCAAGCCTGTAGAAGGCCTTTTCTTCTGCACTGACACTGAAGCCTCTGCTGTCTTTCTCCATCCAGGGGAGCTTCCTGGGCAATAGCTGTGGCAGAGGGAGACCACTTGCACCCAAGCTCCAAACTAGGCCAGGGACAAGGCTCTGTGTGGGATGTATGTGATCCTCTTCCAAGGACCTACATTTTCCACTGACTTTTCTCAAGCTTCTCTTTTACTGTATTCATGCCAAACCTTTTGATAAACAAAGAAGTATTCCCTGTGCACACACACACACCCCCATACCCCTCATTAAATGGCAACATCAATAATTCAAGAGGTCACCACTGAGGCTTTGGTGACTTCTTAGAGTTCTGATCTCATATGGCAGTGGGGTCACTGGAAAGAAACCTGCTCAGCACATCACAAGGTTGAATTCCCAATAGCTAAGATTCAAAGACGGGGTCTTGCACTCCAGTGAATTATCCAGCAGTCATCAGGATTGGCCTCTGAAAGTTGCATGATGCTTGGGTTATTCCAGCTTCCAGCTGGGTTATCCCAACTTCCATCTGGAAAGGATTCCAGGAGGGATTAGTCACTAGTGTAGGTAAGTGCCTGATTGGTATGACTAGGGCTGTCTGTTCAGCATTTCATCTAACTTGAGCTGCAGAGCAGACAGAGTGCAGAGGCAAGTTGAGAGGAAGCAGTTAACACCAGCAGTGTAAACAAGCTGATAGCACTGCCAGGCCCTGCTTCCCTGGAGGAAGAATTAAGGGGCTCAAGGATTTGTCTCTGAAGGGAATTTGAACTGACTAAGACTAGTCCAGCAATCCCATCCCTGGCAAGTGAACTTGAGGAGGGCACCAAGTGTCCTACTCTGACCTGATTTGTAATGAACCATTTCAGAAACATTTGGAACATTATAAATCATCCAGAAAGACAGAGCAGTTGGGGTTTTTTAGCACTGCTTCTGCATTTTCTGAACATACCCAGCAGCAGATATCAAATTACTTTTTCTTCTCACCCTTCTTTATGAAACCTTAGTGGAGTTGCAGCCATTGCTTTTTTTTATCCAGGTTTCAAGTGTAAAAAAAGAAAAAAAATTGTTGCTTGAAATGCTATGAGACTTGGTAATTTATTGTTGTAATTTTCAGGCTAAAGAACACACAAATATCTGCTCTACAGTTGTCCACACATCACTGTCATGGTGAGATACATTCAGCTAAGTCTGTTTATGTGTAAGATTTCAGCCAAGACCTAGAGATGTAAATGGCTCCACTTACAAGAAATGGATGCTCTCCCATGAGAACACAGCTTGGTTGACATGGGTTGACACTGATGGTGATGGGTTGTTTTAACTTTCCCTGACAATCCAGCAAACAGAGAAATGAGTCTCCCTGTTCTCAATCCAGTTCCCAGTCAGGCTGTTATATCATAGAACTCCTTTTGCCACTTTTTGCCATTTCAGAGCAAGCACCATCCCTCGTAATGAAAAAGGACACTGCACTTAGTGGGAGCATGGAAACGTTCTCACATCCCCACATAAGGTGCTACTACGTAGAATGGAAGGAGTTTTGCCCATTCCCTGTATACAGACTGAAAGCTGAAGGGTTTTCTCTCAAATAATCTAGATTTTGTGTTCTAACTACATTACCTGTCTCATAGAGGGTACTGCTTCCCCTACGACCCCTGCCTTTCTACAGGGATGTACATCTGCAGATAACCCGAACCTACAGAATACAGTTTGTCTGAGGAAGAGAAAAAGTCTGCATGGCTCTTAGATTTGCTTGACTTCAATTATGCCATAATCATATTGGCAGTCATGCCTAAATATTAATATTAAAATGCCACACCGACTGGATTACTGGAACAACCTCAAAGCAAATGCAAACTGAAGGCACATCAATCCTTTCTGATTTGGAGAATACAGAATGAATTCAGGATGCCACTGTCTTGGTGGTAGCTGAGTTTACCCAGATCAAAGCAATTTAAAAAATCAAAAGCACAACTGGTTTTTAACAAGCTACCATATTCCATACTAGTTTCTATGCTTTGTTTTCTGGAAGGACAGAAAAGCAGTGGATCTTGACTAAAAAACACCACTCCATGCGTTGTCAGAATGGACCTTCTAATGGCTGGGATAAGAGTTAGATTTTCTCTGTGCTCCAACCAGTAAATCAGAAAAAAGGTTACTATACCACAAGATAGAAGTCTATCAAATAAAATAGAGGATATATATCACTGGGTAGGAAAAATTCTGAGACAATTGTTTGCTGTTCCTTTAAGAACAAAATCAACTCACATGAAAATCTCTTAATGAAGAGGATTTAGGAGTGATGAGAGTTTTTATTGCAGCTTCCTCCTGATGGACCCAGCATAAGCACACAGACATTTCTGACCTCATTAACCTGATTGTGTGCAACATGATGAACACAGCTTAAGGATGATTTGTAATATCAAATTCTTGCTCTGCATAAGGATCTTCTTTTGTAGGAGGCCATGCATTGGCACTGCCCTTCATTTATGATTCATATTCCTTGACCTTAGGCTATGAGTTTGCAAGGGGGAACCTTTGTTGTGTCCACATCTCTTCTGACTAATACTGGCTGGAAGATCAGGTTAAAAAAACAGAATTAGATGCATCAGGAATGGAGAAGCAAAACCTATGGCAAGAAATCAAAAATCTGAGGCACTGTCTCCGAAATGAAGATGATCTCTTGATTGTTGATAAAACAATGTGAGGCAGTGCCAACTTGTATACAGCAAAACCAGTCACCTAACAGTGGCTGCCTTTTAGCTTTGCACTCTTACAGCATTTTCCAGACTTCCTTGCTCTTAGGAAGGTCAGGAGAGGACAGGGTAGTGACCATCTTTTTGAGGCTCAGCGGATTGACTTTTGAGAATGAGAATGACAAATATGCACTCAATAGCAGATGTGCAGATAAGCATGAACGTCCTGCTCAGCATTCAGCTCCAGTGCCAGCTCCTGATTGTAAGAGAAACTCGTGGCCTAGGATGCATTTCCACAAAGGGTTAAATTATAGAGGTGCTGCACACCTTCAACGTCCACCCAGTTCAATGGAAAGATTTCTAGGGTGTCCCTAAGCAGACTCAATCACCATCAGATTTTCTTCTGTAGCTGTGCCTATGCTACTTTTATGACAGCTGCACACTGATGTTTAGGGAAACAACTGGGAGATTTCAGAGCAGTCCATTACAGCAAAAAAAGAACAGAGCTTGCTACCAGACAGAGATTTCATTAGATGAGAAATGGCTTTACAGTGAAAATCATGGGAAGCTCTTTTCAAAACTTGCATCTTGATTAAAAGAAAACACTTCTTTTTCATTATTTTCTCTTCATATCTTTTACATGAACATAATGGAAAACTGAAAATTCACAGTATCTCTGGGAAATGAAAAAATAATAATATTTCTGCCTTTCTGCAAAAGGCAGAAGTCAAATGTCTATCTGTATAGAAGGAATTTGCTTCATAGGCTTTGGAATTACCAGCCTTGTGAAGTGAAATAAAAGGAACAAATAACACAGTGAAAAACTCCAATATCTCCTCCCACAGCTTATGACTCTAGGAGTTCACTAATACTTAGATCCATTTAAAATCTAATCTTTAATACATTCATGCATCAACACTTGAGACGGCCAAATCTTTGCCTTTAATTATTAAAATTGCAAGTGTGGATATCTACCTCCAGGAATTCTCAGGGAATTTCCCAGATACAATTTTATTAATATTCCTCCCATTGCACAAAGTACGTGAATACCAACATCCCATTTTTATGGAAAGAAAACTGTACATAAAACTGAGTTCCTACTGAAGCCAATCCAGAACAGCATGAGGCCCTAGTTACTTGCTGAGCATTATAGTGAACAATTGTGCTGGGGCTGTGACCAAATAGTTGCATTCCCCACTCTGAATTTTTATCAAAGTGATACCTTCTTCCCTAAATCATATAAGATTGTCAACCCATATATATGGCCACCACAAATCTGTCTCTTAATTTAGGACCAATTTTTCCTTAGGGAACTATAAATCCAAACACACTCATTTTATAGTCACGCATTTATAACACAGAAAAAAGTTTAGGGAGTTGGCTTTGTTGGGTTATTTATTTATTTATTTTTAGCTAAATAATGCATTTATGGAAAAATAATTCCTGGCATGTAAGGGGACATACCAGTTCTTTTTAAAAAAATTTATCCCAATCTAGAATTATTTGAATCAATATATATAGTACACTAAGGAGGAGAAACTACAGGTATAACATCTTTTTCTTGACAGTATGGCAATCTATATGTTAAGGAACCACTTTCTGACTGGCACTTTAATGTGAGACGAAACATTCAATCAAATATTAAAAATGAGGCAAGAGGTGATGATTACCTTATGCAATTACCTGTGCCCAAGGATTTTAACCACCAATATTTCAAGGAGAATGGGACATCCAGAAGAGAGAGAAATTCCATTTTCTAGTTTCATGCATATGTGAAATAAAACTGTATATATAAACTGAAATAAAACTGCTACCTCTGTGCAAAATGTAACTCACCTAAAATTACTTCTATTGGCACAATATATCTGCTGATCAAAATGTCTTTGAGTTTTACAAAGTTAAGGAAGCTTAATTCCTTACTGGAGGCTGAATCCTAGAAAAACATTTAAGTGCAGCTCCCAGAAGACCTCAGCAGTGTTATGTCACCCAAATCAGATCTTTAACACTTAACAAGACTTGCCTTGGGAGAAATGAGGACAAGCAAATCCAGTCTCACCAATGCGCTTATCCCAGACAGAAATGTGTCATGAATTAATCATACAAACAAACCCTTGTACCTCAGCTGGAATGGAATACTGTTTTTTCTTAAAAGGATGCCACAATCCCTATGGGACTTCCAAGCTATTAATGTCTCTACTCACAAATGATGTTCAGCGTTCTAATGGGATATGGAAAATGCCAAAGCAACTCCTCTCAAGAGAGGCAAGGCCAGAAATGAAAATATTTGCAAAACAATAAAGCCACAGGAAACCAAACCTTTTTCTAAGCTGTCAAGCAAAGAAACAAGAAACAAAACAGCTTGCTGAAAGCAAGTGGCCCTTTGCTGAGAGAAGAGCCCTCAACAGCTGCTCTTTGCCTAAAGACCTCAGTGCTCTCAGAATGCCAATTACGACATAGGGAGGATGGATAATTGACTGGAGACCCCAAAATATGAATCCATCTGTTTAAACTTGTCATACCATGTACAAAATAGGTTTCCAGTAGTGCACAGGATTTTCTTCACACTTACCATAGTACAGTGCAAGACTATTGCTATCAAGAAGATGTATAATGCCAGAGAGAAAAAAGAAACATTTTGGCCATTATATGTGGATTTTTTTCAGACAGACCCAGTAAAAACTCTTTTTCTTCCCCTCATTCACCACTCCTCTCTATCACCTGTGAGGAGTCCCATAGCTGTTCACAGCTGGGTCTCTGGCACAGACATGAGGCCTCTTGCCCAGCCTTGTATAATGTACAAAGCAAAGCGACCGAGTCCCCGGGCAGTGCAAAGGAGAGCTGCTTTATTGCAAAAACCAGGCCTTTTTAAGCAGTTAGCAGTTATCAGTTTACACAGTTTTAAGGCACAACCAGCCCGAGTCAGCCAAGCACCACGCACCACGATGTGGACGTGCGGCGGTCGCGCAGCGCCACTCTCACCTCTCTCACCTCTCTCTACCCCTGTTCCAGCTGAGTCACTCTCCCATAGCTCCCTTCTGCTTAGCCCAAGTAGCAGGCCTGAGCCATGATTTTACAAGGGTAACAAGGCCCTCATTTTATAAGGCTTTACCTATATGCAGCAGTATAAGAAGGTCAAGTATAAGAAGGCAGGACCAGAGCAGATCTTGCAGAAACCAATGCTTTATCAATTACCTTTCAGATGTCTATTTTATGGAGTGAAGTACCTCTAGCATTTATGTTCTCAAGCCACTCATCTGGTGGGTATTCTCTGAAGATCCATCTGAAAGGAGATATTTTAACTAAGCATATATATTAGGGAAACCATAGACAAAATGTTAAGTCACTGGCTTTTAGAAGTCACTGGCCTTTTATTTCACAGGGACTTTTAACCATTCTTTGAGATCTCTGAGCTCAGCAGGCTCTGCAGAACTATTCCACCCAGTTCCCTGCCTTGGTCTTAGTTTAGCTGACCACATGGGAAGGAGATGTGTATGTCTGTACACAACCAGGCACTCAGGACTCTAAGAAGCCACTCCAGCTCTGTGTGGTCCACAGGGAAGGAGAGAGAGTTCATATAATGGTTTCCACTGAAAGATCAGACCATCCTGGATTAGGGGAACTGGACAGATACACAGATTTGGTCTTTGTCCCGTGAATTCATCAGTAAGGGGAATGCTGGGTACCTGGACAAAACAGAATGAGCCATTTGCTTATGGTTCCATTGACCAGGGGACTGTAGACATAGGGGTGGAAACGCTTGGCCTATTTTTTCATGGCTTCATTGGTCAGGGGAATGTGGGCACCTGCATTGCACAGCCTGGGCAATCTGCCCACAGCTCTATCAAACAAGGAACTGTGGGCATCTCTGATCTCGCCAAGCAAGGCTGTTTGCAGCTTTGTAAGTAGCTGACAATAAAAGAGAAGAGAATTAAAAGAAAACAAAAAAAAGAACAAAGTTAACCAAATAGAGAACACTGTGGACAGGTGGGAGAACTGCCTTCACTGGGTTCTGTGCGAAGCCTGGCAGCTGATTCCGTTAATTAAGGGTATTTGTCTCCCCATGTGCTATCAACATGCAACTGAACTATCTCCTAGGCATGTACCACAAGCTGCTTTGTGGCTTCTGCAACCAAAAAGGAGCAAAAGTATTTTACATGCTACAAGTATTTAAACTGATCAGTTCACTAGGAAGAAAGAAAAACTGACAGAGAGAAAGAGGGAATCCCTATGGAAACAAAGATTTCACTCTGCTAATACTAACAGAGTGAGCCAGACAGAGACTGCGACCACTTATAAAGCAGGGCCAAAGAACCCAAGGACAAATCCCTCTGCCATGATGGAAAATCTCAAGCAGAGGAGAAAACTACTGTTAAATTGGAGTTAGCACATCTAAGCCTGGAAACAGTGCTAACAGTTCTCTATTTCACTGGCAAGGACTGTGGTGCAGCTCTCCATTACCAACCTCTCCCAAGAGCAACAGAAACAAGCACACCCCAACAAAGAGAGAAGGGTAGCATGCTGATGAGCTAAAATACAACAGTCACTGTTAAACACCAAATTAGAACTGTGATGCTCAAAGCCCAACTGTTGCTGCTCTGGAGAACTATCAAACAGCAAAATCTGTGACGAAAGAGTAACACCCTACAGATAGCCAGCAGGCACCAAGCACCCTGGGTCCTGTGAACTCACTGCTCTGTAGCTGCTTCTAAGTAATAAACCACCTGTCTTTGTGTGCAGACAGGGCTCTCTCAGTCCTCACTTGCCCTAAGCAAAGCTGCATTTCCAGCATAGTTCCCGGAAAAAAGTCTGATCACGGTTTCCGCTTCTTTCACAGATGCCCTTAGAGCCTTTGTTTACCTGACTCTAGAACTCATGCTAAAGTCACGGTCCTAAAATGCTTCCAGAAATTGGGATGGCATTAACACTACATTTATGCCAATAAACCTTGGGTTTCTCTGAGTGACACTATTGTCACTCAGCTCAGAAACACATGGGAATAGACTTATCTTGTCCCTTGACATATTGGCTGAAATGCAAGAAGTGAGAGCTCAGTAACCCCAGGGAGTGAGGTTTAAATGAAGGCATTTCCCATCTCACATCTGAGATGGGATGAAAGCAGGGACACAGTCACTTGCTGTGGCTTGGCCAGCTGGTGGTACCTCAGCTGTGATGCTCTGAGATCAGCCACAGCCTCACAACTGCTTACGCAGTCTTATTGCTTTTTCCTGAAGATCGTCTTGGGATATTTGCTGTATATGCAGAGTCCTGTTATCTGTTCTGGGATGTGAACTTTCTCTCTTTCAGGTGATTTATCGTGCCTTAAGTCCGGCTAACAAGATCGAAGACCCTTACAGTCCTGAGGCTCAGGATCTCCTGAAGCTCACCAACCTCCGCCTGCTTTTGTTGAAAAGACAGGAATGTCCATGCCATGGCTCAGGATTGGTAGAGAAACCCCAAAGATTTGCCCACTATGCTATTTATGACCTGATCATCCGGGGAAGCTGCTTTTGCAATGGGCATGCAGAGGAATGTGAGCTTGCCAACAGGACGGGAGTCATGGAGAACATGGTGAGTTCCAGACATTTATCAGCTTACTACACCTGCTTCTGCTGCCTCAGCCTAAATGTATATTTTATGTGTGATCCTGTCCCAGCCTCCCTAAGCCTATCAAAAAAAAGGGCAGCACAGTCAATCCACATTAATGAACCCTATACCACTCTGGGAAAATATTTCCTATACTCCTTTCTACAGTTTCATGTATAATAACTGCTAAAAACTCTGGAACTCTTAAACTCAAATAAATTGCTAAAAACTCTGGACCCCAAGATACCTATAAATTGAAAGGAGTCTTTGTAATTGGAACAGAGATCCAACCCCAAATATAGTGACTGAAATCTCCTACTTATATGCCTGCATAGAACTGAACTAATATCTTTGATACAAAGTCTGCCCTGAGCAGAATTTCAGCATCAGATCTCAGATTTTCTGACTTGGTGAGACATGACCAGTTCTGTCTTACTTAGGATTTCAGCCATCACTTTTATGCTTTCAACCTTCTGTGTTCTTGTTACTTTCACAACAGACAGCAACATTCAGGATGTGAAAATAATTTCCGCTCTCCTACTCTTTTATCCGTGCATCTTAAAATAAGTTAGAATATTAAAAAAAAAAAAAGCCAAACCTTGTAGTAAAATTATCCTGGAGTACTTGGAGTGTCCCTTCCCTGTTCAGTCTTTTATCTGCATTTGACTCTGGATGTGCACAAGAGGAGTTGTGTTTGAATGCACACTCAGACATTGAAATTCAGAGGAAATGACTGATGACAGCTTTTTGATTTAGCTGCAAGCATTGTGTAGAGAACTGTAATGACAGTCACGGGGAGACTTAATCTAATCAAATACCCAGGTACATCTAGACACATACATCAGAGATGGAATTCAAGCCACTTTAAACTAGTCAATATCTCCCCTGGATCCAGAAGTTTCTGTCTCTGTATTGGGTTTTGAAAACCCAAATAACCCTTAAAATTCTAGTCCCTGGTGCACTCTGACATAAAAGACTCAAGAAAAACATTCTAAGCTAATTTCTGTCCCTTTAGATACATGGTACACTTGACATTCTAGTTTATGTTATTTTGGAATATGTATTCATTGTCTTCCTTTCAACTTTCCTAGGTAGATAGGTAGATATTGTAAAATAATTAAGACTGTATGACTTTCAAATAGTTTCTGAATCTGTTCCATCTGTGGTATAAATCCAAGATTCAGCTACACTATGTGATGCTATCAGATTCATATAATATAGACTCACTTAAATCATAACTGTGTGGAGAAAAGCTGTTTAAAGAGTGGATCGTCCTTACTGCAAACTGTTAAATAGACACATAGTGAAATCAAACAGATGAATAACACACTAAGTGAATGCAGCTGGTAGAAAAATAAACATTCTGCCCATCAGAAAAGGAAAATACAATATTGTGTGTGTTACTGGCATAACCACTGTAAACTATGACTGGATATTTTTCCCACTGGTCAGAAGGGAACAGAATCTTTTTGTGCCATCAATGACTTCACAGGGCAGAAGGTGAAATAGTTCTGATGAAATGCACTTCACAAGTGACTCATGTCCCAGGAGAGAGAGGGTGGATGCAGCACATGATTCGCACAGATATTATCAAGTTTTTGTCTAAGCAAGGATTTAAACACAGCTGTGCAAAAAATAAGAAAAGCCTTCTGTAGTTTTAACTGTCTCCAGAATCATAGAGGAGGCCTGGAAAAGACCACAAGTGTGTTGGTTTGTGTCCTCACATAAAGGTGTGATCAAGCATACCTAAACCATTCATTAGTGAATGCTGGTTAAATGAGATTTTCCTGATGAAGAACATTCAAACCTTCAGTAGTTGTTCCAGTTTTAACATTTTGAAAGCTCATTTTTAGTGCCTGCCTAAATAATCTCTGCTGCAAATTAAGGTGATTCCTCCTTGTCTCCTCTTCCCCAATGACCAAAGTGAGCAGCTGATCCTCCTTCTGCAGATACGATTGGAAGGTTCTCTCCGTATCCTTCCTTAGGTTCTATTTTTTGTACTGACCAGAGAAGTGTGAAACCTTAGGTGGTAGAAATTTAAAATTCTACTCCCAGATCACACCAGCCTGGAGAAAAGATGATCATGCTAATGGAGAAAATGAAAGCAAATTTCTTGATAATTTTGAACCAATATTTTTCAACACCATTTTGGAGGGACTGGATGAGCTATGGCTGTTAGATAATCTATCAATGATCAGTTTATCTCTGGATATGTCACTTCAGTCATGGCAACCCATTCAGTTTCTGGCTTCTCCACTGAGGCTGCCAATAAGAAATGCAGCTCCGTGAGAAGCAATGTCACAGATGCCACAGTGTCATAGCAACAAATGGATACAAGAAAACTGAAGCTTGTAAACCCAACGTCCAAATGGTGCATCATTCCTCATACCTTGAAATCCTACATAGTTTCATGCATATTTCTGGTCATAAGTTTGTGAAAATACAACGAGATTCAAAATAGGCCCAAATGATCCAAGGAAAATATTCTCTGACTTCTTACTTTGGAGCAAAACCATAACAATTACTCCCTCTGTGGGGCTTTTAAAAATTTATTTAAACAAGCCATGCATTCCCCTCAACACAATTTATCTAGATGACATTTCCTGTACAAACTACAGAGAATATCATGCTGGATAGGAGGCAAACTTTGAGATATGAAGATGGGAGCTGTAAATAGGCAAGTAACTTCAGGACAAACATGTCTTGAATTTGAGGTTTGTTGCTATTGACAGTAATATTTTCTTGGTTTCTATTTAGTTTTCCACAGACTGAAAAAATAAAAGGAGACACAGAGATGTCATTCCTCATTCAACTTCAATAGCTTTGTATCGTAGCTAATGGCAAAATTCTCCTTTCTGAATATCACAGCCTGCATTTTTCAAACTCTTACAGTTTCCTGGTTTTTTTTTGTTTTTTTTTTTTTTTGTTTGTTTGTTTGTTTGTTTTTGTTTTTTTTTTTTAATGGGGGGGCATTAATATGCTGTTATAAGTGAAACAACTGCCAGGACCCAGCCAGCTGAATGCATCTAGTCTTGTTCTATGGTTGGATGCCACAGAACACAATCCCATCCAAGGTATTGACACTGCAGGAGGTACAAATTTATGTGTGTCTCTACAGAGCTGCCAGGTTTAGGATCTGCTTTGTTGGCCCATTTTAGCTGAGTCCAGAGGTGCTTCCAGAACAAAGTTTCCAAAGCAGAAAGTGCATATGGACAGAACACAGAATCTAGATCAAAGTCCTTTTTGTTTGCCAAACATTTCAAAATTCTCTTTCTAGCTCATGAGAAGTAAGTTTGGAAAGAGGAAAGCAAATGCGGATTAAAATGTTTTTGTATAAAGCATTAGGGTTTTTTTTTACTTGTTAATTATTGGTACCTACACTGCCAGGAAATTCTTACAAGTGGCCTCGGATGTTTCTTTTGCTTCTTTATCCTGTTTACAGAGACAAACTAGACTCCCTGTGGGCCTGATCCTCCACAATGAAGCAAATGGAAAGTTTTCCACTTACTTCAAAGGGAGCAGGATCTGGTTCTAAGTAGGATCCTTGTTTGGCATAATGGAGGTTACATAGGGTAAAACTTGCTTTTTTACACATCCATTTTCTAGGTGACCAGCCTGTCGTAACCCTTGCAAATATTATCTACCTCCTCTTCAGATATCTTGTGCAGTTCTATTCATAATCCCCAGCTAAGTTTTCACATTACCCGATTCCAGCTCGGCTCAGAAGTCAGAGATGCAAGAGGTGCCACTCACTTTCAGGACATTTGAACAGTGGTATTTACTCATTACTCTGTGATTCAGGCACACAGTATTAAAATACTGAGTCTCATTCCCTTTTCTTCTTCCTCCATTCTTAAGACACCCACCAAGAACTGGTGACCTGCTGTAATTCAGATGCTGCATTTCAGCCTGACAGCTGTTACTCGTGTGCAGTTTGTTACACATTGATAATGGAATTACTGGCACTGCAGGCAAAAATAAGAGGACAGCTTGTCCCCAAAATCAATAATAATCAAGGTAGAATTTAGAAAGAAAACAATAAGCAAGCAGAATGAAATATGGACTGAGGGACAGCCAGGTGTGTGTGTGTAAAGCCTGAGGGAGGTGAATTCAGGCAGAGGGTGCAGTTGTGTCTTGAAACTGTTACAGGCTGAGTGATATCATCTTGGTACTGTTCAAAAAGTTCTTAGGGATTTCAGTCTGAATATTCAGCTAAACACTATCATTGGTTTTTCTCCTTCATTACCAATTCAGTGAATTTGGAAGCAGCAGCAGCTCATTCACTCACTCACTGCTATGGAGATCAAAACCTGTATGGGCTCAGGTGGCCCTGCCACAAGTGTCCCAGGTCTACTTATCCTTGTCACGTTCCCGCAGACTTAATTTACCAAAGTCACCAACTATGAGCCAGAAACTGAGTTCCCTCAGAAAACACCCATATGTGTAGTTTTCTGGCATATACAAGATTATACCTTCTCCCAGAAAACAGCAAGTGACAGAGGAAAGTAATGGCTTTTCTCATTGCTGATTAGAGCAGGAATTTGAACTGTCCATCTGCCCACAGCAGGCACTGTAATCTGGGACTTCCTCCCAAATCACCTATTCTCTTTGCAACTTTGAAAAACTTGAAGGAAATTTTTAGTTCAGCCTCTTATAAGTTGTATGTACTCTGCTTAGGACTTGATATTCAAGGATTTCTTATAAATCTGCACAGATATGTCTTTTCATTTGGAGACACCACAGAGCCCATTTGAACTATAAGAGAAACAAAGCAGAACAGCAGACACTGTTTCATTTAACCCTACAAAATGACCCAGGAAGAGTCAATTTACTACAAGCAGGTAAGGGATAGCATCTGATGTCATTGCAAACTGCAGTATCCCAAATTTCTCTGGTGACATTACAGAGTGAATACAGAGTCCAAAGGCAAACATTTTTTCTGAATCAGCAATAGTTACTCTGACCTGGAAGGCTTCCAAATTTAACCTTCATTCATTAGGAAAAAAGCCCCCAAATAGACTGAGTGTAGCCCAGGAGAAAAAGCAACAACCACATTTAATGAAAGGACAATAGGTAAAGAAACTAAATGGGCAGAGAGAAAGCAAGAAGCTTCAGGTATTATACAGAGCTAAACAGAGTTCAGAAAAATTTTAAAACTGCAGGACAAAGAGGTGGAAAATTTTCTCTCACTTTCTCAGCTGAGGATCAGAATTCAGGTGAAGAAGCTTTGTGCAAAGATGACTAAGTATAATGTAATTTCTTGGAACTGTTGTATGAAAACAGGATAAAGTTCTACACTATGTGCTATAAATCCACCAGAAATTACAGAGCTCAATGGAAGAACTACTGGATGAAACTAATGGCTGAGTATAGCAGGTCAAGCTAAATGATTGGAACTGATCATCCTGGCATTAAAATCCACACAGCTATAACCTCCTCTATGTCCTGATTCAAAGCTGCTCAGGTGGTTGATGTACAAATCAAAGCCTTTGGCAGCAACACCAGACTAGTAACAGCATGACTGTACTGTGAGACAGATGAGGGAATTAATCCAGATTAAAAATAGTGCCAAGGGGAAAAAACCCTTGGTTTAGCTTTTTTCCAAACATGGTTTGGTTTTACAGCCCAATTTATACATAACTCAGGGCATGATGTAGCTGATAGCATAGAAAGAAATAGTAAGGAAATGTCTCAAATTGAGATTATCCAAAAAAAGTTTTTGTCATGAAGCCACAGTCCAAGAACACAGCTGCTATACCAAAATACAAAAGTAGAACTCACTTTCACATGGCTCTTAAAGCCAATATGATGGTGATTGAGTATAGCAAAACATTTGTGTTCCTTTCCTGGACTAATAATATCCTCTAAATTAAGGTATGTCAGTTTATAGATGTCTACCCTTGGCAAACTTGATCAGAAAACTTGAAGCATGAAGAAGCCAGAATATCAGCATTTAAAGCAACAGTTTTAATCTTTCAGAGCTGGCAGCCTGCATTAGTGACAGGAGCAACCCCAGCTGAACACACTTGGACAGCAGGAGTGCAAGAACACAAACTACTCCAGGTGATGCACACTATGAAATAGGGAGGTTTATACAATCACACATTCTGCCTGCCTGTATGTTTTTCTCAGATCCATTCCCCACAATAACTTTGGAAGGCACCATCCAGTTTCAAAAAAAGTTGTGAGAGCAACTGAACTCTCAATCCAATGGATGGGAAAGAGCCTCAGAGACAATACAGTTATCAGAGCAATGAGGAAAAGCAGATGAAGGGAGGTGTCATAAAAATAAATTTCATAATGTTTCCAAAGTACTCAAATATTGCAGCAATGAGCACTGTGGAGAAGTCCATATAGGCTTGAATACTTTTGTATCTAAGGATCAGGATATGTCAAGTGGTGCAGTGTTACCTATGGAACAAAAGGATAAAGTGAAATATAGAGGTGATACAGAAATCCCCTAAATCTCAATTTTTCATCTGCTGTACCAATACATTTATATGCATTCATATAAACCAATGTCATAAACTACTGAGGCTAAAAACTAGCTTGTTTCCTAACTGGTAGCATGAATCTTGCCTCTGTTGCTCACACCTTGCTTTCAAGCTTCCTCCACCTGGATTACCAGCTCCAGATGAAGAATGCTGAAGTATCTCTTACCTCAAGTGCTTCTTTGTAGTCAGATATCCTAAAGATTCCAATGATATAAATCCAGTGGCAATTAAAGTGTTGTTACTATTAGTGTCCTGAAGGCACTAATAGAACTTTAACAGCCCTGACCAGCCCCACCTGGGACTCTTACCCGTGCTCTCTGTCCATTGGCTTGGGGGTCCTATTTAAGCTCAGCCCCGGGCTCTGTTTGAGCTATGCTCTGGCTGTTCTTGTTTGCATCTCTGCCTCTAGCCCTGCTTCCTGGGGGGATGTCTGGGCTCTGCTGTAAGTCTGTACCTTCCCTGTGTACCTTTCTCTGGCACGTGCTGCAGCTTGTCTCTCATTCTGCCCTCTGAATGGACTTTGCATCCGTGTTGTGTCTTTCTTGGCCTGTCTCTTGCTGCTCCTGAATTATCCCAGTCCTTTTCCTTTTTGTTTCTGGGCTGTCAATGGACTGTGGTGCCAGCTCCCTGCTCTGCCCACAGTGCTTGTGATGGTGCCCCCTCAGTAAGGGGGGCTGCTGAAAATCTCAGCTTGTAGCTCTTTGGTCCTTAAAAAGCAAGTGGTCCTTGCTGCTTCCTGACAATCCTCTCCTTATTAATCATCATTATCTCCATGTAAATCTGACCCTGCTTTCAAGGGCATAGGAAAGTGTCAGTGTAGTTCCCCTGGATCTGTACCTGTCTGATTATCTTCTCTTCCCTAGCATGATATTTGTGCTCCAGTGAGACTCAGTGCATCTGAAATCTTGCATTTGGTAGCAATTGCAATTTTCTGGTTTTTTGGTCACACTTTGGTGAGAGAAATGTAGGCTTATTTGAGCAGTGAATAACAACTCAGGGACACACCTGTTCTCCTTGTGCTGGTGTTGAATGTGGCTCTCACATTCTCCTGTCTTTAAGCAGATATCCCTTTTCCTATTTTATCTCACAGTTTCCTGTATTTCATTCTTGTTCCTTCCTGGACTTTAGTCTCTGGCTGCCTCTGCTATCTCTTCCTCTCTAACAGAACAAATTGTCTCATTACTCACAGCCACCTCACCTAGCCTTATTTCACTTTACACTTAAATGTAACAGGTCTCTTCCACAGCTCAGCTTCCCCTGAATTAACCAGTCTTTTTGTGATGCCCACTTACATCCATTAATAATTTTTCTTGTGTGTTCAATGCAAGCTGTTCATCTGTTTGCCTCTCCTATCTAGATCCTTTCTGTAATTCATTGTCACCTCATGTTGCACTCTCTTCTCTAGCTGTTGTTTCACCCATGAATGCTGAGTTTACTCTCCATGGAAAAAATATTCCTTGATACCCATGCACAGACAACACATGGCAGACTACTTTCTCTTTCATTTTGCTTTACCTTTGCACCAATACTAATCAATTCTTTTTCTTAAACCTATATCAAAAATGTTAGTACCCAAATCTAACACTTTCTAAAAGAAGTTCTATGCCAGCTTCCCTGTTTCCCTGTGCCTGCTCAATGGCTTAGACAAAAGGGCTGAAAAGCCAAGCAGACAGCCAGCAGGAGAGCCAGTCATCCTTCCACGAGGATTTGGTAGCTGTTCCATAGCAGGGATCACAGGTAGGAAGCTTCTTCTCTGCCTCCGTCCTGCTCACATGCCACAAGCTACAGTTCACAACAAACCAGTGGGCAATGAGCAAACTAACACATCTACTTTCCAAAGAGTAACTTGACCTTACCTTTCCTTTCCTCTGTCACTGAATTTTCCTGTTTATTTTTCTGAATAATTGTTCATGAATGTTCACACCATCTGTGCTGTGCACTGTAAGCACAGGGTCCTGTGGAATAATGAATATTTGATCATGTCATTCAAGGCTAAAACAAGATTGCATGGTTTAATTCTACCATTTCCCAACTGCACAGTCTCAGCATTTTTCATGTAATTTTTTTTAGTATAGTGAATACACAGCTTTTATACGTATTTCTAAAAAAATGGGCTAACTTACAGATTTTACATAGAAATGCATTTCAAGAAGTATTTCCTAAGAAAGTGAAGAGATCTAGGATTTTGTTCTGATCCATTTTAGAATGAGCTGTGAAGTTCAGGTGGAGTCTGAAGTTTAGAGATATGCAAATCTATAGTTCTGGGTCCAGTTATTTTTACCTTTTCCCTCTTCTCTTGCTTCTGAAGAGCAGCCCCTGTGACCACAGGGGGGAACTTTATGCCTGAAATGTCAAACTCAAATAGGGAAAAGCACAACGCTGTTGTATTATTATTTCTGCCTTTGTCATTTGTCATCCCGTTTATGCCTTGAACGTGGATGAGTTTCTCGTACGAGGGTCGGGAGGCGCCGGGCGGGTGCTCCGTGCCGTGTCCCCGGGGTGCTGGTGCGGGCTCTGACAGACACGCACGCCCCGAGCTCTGTGCTCAGTGCGCCGTGAGGAGGCAGCGGCCCTGCCAGCTGGCCATGGAGGGGCGATGGCATCAGCTGCAGCCGCTCCCTCTGCTTGCTACATCACATTTCTGCTCGGGGAGGATTAGAAACCACGGCAGCGGAGAGCAAATTGCTGCAGGCACACGAGTTTGGGGGCAGGGGAGCACATCCACACTACTGCTCTTCTGGACGCGTCTCTCTCATCCCGAGCTACCTGCTCTGTCAGATGGGGAAGGGGGGCTGCAGGGAGAGCCTGACTTTCAGGAAAGACCATGGAGAAACCTAACTCATGTTAATGGTGAGATTAAAGGATTAAAGTCAATTCACACCCCAGTCAAAATGAAGTTTCAGCCTGTTTTTTTTTTTGTTATGTGCAGTGGGGCATTGCTGTGCTGAGCTCAGGATCCTCAACAGCCCAGGGAGGGACAGGGGTCTAATCCCTGATTTCTGTGCATTTCCTGCTCTAGTATGAGTGTGTCCTGGCATAACAGCAGCTACTCTTGTGATAAATGTAGAACATGACTTATGGTACCACCCTTCCCTTTCTCTCACACCCTGTGCTTGACATTTCCTCAAAAAATTTATCTGTGAAATCCTTTCCCTGAGGCATTGTGAAGAGATATTGGAATACTATTTATTAAAATTAAAAAAAAAAAAACAAACAAAAAAAAACAAGCAACAACATAAAAACCCTTCTGTAAGGCCATTCTCAGATGTGGGTTGATATTACAGAATCTCATGCACCAAATCAGTTTATTATGGAAGTGGCTGCTTTACTCCTGGTGTGCAAAATTACTTTAGAGCAGAAATTGTTTCAATGGTAACTTTCTCTTTGAAGGCTGGACTAGCTCCGTTTGCAAGGTCTGGTTTCTGGTGTGAATACCTGCTTCCAAATCTGATATGCGTTTGAATATTTCCATGACTAAAAATAATTATTGTGTTCCAATGAAGGTAGGTAAGTACAAAGGAAGCAAGTTCTTTCTTTAAGTAATTTTTCAAGCAAATAGTCACAGAGAGAACTATTCAGCCAGTCTTAGTTAAGACTTTTTGCATTTTATTTGCCCATCAAATATTATGTACTGTTTTCTAGCTTAGATGGGTTTATGTACTTCAGCCCCATCCTTCGGCCACCTTTTGCTCATTTTTGTTGAACATCTTCTAATTCCTAATTTATCTGGTAATAAGATGTTCAAAACTGACTGCAGCACTGCAGGTACAATTTTCTGTCCCCTTGGCGTTACAGAGTTCTTAGTTACATTACCCAAAATTTTACTGGGCCTTTTCTACTAATCTAATTTTTATATAGTCATATGTAAGTTGGCAGGCTGGTGCCTATTGTACCTAAGTTAAAATATCAGTGCCTTCCTCACAGAATGTGTGGTTTTAGGTTACTTTTCTGTGGGAGTACTAGTAGGTATTTTTCCATTTTTAATATTTCTGCTACGTTTTTAAGTGTGCTAGGATGTCCAGGAAAAGTTGCTCATTCATGTAACAATTTAAAAGTTTGTAATTCATGGTGATTTCACTTCCCTATATTTACACTCTCTTCCAGATCAGTGGTAATGTCAAGTAAGACAGAGCCCAGCATCCTCTGTTAGCCTGTGCTCTCCTGTGGCTTGGCTCTGCTAGCCCAGATACTCTTTGCATGCTCTTGCCCTGAACTTGTAAATCAAAATAAGACCTGTTAGCTCACCCAATTTAGAGTCTAGAAGTTGCTCACCAATGCAGTAGTTAAATAGCCAACTGAGAGATAAATTGTTGCTATGTGCATTTTGTAAGATATAGGAAAAATTCTACATCGTTAATAACTGTGAAAAGAGAGAGCTACATGTTTTAGCTCCAGGCTCTGTGGGTTTCCTAAGAGAGCCAGGCAGCTGTGTGGGAATTGTGCAGAAGTCCCACCTCCTCATGAGGCTGCTGGGGACCCCACCTGTTGTTGTAGCTATTTGAGTGTACTCTCTTTTCCCTGCCAGGTCCATGGGAAGTGTGTGTGCAGACACAACACGGCAGGGGACCACTGTGAGAAATGTGCTCCGCTCTACAACGACCAGCCTTGGAAGCCAGGAGATGGGAAAACAGGGGCACCAAATGAATGTAGAAGTAAGTGGGAGTTTACTGACCCAGGCTCTCAGGGTGAGCACTCACCACAACATCAGGCAAAGCTCCCCCACAAAGACTTCTGTGATTTACAGTAGTGGTGCCATTACAGAAACTGGGGATAAATTGCTGGTCTTGGATGGAGAACTGCAGGGGGAGTGGAATTTACAAGCCAGAAATCTGGTTTTCATGTAGCTACACCCCCTCACATTCCAGGTTCTAGCAGGGTTTAAAATACTGCCAGACTGGTTTGGAAAGTAATACATGATTGGTGTGTCAGTTATAAAAGCCTGAAGGACCTTCTCTTGTCCTCACCAGAGTGTCGCTGTCACAACCACGCCGAGAGCTGCCACTTCGATCTGAGCGCTTGGCTGGCCTCGGGGAAGCGCAGTGGGGGAGTCTGTGACAACTGCAAGCACAACACGGAGGGACATCGGTGCCAGAGGTGCAAACCAGGCTTTTACCGAGACAGAGGGAAGCCCATGTCCTCTCCAGAGGTCTGCAAACGTAAGTGACCATGTCACACGAGGTGAATAAGGAATGGTGAAAGAATCATTAAAAGAACAAAATAATCTCTATAGAATCAGTAACTCCTATAGAGTACTCATGAGTATTACTATCTTTTCTTTGTATTCTTTTCCTAAACCACAGGGGGTTTTGATCAAAGGTGATCATCCTGATTTTTTGTGTCTCTTTGTCCCCATGTTATGACATGGCTTTTTTGTGATAATTGATTCAATTCTCCAAATGCATTGCCTCCTGGGGAAAGGTACATTCTTCTTGTGTTTGGTTTTAAATTAATATGGTTCCTTTTCTCTTGAGGCACATTTTATTTACCTGGATTTTTTCTGTACCTCTCAAGACTGTGTGAGCTTATGTGCAAGCTATCGTTAAATTCCATTTGATTGTGCAATATCTGTGCACATAAATACATATAATGCATGCAGAAGATACAGGAGGCCTGGGACTGTGCATATTCACCTGGGAACAAATACATCAGAACTCAGTCAGACCTATCTCCAGACTCTACAGCTGTGTTATGGGGTGCTCTGCCCAAATTAATTGCATCATTAACACTTCAGCAGAATGTGTTAGGGTGTGTCTCGGGCACAGAGGCACTAATGGCTGCACACAGAGGATGTACAACCCCTGGATCAAGATAGTTTGCACCCAGCTAGTCTGGCAAACAGCCCAAATCTCCCTCACTTAAAGTAAACATTTCCTGAGTATCCTGCCAGGCTTCACACGTCTGATTCCCTCTCACATCTGTGTGAGAGGTTGCTATTTCCAGCAATAGACTTAATTTCGTTTTTCCTTTTGGATAGTTTTCCTTCCCCATAGCTCAGACATCAGTTGCCAGCATAGAGAACTTCATCCTCTGTTATCTGACCTCTTGCCCACTGACAAGATGAGCTTTTGAAGCTTTTCTGACCCTTTTAATGTTCTTCAACATGATTCCTCTTAAACACTTAGGTAACTCCTCTCCCTAGGATTCAAAGTCCTGTGATATTGCTTAAACTTTCTGTGCCCAACATATCCAATGTTTCTGCTCTTCTGAGTTCTTCCCACTGGAACTTGGTGACAGCAGACTGCTTCCCCACAACTTTTTCTTCTCATTTTCACAATGTTCATCACAGAACATAGATCAGCAGACAGGGCAGAGGGTGAGCTTATCTGGCTCACCCTCTATCCTGTAGTGTTCTATGGTGGCCCCTTTCTAGTTCTGTTTCTACTCTGAGCAGATTTGCTACAGGGAAATATTGTAATGAGAACAAATTGTCGTGCCAGAAGATTAGCTTTCAATCTCATAGCACCTGAAAGAATCTGTGTATGAACTCTTGTACTGAGCAGCAGGGAGATGGTGCAGTAACCACCATCACGTGTAATACTAGATAACTGCTAAAGTCAAGGAGCACTGGAGAGCAGCAAAGAGGAAAAAACATTGTTTGAAAATACAGCCTATCTGACTGGAAACCCTAGAACTGTTTGCCTAGATGAAATCAGACCTTGACTCTATGTCTGCCTCTCTTGTCTGGTCTGGTTACAGGTCTCTCAGTAACCCCTGCCAATTTTCTCTGCATAGCAAAAGAAAAACTGTTCAGAAATTTACTGTGTTGAAAGATCTTTATTCCTGTTGTGCCAGTCAAGAACAATAATGTTCTTTTCACCTGGGAAGGTGCTGCTGCCAGCAGAAGCACCCAAATGCAATTGTCTCCACTCTGAGTCGCATGCTCAGGCCTAGAGAGCTGCCATCCTGCTTTAGTCACTGAAAGTTATATGTCTTCTCTAGGCTCCTTGTTCTGTCAGTGGAGACACAGAGGGACCTCTGGGGAATTATTTATTCCAGTCTAAGGTAGATGCCTGAAACTGATGGACTGAATTGCCCTCTAAAGCATATCTATTTCCTTAAGAGGTACTCTGGATCAGTAGCCTGCACTAGAGTTTCTCTTAGCTGAGATGAATTTAATGGGTTTGATTCAGCAGCAAAGGTAAGCACGAGCCTATCTGTGAATGATTCAAGTCAATGGGACCTTTCCCAGGGGTGTAAAGGCATTAATGAATGCTTGCCATATCAAGATATAAGGAAAGGGCATTGCAGAGTACTTGGCTTTTACAGCAGCTGTGTGAACAATGCTTGTACCTCGGTGGGAATAGGAGGTACTCTGGATATAACTACAGAGTTCAGAGAAAACTGGGAAGCAGGTGGTTAATCTGTGCCTTTTGCCTTTTATTTAAGGCAAAGAAGAGAATTCCCACAATCAGATTTGACAAATTACCACAATAGGTGGTACTTTGTATGATGGAAGACCTGATCCCCAGACACTTCCTGAGTGGATTGCAGGCAGTGTGTAAGTGTGTACCTCGAGTGACGCTGCACCTCTGCAGAGAATTTTCAGGCAGCACTTCACTACTTTGGTTGTTATCAGAGACAGCAAAACCAGAAACACCAGTGGAGACAGGCTTTGGTTAGAACAGACTCAGTTTGATAGAAGGAAGCTTTTTCTTCCAGGACCATCATTAGCTAACATTAAACTGAAAAGCCTCCTGCAGGATGTGCAGGATAGGGGCCCTCTTCTCTATACTTCAGGTTGAACACTTGCATTGCCAGTAAACCTCATCTGGTGTGGTCCTGTTCAGGTTGTGTGACCCTGAAACCAATTCTGGTTACTCAGTAAAAAAAGTTTCTATTTTGAGCTTTGCTAATACATTGGACAAGGAGACCACCAGATAGATTTGTCATACCTCAGCCTGCTGATTATAAATTGAAGAGCTGCCACTTCTGGATTAGCATGATTTTTAGGATTCAAGTGTACCAATTCCAAGGCCTCATCTCACTTTGAGAGATTCATGCAAACAGTGCCAGACTAACACTAAATGAAAAACCCACCCAATGAGCAAGTGTTGAAAAGCAGTAATGAACTGCAAACAGCAGACTTGATGGTTTTGGTGAGAGCAACCTAGTGCCCATCTTCCCATTTTGAGTTCAGAGGAAAAAAAAACCTTCAATGGGAGATGAAAACTTGACCCTTGTGTACAGTAGATACTGAGCTGGGAAAGGAAGTCTGATGAAAAAGCTGAATGAAATGCTGTGCTAATCCCTTTGAGAAAGCACGCTTGAAGAGTGCTCTGCCATCCAGAGCAAAGTCTAGGTTCAGCTGTGACATCCCCCTCAGGCTCCCAGAAAGTTAACAGGACACTGCTCAGGCCCAGAAACAATCTTTAAGCATTAGTCATAATAATGAATAGCATTCTCTCTTAATCTGCTCGGGGGGAAAAAAAAAGTTGTATAACAATTGGATCTCCTGGCACTATCTAAACCACCCTTAGCTGACCCTCCAGTGTGAGACTGCAAAGACATTCCCTCAGGAAAAAAAAAAAATCTGCTGAAATTTGATATGGAAGTGTGAATCTGCTATTCCTTTTTGTCTGCAGAGGTAGCCTGCCTCTGATCCCTTTGCTTCTCCTGTTCCTACCAGCTGGGATGAATGAGAGCCGGGTCATGGGCAGAGCCTTGTTTTGACACTGCTTAGATCTATATTAAAAAGAAAAAAAGGCATGAAAAGAGTCCCAGAGCAAGGCACACACCTGCCTGTTATTGGGGGTGACAACACAGGATTAAGTAGTTTGTATATAGACTTGTATGGGAGCTTTGACTCAAAAGCCTAATTGTTTCCTAACCAATGGTTAGAAAAGCTGCTATATCCTTGGCTCTTTCCTGTGGCTTATTCCAAGGCTTAAGGGATCCTTCTGAAATGGCACCATCTTTTGTACTCACCCTTTGCTTAGCTTAAAAATAATGCAGGCATGTAGACCCATTAAAAAGGGTCTCCAGGAAAACAAGCTTTTTTACTCAAAGAACGAGGCTAGAAAATTAAAATGTGTCCAGATGCAGATGCACACACACGGTCTGAAAGGCTCTGCTTCTCATCCTTTTACTTCTGAGCAGAGGGAGTGAACTTTTAATTCTAATATCACAAAGGCCCCATCACATCTTGGTTCAAAGTCTGTCTTGATCAGCCCTGACCACACACAGAGCTGTCTATCTTATTTCCTTCATTTAAGAAACATCATTGGCAGAGTCTATCCCCACACCTGACATGCTTTAAAAATCACACTGGTTTGATCATATACTCCAAGCTGCACATGTTTATATTTCAGACTCAAAAGACTGTTTGATTTTTCATTTTGCTTATTTTTTTTTTTTCTTTAAATCAAATAGCCAGTCTGCTCACAGCTATCTCTTATGCAGTATTATTAGACAAAAGTTTAAGACAAGATACCTCAAAGGCCATTGACTTACTTGGAGCACCTGGTATTTTCCTGTAAGTTGGGACTATATCATTACAACCAACATTATATTTTACATCTGTGTCTAATTACATGGGGAAGACAGCTGTGCTGAGGGCAGACAGATTTATTATGGACTTGAGTGGGGATTGCTGTATGAATTATTCATTTTTAATTATTTCTTGTCTCCTCCCTTTTTACAGTAGTGTCTGACAAAAACTTAGTATGGGAGTGAGACTAAAAGGCAAGAGGATGCTTCGTGATACTCTGTGACCAATAGGCAACTCTAAAGTAAAATGATGTTTTTCACTACACTACGGTCAAGGGGAGAACCAAAATAAACTGCCCAGCTCTGAGCCAGGATTGTCTGCACACCGTCTCTAACATAATTGATGATGCCTTTGACAAACAAAGCCATTGTCACATTGGCTGCTGTTTTGTTAGACAGGGAGGTGGATGGAGAGAAAATGAAGGTTTGCCAAGAGAAAAGAAGCAAAAATCAGTGGGAAAGGGTTGTTAAATATTGGAAAATGTTAAAGGGTGAGGTTTTGGAAACTTGCTTTTATGTTTCTTTAATAGTGAGGTTTATTTGCAGATCCATGATACCGTTAAACAGATAAAAACCCAGTCATCCACAGCTGCCCCTTTAACATGTGACATGTGGGCTCTTATTTCAGGAGTTACCTTAGATGCACAACTGGGATTTTGGCCGTTATACTCTGGAAGCCAGACAATGTACCCACCCAAGCTGAAATGCTAAATAAACACAGACTGAGTAAAGAGTTTGCAAGCCACTTGTATAACTCATCTGAAAGTGTTGTACATGTATTGGTTCAGCTTGCTTTCTGATCCACCAGAAGCTGTCCCAGTTTCTAACTGGAGAGTATGTCCCACAGTTCATCTGGGAACATTATTTTTACTTGAACTGTAGCCTCAAAAAAAAAAAAAAGGGAACTTTTGTTTTCTGCTTTCTCATCAGCTTTCACCAGTGCTTTCAGTCACTGTGCTGTAATATTTTCCCTTAGGAATAGGGTAGGAGAAGTTCTCATCTTCCTGAATCCGGTTCCAGTCTCAGCTGGGGATAGGTAGTCTAATGATGTGAGTTACCCATCTGTTAAGTGATTCTAACTGATGGAACCCAAAAACTAGCAATAAGTGGGATAAAGACAGACTCTGAGGTTGCAGAAATAGAAGGCATTTTAAGTGAAAGCTCCACAGGTAGATCCTACATATACTAATAGTGAAAAGAAACCTGGATTCAAGTAACCCTGATGTTGGCAAACTCTCACTCCTCGTGTCTCAAACCTGTCTGCAATAAAGGAAGGGTGTTTTCCTATCCTTATCTCCAAATCTATGACATCCATTGTTTTCAGTGACTGACAAACTAAGAGTCTCTTTTTTAGGGTGATGTAATCAGCCCTGCAAAAATGGGGTGGGAGTGAAATCAAGTTCAGCAGCAAAAAATCAGACCTTGCCTTTGAACGTGTCAGGGCTAATGAGCACGTCAGTATTACACCTGCTCTCCAGGACTGGCAGCACCAGCCCTGGGTTTGCTCCCAGAGTCGAGGCTGCTTTGTGGCAAGAGGTGAGGCTGCTGCCCTGCGCCAGCCCGCCCATTGTGCCGAGCACATTGCCCATGACAGCACGTGGCTTTTCTGTCCCTAGGCTGTTGTGCTAGAGTCCCCTGAGCACAACAGGCCCAGATCCATCCACAGCAGTATAATAATATTATTAAAATTATTGGCATAAAGAAGACAAGGCATGGGGAAAAAATAACTATATGGCAAGTAGATAATAAGAGAAATGCCCTTTAAACAAAACTGCTTGTCCTTCTTCTTGTACTATTTCCAAAAGCAATTTTCTTTTCCTGAGTTTCAAGTAAGAGGTTGCAGATGGAAGTGAGTCTGAAGCTGCTACATTTACTCTCTTTAGTCATATATTTTCCCCTTTCCCCTTGGAAAGTGATGTGTGGGATCAGAGTGTTCATTGGTCTCTTATCTGTGAGCTCATGAAGAAAAGTAGTTTGATCAGAAACAATGATGGGCAAACTTCAAAAGCTTTGGAGATCATGTTTGGTTCAAATAAGCATCCAAAAAGGCTGGCCTCTGATCCGAGCTATTTAAACACCTTGGGTGTCCAACATTTAACTGAAAATCTCTGTAAAAGCAGGCCTTAGCCACAAGATTTTTATTTCTGCCCTCATCCAGATGGATGAAGTAGTGATGCATTACCTTTTCAGTCTGCTACGAGTAAAAGTCAGGGCATGCTGCTTTCTTAATACAAAAGAGAGCCGAAATATAAAGGGCTGGAGTTCAGCTCCGTTCTTGTTTTGATCAAACTTGTCTGAACATCAGAGATTAGTGGGTTTGTTTACTGTGCTTGTATTTTACTTCTGCAGAGCTGTTGGCATGAGGCTTGACCATCCCAGCCAGGTTCTGCCCTGATGGAGAGGAGTCAACTGTGCTGGCTTGCACCTCTCTGTGTATCCCTCCCTGATGCTGTCACATCAGGAATTTACCAGTGGTGTGGGATTATGACAATTTATTGTCTGTGCAGGAAGAGATGCCCACAGGAGCTGTAACTATCTGTTTACCTGCCAAATTGCCTTGAGTTGCTAGGCTGGTGTGAAACTAGCAACAGTATTTGAAAGATTTGGAGGTTTTTCCTCCTATTTGCTCATCTTCAGCTATATGTAAAATACATATAGTAAGTTTAGAGGTCTTCTCTCATTCTATTTGCTTTCCTTGAAAAAATCTGCTCATGCATTTAAAAAAAAAATCATCAGCTTCTTTAAGCACATACAGCACTGCATGGTGTGATGTTTATCACTTTAGAAAGGAGCTTAAGGAAATTTGTGCACTCTTTGGAGGCAGAAATTGAAAATAAGTTTCAGGTCATCTGAACCACCTGTATAAGCTGCACCTACCCCAGAGGAAACAGTAGTTTTGTGATCTCTGTGTTTACAGGAAAGGCAATGTAGGCAAGAGCTATAAATCTTTCCCTTCTCCTTGCTAGTGAAACTTTCTGCAAAACACTTTTCAAGTGAATCACCTTCAAGCCCCTTTAAAAATACACAGAGGAGGCTTTCTGGTATCACTTCAAAACCCTCTGTGGTCACGATTTGTCTAGTAGAGAAGAACTGACTCATGCACAAATGCTCGCAGTTGTACTTGTTTTGCTTTGTCTAACAAATTAAAAAGAAAAAAAAATTGCAAATGTAGGCTGAAATGCAACGTTTACTAGTTCTGACTTAAAATACTGAGCATGAGGAAGAGAATACAAGTTTATCAGCCTTGCAAAAATGTCACTTAACCAGCTGACCCCGTGGCACATAATTTGAATTGCCTCTTGCTGTGTGTCCATAGCCTGTGCCTGCCAGCCCATGGGTTCAGCCAACACCACGTTCAGCAGCAGCTGGAGGTGCCACCCCCGGACAGGATTCTGCTACTGCAAGCCAGGAGTGGCGGGTCCCAGCTGTGACAGGTGCCTCGTGGGCTACTGGGGCTTTGGAGAACACGGCTGTCGCCCCTGTGACTGCGCCAGAGACTGTGACCAGCGCACTGGGACGTGTTTCAACGGGTAAAGAAGCCCTGCTCTGGGTTCACTTTGAGATGGGATTCTGTGAAATGAGACAAAGACTAACAAATACTGCAGCAATAGCAAAAATTGGAGGGTGCACAATCGTTTGAAAAGGTGGCTGTAAATCATAGAAGGTTTCTTAGGTTACATTTACACCTTTAAGTCCACTGCATTATCCAAACCAATCTTGAACAGATGAATTTTTGCAGTAATAATAGGCATTCCAACCCCACGGAAATATGTGCAGGGTCTTTAAACACATCTTTGCTTTGGAAATCGATGGAAGAGTCTGAAGAGCCTGCTTCTCATCTGTGCCCAGGGTAAAATGATTTGCTGAGCAATTGCAGTTCTAGGGTCCTGCAGCTGTCCTCAGGTCCCAGTGACATCAACAAGTAGTCACTAAGTTACGTAATTCCCTAAAAACAAACAAACATAAGCAAAAAAGGCCCAGTTTATAGGTACTTTAAAAAATTCTAAGTCAGCAGTGGGAGGCCTAAATAAAAGCCTAGACCTTGTGATCTCTATATGTGGCATGAATTCTTGCTCATATTTGCACTCCCAGTCTGAAGAAAGCAAGCTCATCAGTCTGGGTACAGCCAAAGCCAGCTGTTTGTTTGTTTCCCACCCCTGTGGTGCCCTAACACAGTGTTGTGGTTTATGTGTCCCCCAGCTATGACAGTGAGCCCTTCTTTAATGTCCCCATCGGGGGACGAATCCCCGACCTCGTCCAAACGCCAGCCAACGAGAGCGAAGAGGAGTGGAAATGGAATGACCACGAGCAGGGATTTTCTGCACTGAGGCACCCAGGTACAGCACAGAGTTTGGGAACCTTTAGTTGCCAGTTCTTTCAACCTTCCACCCTGACTGGGTCTGCCCCACTTATCTCCAGTTTGTCTGTAGTGTTTCAATAGTTCTCGGTTTTGCCCGACCTGTAAAGATCAGCACTTACCGTCACCGGTGGCTTGGCAGAGGTAACAGTGCCACTTACAGCATAGCTTAACTTTTCTGAGATGGATATTGCCTTAATACCAGGAAGGATCAGCATTTCTTAGGTTATGGGATCAAACAAAGGCCTCATTACTTACATGATTTACAGCTGGATCTGATTCTTACAAATCTCTTCATTAGGATCAGTTTATTAACTGTACAATAGACTTCATGTGGGCTGCATTTTACTTGACAGTGCTGATCAGATTTCAGAGTAATTATTTTATCATATAACAAGAAGCACATTTGCAAATAACTGAGCTCACTCTCCAACTTATTCTTAAGGTCCGTACAGATTATGGGAACTATAGGTGTCTAAATTTATAACTGACAATCGTTTGCTCTTCTTTTCTCTCTCATGTCCTGGCTCTTCAACCTTTTGTGTTCTGGGGTTTCCCTGCTAGAAAAGTGTGTGTGCAAAGAAAAGGTGCTCGGAAGCGTCAGTGACTTCTGTCAAATGAAATATGCCTACGGTAAGTGGGTAACCCAAGCTGTGATCATTTCACAACGTTCCCACTATGCATATTGTTAGCTAATAGCTGTGAAAAATGACAGGATTGCTTTAAGTCCTGAGAGGTAGGATTTTTTCTGCCTTTTTTGTCTAGTGACATGTCCAACTTCTGATCAGAACTTAAAAGCATTTTTCATGCAAAGCTCTGTGCTGTCTCCTTCCCACTCAGTTAATTTCCCTCTTTAGAGCATGAGGGGTGCTAGAATAATACTCAACAGAATGATTGGCCTCTACATCAAGAAAAAATGATAAAAAACTGCACATCTGAAATGCCCTTGCTTTTGCAGTCATTATGCAGGTTTCAATAGCCATGCTCATTTACCAAGAATGTGTTTAAAACCGTTGTTTATGGACTCCTGCTTCATGCCATCACATGAAGCAAGAAAGGAAAGCTCTGGGATCCAGAAGTTTGATGTGCTTGTGGCAGGAGACAACAAAGCCTGCTTGAGGGGCTGATCTACATGAGCCTGTCATGCCAAAATGTTATGGGATCCTACTAAATCAAAAGGAACAGAAATTTATCATGGCAACTGGGTGTTGGACCACAAAACAAAAATAGTTCTGGTTAATTGTGCAGTCATGGAATTTTAGTCATGTGACATGCCTGATGGGAAACTTCCTGACTTCCTTCCTGTAGACAGTCCCTTCTCACCAGACAGAATTTTTGAGGCCAGTGTTAAAGCAAAACACTAAAGTTTTCAAACTGGAAATATAAAGTGTAGAATCAGTGCACTTGAAATCAGACTGGTAGCTGCTGGTTGGGGTTTTTCACCTTTCCTTTTGTATACATACAAGTGCTTTCCTAGAATTTCCAAGTGTTTGACATCAGTCCATTAAAAAATAGTTGCTAAATAACATGGTGAAAGGATGAGTTAACTACTTAAAAAGAAAAATCCAGTTTTTCTTTCCCAGATTTATTTAAAAAATCCATTAGTGAAGTGGACAAGCACTGCACTTTCTGTACAACTGCACTTTGAGAGTTTTTTTTGTGTCTTCTTTCAAGGTGTTAAAATTCTACCTTTTAGCAGCATTAACCAAAATTCATTTAGAAATTCATTGTTGGTCTCTATTCGGATATGTTTTCTGGCAGTAATAAAGGCAAGAATCCTATCTGCTCATGACAAAGGGACTCATGCAGAAGTTGTTGTGAAGGTGAAGAAGGTCCTGAAATCAGGCAAAGTGAAAATTGCTCGGAGCAACAGAAGCATTTACCCAGAATCCTGGACCAACAGGGGCTGTACATGTCCCATTCTCAATCCTGGTAAGGACAAAATACTCACTGGGGGTTTTGCTTCCCCAGTAAACAGTGCTTAGAAATATCAGCTGTGATCAGCCTTTCTGGGGCAGCGTCCTTTGATTCATCCCCATCAAAGCATGTTTGCTTTCCAGCTCACAGTTCTCAAGGAGGGTGGTAAAGGCAGGAGGGGGGCAAGGGCATAAGAAGCAGCTGCCACATCCCAGCAGATCGGTGTGCAGAACCTCACTGGAAAGAAATCAATTTGTAGTTGTAACCCCTGAGCACAGCCCTGACATAAGATGGCACATGCATAAGCTGGATGAAATTGGCAAAGGTGCTGTAAGCCAGATCCATATGAAATAGAGAAATTCTGGTTTGGTTCTTTCTTATTCTATTTGCTAATTAAGGGTTTTCCCTTTTTTTTTTTTCTTTTTTTTTTTTCTTTCTTTTGGACTAGGTACTGACTATCTTATAGCAGGCCAGGAGGACTCTAGGACTGGCAAACTCCTTGTGAACATGAACAGCCTGGTGAAACCCTGGAAGGCATATTTGGGAAAACAAGTATCAGATATTCTTCGAACTGGATGCAAATAATTTCTGCTTCAGAAACTACACTGCTGGACTGTGCCTTTTAGTAACACTGCATTGAAAGGTGTAGTTAGATCATGCATTCCCATTCAACATGCTCCTAGCTGAAGTGAGGAAAGCAGACCTGCCATCCCTCCTTTCATGTGCTTAGACAGGAAACTTGGGACATGACTACTTAAAAAAAAAAATGCACAGCCTTATCATACAAAATTACCTAGTGCATCATATATAGATCAAGTTCTTCACTTGAGCCTGATTCCAGCCAGAATCATTTTACAAGGCAAAACTAAAGATATGGATTAGTATTTCCATACTTCAGGTCAGAGTCTGATATTAACATGCATAAACTGCTTTCATAATACATTCATTACTGGGGTGTAATTTTCTTTATAAGTGATCACTAAAAGGCAGCACTTTCTTTCAGCTTTACAAGTGGCATAACACTAAATTAAGCATATAAGAGAGCTCAAACTGATTTACCATCAGACTGCAATTATGCCAATATTATGGGCTGCTTTCTAGAAGACAGTATTATCCCACTGCTGACCAGAAACAAACATGTGGCTTATCTTGGGACAGTGTCCTTCAGAGATGTGCACTGCTATCCTCAATGCTTAGTGCTGAGCTCTGCTGCAGAAACCACCTGGGCTCAAACTCCATTCCAAACCCAGCTCTTTCTGCTGTAGTACTTAGTCTGTAACACCACAGAGGTTTCACAGCAATAACTGCAAATCAGCCTTAATTACAGGGAAAAGCCAAAGCGTGAGGAACTAGCAGCTGCTCTGATGTTGAAATTGTGACACGACAAAAGCTACAAAGCAGAAACAGGAGGTAAATGGACTGGCTGGAGCACGTATCAAATGAGGTAAGCTGTAGTTCTGGGAGAGCAACCTGGCTATTCCAACTGTGCTCAAGACCACTGGCCTTTGATTGCCCTTAGGGCTTTCATTGTGGTTTATTTCTCTTGGTCACACTTCAGGGTAAGATGCTGAAGCTCTGCTTCCTTCCCATAGTGCCTGAGGATTATTTCTCCTTCTGCAAAAGCACAGGAGAGGTAACATGTGCACTCCAGGTAAAATTAGTTCTGCTCTGCAAAAGCTTTCTTTCTAAATCAATTTTACCCTATAGTAATCAAGAGGTAGCTACTTAAATCCTTCCCTAACACAAAATTTTGAGGAAATTGTAGTTTGAGACCTGTGTCCCCTGTTTAAGGACTCAAACCCAAATGAAGCTTCTTGGAGCACTCTCTCTTCAACTAAGCAGAAATTACAATGAATCAATCTATATTCTTTCAGGGGGTTACAGAGAAAGAGCAAGTACACCTGCTACTTTTGCATGGTTCAATTCCATGTCTAATGCTAGTGAAGAGGAGATGTTTTAATTTAGCACTGTCTGACTGGTAAGTGGGATACCTAGAAAACCCTAATACTAATGCAGAACGATGGAAGTCCCAGCCTACAACTTAGGCTGTAGATTTGTTCTCTTTACCACTGAAAACGTAAAAATTCAGCCTCTTCCATTCTATTTACTGCTATTTTACTTTGAATTTCACATTGATTGAACAGCAGAAAAATCCTCAGCTCATTTGGAAATGGATGACAGGTAGATCTTTAGGGAAAAAAAAAGCTCCAGTTTGTTTCCCAACAGGATATAAAGAGTGTTTCGAGTGTTTCTTCCTCCCTCCTTTTCAGGAAATTTCCCTTCCTCCATTGCTCTCCCCCTTTCACTTCATAAGTTATTTGTTGTTACCTAAAGTGGTATCCAACAATGTGGCATCTCCAACAAGCTATTTAATTAATGCAATAAAACACTTTTTAACCAAGGCATTTGGCAGAATTTGAAATGTCAGCCTTAAAAAATTAGGAGCCCAGCAACTGCTTTCTTTACTGTCTCCAGAAATTGTCTCATAACAAAAAGATTAACTAGTTCTCTTTCAAATATCAATAAAGACCTGTACATGAATTTACAGTCTGATCTCAAAGGGCCTCCCACAAGAAATGAAGTTCGAGTATAGGTCTAGAATTAAACCAAGGAACATGCTTTTCAACAGAGGCCATTTTACCTGTAGGGGATCTTATTTAATGACAATGAGGATATTCCATGTTGGTTTATAGTCAGCACTGTATTAAAGCAAACACCTCTATTCCACTTTTTGTGCCTGACTGGTGGTTTTGTGGGGAGGGTAAACATCTGCATAGCTCTCTGCTGTGAATGAAAGTTATTTTTTGACACAGTCATTTACTAGCATTACTAGCTACTGCTAGTAGAAATACAACTTGGAACAAGAATATTGACACCCTTGTGTGTTCTCTTGGGGCCTATGATAATACAGTGATTAACAACTGCCAAATGAAACACTGTGGTATGCAAACAAGATAATCAATACATATACATTTCATTCATTTCAGGTATCTCAAAAGTATTTGATATATACACGTATCTTTCTCTGAAATTGACTGCAATTTGACTTTTTATTAGTATTACTACTTCTGCTAATCAGGCATCTCTGAGTTCACAGAGAAGGAAAATGAAAGAATAAAGTTTCAACTCACACAGAGCTACCCTGTGCAGTCTTTGTTCTGCAGTGCTACAATCCAGGTAGCCTGTCTGAAAATAAGAATCTAAATAGAAATGGATTGCACAGATCACATTAGAACAGCTAGTGATGATGGGAAAGTTCAAATTGATCACTGTGAGACTTCAGAGAGGATAAAAGTTATTTACTTGTGCAGTGTACGTGAAATGAAAATGAACGTTAGTGCAAGATGACAACTGACCTCCTAGGAAAAGCTGTTGCATATTTGCCAGAACAAGCAAACAGGTCGTACACAGTAAATTAAAAGAGCTACCACAGAAGGCATGGTACTCCCATACCAAAAAAGAACTGGGTTTTTTGGACCTTTGTACAATATCCTTGTATGTCTTAGGTGACACAGTAAGACAAAGAATACCAGCGTGGGAAAAAGGATGAATTTGCCCAATGCAAAGTGGCTGGGCAGCTTCTTTTAGTACCTGTAAACTGGAGCCTGTCTTTAGGAAGACCATATAAACAGCACTCAAACAGGCAAAGTGGCTCACAAGCAGTAGCAACCCCCTAACAAAGAGCAGCAATGATGTATCTCTTGGAAATCCTCAGTAAGGATAAAATAAGAGCATTTGCTCACAAGATAAGAAGTCTGGAAAGCTGTGGAAAATTTCTAATAGGGCAAGTGAGAGTTTGAAGCAGTAGCTGTAACTTCAAAAAGCAGCAAATTCAGGTTTGCTGGAGGTCACTGCAGCTCTTGGTAACAGCTGTGCATCCAGGAGCAGGTGACCCTTCTGGTAATTTGGATCCTTACAGCATCAAATAGTTCATTAAATGGGCATTGAGTGCTGAGCCCTAACTCCAATATACTGACATATTGCTCATAATGCTTCTCCAGCTTCTGCTCCCAGCAAGTAGTGAAGAGGGAAAATGTACCTACCCAGACTGTGCACTGCTCTTCTAAGAGGGGCCCATGCTATAAACACAAAGTTTTCTCTCTAGCACTTACCATGTCTCATAATTTTTCCATGCTGCTTGATGTAAGCTTTTTTTGAATTAATATAATTCACATGATGGGCGCTCTCAAGTCCACCAAACCTGGAAGAGCTAGTGTAATTTTTTGTGTTGTAACATTTTTTATTTTTTAATTAAATTTCAATTACAAATACTCAGATACTTCTATTCATGTGAGGTTTGGGATCTATTTTTAAAATTTTAAACCATGCAATCCTCAAACCACATGCATATTAATTCTTCTTCAGTTAATAAACCACAAATATTCCAAACATCAAGGTCTTGCTTTGGTAAGAGCACAGTGTCAGGCAAATGGAGGTGAGCATTTAGCTAATAAGGCAACCATGATACATTATTTTTTATGCACAGATGAGAAACACAAAACACGTAGTTAATCTTTGTAAATGGTATGTTAATTCAGTAATTATTCAAACCCCAATCCTCCACATGCAAAATTTCACATGCGGGTATCACGGATGCTTAAATTCCATAAGAAATACACACATGAACTTCTACTGGTCTGAGATCTAATGAGGTCTAAAAAATACTTAAGAGGTCCTAAAGCTGCTCCTTTACACAGAGTTGATTGTGGGATGCAAGGCATGGAAACAGAGCTGCATGACAGGTAGGTGGGAAATGCCCTATTTACAAATGTTCAGAATTCAGGCAGACAGAAGTTTGCTAGGGGCAGTCTCCATTCCTAAAATCAGGCCAGTTATTACAGAGACTTACCCCTGCCACTGTCACTATAACTGCATGTACACTTCAGGGATCTGTGTGTTCTCACCTTATCTGTGTATTTCTACTGAGAAAGCTCTACCTCTACGATGCAGTCCTCTCTCTTCACACATTACTGACCTAATACTGGCCTCATTCTTTTGTCTTGGGGCTTAATGATGAGAAATATGCTGATATCCCACTTTCATATGCACAGGTCTGAGTCTTCACAGAGAGTCCTGATGCAGGAGTCTGTCCCTGTATATTGGTACTAGGGACAATGCACAGGACACAGCTCCGGTAGCCCAGATTCTCTGTCTCTTCCACATTTGAAAAATCACAAGTCTAGCTCTGAAATTATTAACTCAAATTCTTTTGTAACTTGGCCTTTATGAGAAAAATCACAAACGCTATCAGCTGGATCCAACACAGTTCATCAGCTTGGGTTCTTTAGGAGAGGGTAAGGAGAATGAAGAGATGGCCCCTTGAGCCAAGGAAGGGAACAGAGCCAATACCTGTAAGGAGAAATGTGATGGGCTGTAGGGGAAAAGGAAGCAATACAGTCCTTGGGGATGCATGAGAAAGGGGCAAAACAGAAAGCAAAAGAAACAGGGTGGAGGCTACAACACTTGTAACAGTTGGAAAAAGGTCAGGAACCACAGATTTATAAATCCAACACCCGTTCTACATACAGAATCCTATGAAGGGAATGAGTGGATTGTGAGGGGATGCTTTAACTTTCTTAGGAGGTGTAAGGAACCTGTAAGATTCAGAAACAAATAACTGGACCTGTCATTCAGATCTGGTAAGACAAATCCTATGTCCACCTACCCTCCGCATCATTGTTGTGTCATCTGGGTTAATCTGCACTGTGGAATCACTACAAATCCTCCTGTGCTCCTTGTTTTGGCCTTCCTAAGCTATCTGCTCCCAGATCATCACTACTGATTTACAATAAGCCATTTTAAAAAACAAACATTAGTGCTATAATCATTGCTGCACTCCTCTACTCTTCCTCTGTTGGGTGTGTCTTCTCTCAGTTCCACCATCACCAACAAAACATCAGCTCCAGAGGGGTTAAAAGCAGTTGAAAAACAACTGCAGACAGGCTCCTGTTCAACAAAATGAAATCGTGTCCAGTGAAGAGAGCTGACTAAGAATAAATGACAAACTGCTGGTAGCTTCTCTACACTATCCCACACTAACACTGACAGAATTTTAATGAGGTAAAACAAGAGTCTAGAAGCACACAAATTCCTTTTTTCACTTCCCTAGGAATAAGTAGGTTCACTGACGTGTGATCAGATCAGTGCCTCAGATAAAGAGGAGACATTGCTGTCAGGTTAACAAGGATGCTCTCAGTCAGAACTGCATAGGATATAGATCTTGTTTCCAAAACAGCCCTGCCAGATTCCCAGATCTAATGATCCCTACAATGGCCTGCAAGATAAACGTCTCCTTCTAGCCACCATTTTGTTCATCATTCCTTTTGCAGGGAGGAAGGGAAAAAAAAAGGTTATTTTTGCACCTGAAGCAAGTCCATACCTCTAGGAAAGTTACTACACACAAGCTGAAGTCAGGTCTCTGCAATGCCCTCAGGCTGTACTACAGAGAACAGAAAAAACTACTGAGTAACTTTTAATTCTGAAAATGCAATTTTGTCTAATTTTTACTATTTTTCAGAATTTTTTTTTGCATTTTAGAATATATGTTTTATTAAAGGATCATCTAGTTTAGTTTTAGAGGCAATCTTTATCCACATCAGGATATGTGATACATGCACCACTGATTCAAGTGTAAGTGGATTGCAGGAACAATCCCACCCTAACAAGCAAGTTATTACAAGTTATATATGGATTTGTGGCCTGCATCATGCAGGAATTGCAGCCAGCTGATAAGGCCACTCAGCTTTCAAAAGCAGAGATTGTTTCAGCACTGCACCAAAAAGACAAGGGTGTGCAAAAACTGAAGGATGGTTAAAACTGAAAATCTGGAGTATTACACAGCAATACGGTACAAGGGAGTATTTTGGGAGCAATGGTAGGTCTGTAGGGTGAATACAATTAAAACCATGTCTTTTTATTCTAAAAACTAAACAGAGAAAATTCAACTGGAGTTCTATCTGCATGTAACTGTTTGGGCTAAGTAACTTGTATTGGAAACATATTCTAATACATCTAGAAGTTCTTCATGTATTGTTAACAGTTTCTTTTAGCTAAACTTTTATAAACATTTAATCACACTCAGCACATCAGCTTTTATAGGCCAAAGATCAACTAAAGGCACAGAATTAAAGAGCAACTGTTTCATAATGAAAGCTTTCTTTATCCCCCAATGACTACTTGTGACTTGACATAGCAGCATCTGACTCGACAAAAGCACCTGATAACATAAAATCAGTATGAAATTACTCTCTAAACACACTTGCTCAAACCCATTTGAATCTACTACTCTCTCTCCAAGAACCAGTAGCTCAGTGATGGTAGACAGAGAACCAAGATATTATTTATAAAAAATATATATAAAATAAGAAACACATTAGAACAAGAAATATGCAGCTCTAAGTTTTGTATCCACACAATAAAAATGCAACTTACCATCTGCTTATTTCACAAGCTTGTCACATATTGCCATCATCTTTATTACATATCAAAATAACCACTGATTGATTTTAGATTTAAAATTGGGGCATGTAACTATAGGAGGAAAATCACACAAATGAAGCAATGCTGGGAAACAGAAACAAGGAGTTACATTACCTATGCATTCACAACTGCATGAGTTTACATAGATTAAAAAAACTTCCACAAAGAACTATTTAGGATTAAAGCTATTACTTCCTTTCTCAAAACACTTCAAACACATTACAGTGCTTTTCACAGTTTCTGGTGTAAGATCCTTACACATATTTCATATTTGTACTGAATGCAGCACAACAGGTTACCAAGCCACAACAGTCAGAAAGAAGCAAATCCATCCTAAACACACCTTCAAATGTGTCAGATTATGCTCCAAGTTCTCTCTGTCAGTATTAGGTGCACATTCCTACCTACTGTAGGCCAAGATTCTTGCATTTTGTTTTGTACACAGATGCTACGAATACAGTTGCAGAGGATAAATCCAAACACTTTAGAGCATAAAGACAACGTGGGAAAGAAAAACACAGCAAAAAAGAAAGCAGAGGCCACTTGTTAGAACAGAGCACCCCTTCACAAACAGCTCTTGCTTCCTCACAGTGTGCACTAGTTTTCCATTTGAAAAACCAGAAGCTTGGGTGCATGTGATTATTTTTTTTTAATTTGGTGCCCAGTGTCTATTGCCTGAGATTTCATTTGCACGGCCCAGCTGCCTAAGTGCCAAAGATTATCTGTGCTCCTTTTGTGCCTGCTTACTCAGGTTAACTTGGCATTTGGCTTCCTATGCCTGAAAGAGTCACACTGAGAAGTTCTGTGTCACTTTGTTTCTTTGAAAAGCAGCCATGCCAACAGTCCCTGCTATTGCTGCCCTCAGAACAAAGTAGCTGTCAGCCACTTAACTGCCTACATATTTTTTTCTGAGGATACAACAGCTGCACTGAAACACAAACACCTCAAACTCACTGTAAAACTCGACAGAAATTCCCCCCTACCATTCAGAAACATCAGTGGCATGGAATTCACTTATGCAAGCAAGACACGGAAGTGGAATATGGAACCAGAGCTGCTGAGCACTCCAGAGCGCTGCCCACAGAGAAAGGCAAGTGTTTAAACACGGCTGGACTTTGTGGGCTGCATTACTGACACTACAACTTTTATGCTTTGGGTGAGGTAACCAACACATAAAGAGAGAAAAAAAAAAATCAAACCGACCTGCAATAAAGTTACTGAAGCCACAGCCACAATCTCTTTTGAAAAAAAAAAAAATTCTCACAGCCTACCTCTGGCTCGGAAAGACAAACAATGTAGTATGCCCTTATCTACAGCTATTAAACTATAGTGAACTATTAAATTATTTGTACCTCTTAAGTCATTTTCAAATATTTTAATAGCTGTTCATGTTTATTTGCTGGTTCATGATCCAGTCTACTACAGCTACTGAAAATGCCTTAGGTTTTTTATGCCTTCCTGCCTGGGCTGGGGAGAAAAGAATAAGACAAGAATAAAAATCTGACAGGTTGGAGCAACTGATCTTCACAACCCATAAATTCATTCAAGGTCTGCTGACAGCACAGAACAGTTCTCAAATCCAATCAGTGTTAACAAAAAACCAACCAAACAAAACACCACACCACACAGACACAGGAGCTTCCAGTGAGGGTAAAAAGTATTTGCTTTTTAATATGCACGCAAGTCACAGTATCTGTTTTGAGATCATTACACCAGGTAACAATTTATTGTATCTCAAAGTATTTTACAAGTGCCCATCTATACTTTGAAGGAGAAAGTAATAACCAAAGGAACCCAAAAGCTGTATTTTCAGAGCAAAAATAAAGCCAGTGACCAACATTCTTTTCATTCTTCTCAATCATCAGTTGCACAACACACCATTTTTAAAAATGCAAAAGCCATCACAGTAAGTAAATGAAATCAAAGATGTGCATTTCAACATCTTCCTGGCAGTCCTGATCTGATGCCAGTAGTAAAATGCAACCATAATCTAGTAAGACCATTTGAAATTATTTTAGAAATTCTAGATCTAGGCCATTTTCAATGTCTTTGCATCACTTTGGAAAAAAAATCTTAAAGGAAAAACAATCATTTAATGTAATTTCTATTGATAGAACAGAATACATTAAAAAAGCAGCTAGTGATCAGAACATATTGAAATGAAGACAGACCTGGTGTGCCAGTGGAATTTTAGTAGAAAGCTATATACTTCAAGACATTATTCAAGTCAAAACTCAAGGAAAACTTGAGGGTAAAGAACAGCTGTTAAAGTTTTAACTGTGTCCAAAAGCAGGTTACACAGTACATACACACACTCACTCTTTTTGCAGTATTTATTTGCAAGGCTGTAGCTCTGAGATTTCTCCTTCAGGAATAAATTATTTATTATGATACAGTGCACAGAATATGGTGAAACATTTCCTCACTACTCAGAAGACAGACACACTGCAGAAGTCCATGTCTCTGAAAATGAGAAATGGAGACGACAGCCTCCTTGCATCTTCATTAGCTGGATCCCTCCTCCTCTTTGGCAGCAGAGGCCTCCATTGAGGCAGCTTCCAAATCTTTGCTGGACTTCTCATCATTTTCATCCTCTTGAGGGTAAAGATCTGGGTATTTTTGCATGCATTCTTGCATGGCACGGAATTGGTCCACACAGTCTGATCCCTTTATTTCTTCTGTGCTATAGTGGAAACAAGAAAAGGCTGACTTGAACTGCTCCCCACAGGGACCACTAGCCATTCCACCCAGACATGGGCAATTCCAATTGATATCTCCATTGGGCAATATCAATCCTGAACAAACAAGAGAGAAGAGAAGTTAATGCTCCTTCCAAACATTGATTTTACTCAGTGACAGCTGCTGGGCTGCAGGTATGAACTCAAGCACTTAAAATGCCATCTTAGCTCTGTAGCTTCAAGGCTGATAAACACCTTTCACTTCCCAGCCAGTCTGTTTCTCCCTCTGATCTGTATAATCCTTTAATGGGCACAAGTGAGATTAGTCCTCTATCCATCTCTGAATTAAGTCCTTCTCCCTGGACTACAGACCACGGAGAATATTCTAAGGGAACTGCAAAACAGACAGAAGTCAAGTCAGTCGATTTGCCAGACTCTGTCAGGGGAACAAGCAAGCATAAAAATCATGCCACAGAAATTGTAAGAATTTAAATCCAATATTAAGACTAGAAATCTTTAAATCAAATCAAATGGGTGCATTTTTCTTCTTGATTGAAATAAACTCTGAAATAAAAACTCACAACTTTCCCCCTTCAAATTTCAACTGGAAAACCAGAATTGCAAAACCAAAAATCGGTGTATTTGTAAAGCACAGATTAAGACTGCACAAGGAACACCAAGCCTGAGAGCAAGCCTGCCTGTCTGGTTACCAGAAACCAAATTGTACTTTAGAACACAACTGAAAGGAGTTAAATATCACTTCAGACTCTGAACTGGAACAGCTGTAAACCTCCACTCTGGAATAGTTAAAGTCCTGACAGAAATACTTCACTGATGGATTGGTAAGGTGAAGATTTAAGGGCATATGTTCTTCTAGATGGCAACTGATTTACACAATAAAGGTCAAACAGCAAGTTGAAGAACTCCTTTCCTCTGATTTTAGAAATTCAATATAACAGACTTAGTCCCTTGGGTTTTTAGAGTTTCTAATGCATTTCTCTAAGGCAATAAATTCATCTCCATTTCCTTTCTCTACCTGGTATGAACATACACAAGTATGTTCATCTATGAAGAACAAGAGAACTACTGTGCTATGATCCAAGCTGGTTTCTTCTCCACTTGAACAGTTTGCTCTCCTCCTCTTTAGCAGACTTTTCTAACTTCATCTCCAGGCTGAGTTTCTGCAGAAGTTGATAGGATGTGCATAAACCTTAAATTTAAGCACCTTCCCTTTAGAAAGGGGGTATGAAAATACCACTGGCAGACAAAAAAGTTGAATTAATTCTAATTCAAACATGAAATTATATTTAAGACCTGATACAACTTGACATTACCTAAAATAGCGTCACAGAATTCAAAAAACTTATTTCTTGTCTTTGTCCTGTGGATTAACAAAGTTCCAGACATACATTTCACTCCTAGGTGCAATTCCTTGGACAACAGGCTGCAGTATCATGAATCTTGACTGGTACAGCAAAAGCAGCTCAATCATTTATTGCTATATTAAAAGGAATATTTTATTGTGATTTGCAATTCATCAGTGATGTGCTCTAACTCAGCCAATGCAGTTCAGCAGAAAATTAAAGTCAGTCAAATCTTGGCATTGATCAGACTTTTTTCATTACAGAAAGCAACAGTGTCCTAGCATGATTCAGTCAACTACAGTAATACTGTCATTTTCCATGGATCATGCTTTGTTTGGCAAGATGGTTTTGCAAAATATCTGTAATATTCACTGTACTGATAATATAAACCTAATCCAGTGCATCACATCATCTCCAGCTGCCTGGAGGAGAAGCAGGACTTCTGAGACAAGAAAATGGGTGGCTGGTGTCAGATTACTCATTGCCAAGAATGACATAAAGCAGAAAGAGTCAATCATATGGTGTAGAAGAAATACAACTTGCTTTGTAAACTAGATTTTGCAGTTCTATATTCCTCCTCACTAATATCAACCAGTCATTTTAGGGTAATTTTTCTAGCACTTTAAGAAGAAAAAAACACAATTTGAAATGTTCCTGAAGACACTAGAGCAATAAAATTACTTGTAAAATAATTCTCTTAAAATGGATTGCTCCTTTTAGAACCAGACCTGCCTTGTAAACATGCAAATCTTACTGTGTTATCCCATAAACAATACATTCTATGGTATCACAAGATCACTGACCTACACCTATTTTATCACTGAAATAGCATCAGTTTCAGAAGTTCTGTGCACAGAAACCATGCTTTAGAAAAACAAAACAAAAATACAGATGAATAAAGCAAGCATTTCCTCATTCATAATCACAGCAGAATTCACACATCAATGAGTAAGTCCATCAGCCAGCTTAGAACACAATTAAATCGGAAACAGATTTCATCCATTGCTCTTCCTGAGTTGCAAGCCTGCAGTAGATGGGATTACTATTTTTAATTAAAATTGAATTAAAACTTTTTTCAAATGCAGCCTGAACCTCACTGATCCAGTGAGTCACAATCTACTTGAACCTGCACTCATGGAAGAAAAAATAACCCTGTTTACATCACTGCAGCTCAAGACTTGTGTGAGCAATTGACTGCTGACATCACACAACCTAATGTCTTGTGGCTCACGGAATCTGCTCATGTCATGGACAAAGGCAGGCCCATCTGCATCTGTGTCAACACTTGTCTGCGGACTCGCTGGTGTGAAGTCCCACTGTTGTTCTGAGAAGAGTTTCTTTCTTCCCTGTTACATGACAAACACCCCAATGACAAGTTTATCTGCCAGGGATTCACAGTGTAAGATGACAGGAAGCAGGATTGAAAGGGACATCATCAGTCATAGAAACAGTCCTGCACATCTGATCGTTCATCAAGTTCTTTCTTAAAAGAACATGGAGTTTTGCTTCATCAGTCCCCTGTAGAAACCACTTTAAAACTGTTTATAAAAGAAGATGACAGGAACAAGTCTGGAAAAACAGAAGGGAAAGGCCTGCAACAATCTGTGTTTGAGGTCCAATTCCATAAGTACTTTTATCCAACTTTCCCATCACAGCTGTAACACCAATAAAAGACACTTTGCATGCATAAAACTCATCATTGCCTTCTTCATATAAGCTTAATAAAAAATTATTCTAACTGAAGGCAGTCAAGATGTCAGTGAAAGCCAGGAATCTTTCATGTTTGAATTCCACCATCTGCAACACACAGGACTAGAAAGAAGCTTTACAGTAACAATACTATTTCAAAACCGCTGCAAATGAATTCTTAGTTTGTTTCCATCAGCCACAGCTATCAAAAGGCAAAGACAGTGAACTGTGATCTTCACTGCCATATGAAATCCTAATCTGAACTTACTCCAATTTGTCTGCCTTTCCATTTCCCATGGCTTTTTTTCTTTCAATGTTTTTAGCTTAAAGTGAGTCATTAACATTTTGCCTAACAAAATCTTCCAGCTGATACAACAACAAAATATTGACAGAAATAAGAGCAGCATACAACTGGTTTTTATCCTAATGGAAACAGAACACAAGTTTTCCCGACCAATCTACTGACTCAAGTAGACTGCTCAATATCTGCTAATGTCCGGGACAAAATAAGAACTATCAAAAATTACCAAATACCAAATAGATGTTTACCTCAAGTATGAAAAAAGCCCCTACAAAAATCAAACCTCCAACACAAGTTTCAGGTGTATTAGAAAACAAAGCAGATTATGGTAGGTCTATATGTTCTTTCCCAGATATGACTGCTCTCTTTGGCACAGCAGAAAAGATGAAAAGAGTCCTTACAGTTAATTATACAACACAATTTGAACACTGAAAACCAAGTCTTCTATTCCAAGTAGAAGCTAAATTAGAAAAGCCTGCATGTTACATTAGGTACAGCAAAACTCTTCCCAATTTTCTTTTAAATAAAAGCCATGCAAGCCAGAGCTTCAGCATTTCAACATATTCCAAACCATTTTACCCGCATCTTTCCTGCCCATAAGCTTCACTCCCTACCACCACATTCTGTGATATGTCCATTTTCTCTCTTCTGATCTCATGCACTGTAGCCCTGGGTCATTTCAAGTGGTTTTTCAGACTTTAAAACACAGCAGTAATTTACCACATACTAAGAAGAAAACTCAACCAACTAACAAAACCACACAACAAGAAATCCCCACCCAAACTTAGTGACAGTACTTAAACATAGTTTATAGTTTCTCATTTTGAATCCCACAGACACACACAGTCACTGTAAGGTGACATAAAAAGCTCTTGGCTTTCCCCCTTTCTTCTCTGATCTCTGTTGAGGAAGAAAGTGACCTAATATTCTGTATATGCAGGATTGCTAGGAAACAAACCCCATCACCTCTCCTCCTCACCACAGCCTTTCCATGTCCAGCAAAATACACGTAAGAGCAATCAACTGACATGGCACTGAAACAAAAATAAAGTGGCTCTTTTAATTTTGACTAGTTTATCAACCAAATGTATGTCACACCAGGACATCAACAGACTTATCAGTGGAGGTGAGAAAAACTTTTGGATATATAACTGACTACATACAGTTGTAATGAAGCCAAAATAGGCAGATAAATGCAGTAACATTTCAACACAAATCCATGTACGAGAAAAGTTAATTTTAATGACATAGGAAGGTGTGGTTCAAATTACACTACATACCATATCAGCTAACAAAAAGACCCTGTGAGCTCCAGCTGCTAAACTGCTTAAATGCTGCCCTCTAAAGGTCTCAGACACTTTAGAAAGCTTAACTTTCACTTTCTAACTGAGTTTCAAAGAGTCTGAAGAATTTATTTCAGCCTCACTTGAGCTGAAACCAATGAAATCCCTTCATACAAAGTGAAGAGGCCAAAAGACCTGTAAACATAGAGGCAATTAGAAAAAAAATTAACCTAAACTCACATTTTCATGATAATTATTAACCCAGGACAAAATTTATTAAATCATCATGATCAGAAGTATATTTCATTTACCCAGTATTTAAAATACACAACCAGAACACTGTAAGTCTTGGTCTCAGAAATATTCTGCTCTCTTAAATCTCTATTTGCAGGTTAGATATACATCATACAAGAATTGTAATCTTCATGAAAACTTTTATCTTTTCAAGGCAAGATGATTACAGTTGAAAACTCAGTAATTTTAACTTACCCATCATGTGCCACTGAAAGATATTGATTATATTGCTACCAGTATGGTATAGATTAGCCAGATATTAATTTATATTTAATCAGATATTCAGAGATCACCGCATTAGGCAATTTCAGCTGCTCACAGGCAGGTGAGCAACTCGCATCAATGACAGTGTTATGTAACTCACTCCAGCTTCACTGAAAATTGCATGCTGTTACTTAAAACAGAGAAAAACATAATTTTCACTTGATTAGGCTCTAACTTTATTAATTAAAGGAAAAGGTATCCCTGCATATCCCTGGCCACTAACCAAAACCAAAAGCCATCAACTGATTATTTGAACAGGCCACTAAGAAAAATCATTACAAGTGCAGAAAAAGAAATACTGGAAGAAAGCGTGTCATTAGTGATGTCCTAATCTGGCAGTTAAAACTGCCAAGAGGTTAGGTATTTACTGCATAGCCAGCTGCCCCCAGTCTTTAAATATGCTTACATTTTTCTAATTTATACAGGGTTTGTTTTCTGTTGGATTTATATTTGATGTCACACCCCTTACTTCCGTTCTTCTGCTTACTACTGACCTTGCTCTTCGTAAGGGTCATCTGGGTCATCTGCAACCAGCTCAGCACTGCTCGGTGTCTCATGGTCCTCCTTGGTTGCAAATATTATTCTGTCTTTTCCTACCATGGAAGAGACAAGAAGTTCAGAGAAATCTGAGACAGAAAGAGTCATTTACAAAACTGCTGAACACCACAAGGTAATGATATATTCAATGCGATGCACTAATGTTCATAGAGAATGAACTGTTGTACTCAACAATCACCTTCAATAAGAACAGTTACCAGGTCAGAGGAACACATACACACTGAAATTCTGTTATTCTAAAGCTCCAATTTTCATAGCAACGTCCTGTAATGAACAGTACAGTTCACTAAACTGCTAAAGTTAAAAAGCTGTTTCAAAACAAACTCAAATTACTCCAACACCAGGACTAACACAGATGAAGGGTTTAGAATAAAAAAAAAAAAAAGTGAAACAAAAACATTAATAAATAACAGTAAAGTGTTCAATAGGAACTTATAAATAACAGTGCTCTTCGCTAAAGACTAGTGAATATTTTACACTAATCATCTGAATTAAAAACAGAAGATAGCTATCACCATACAGAACTAACTACACTGAAAGGTGCTGTGAACATTACAAGGGATAGAAATCCAACGAAGCAAATTTCCAGCTCATGATTTAACGAAAACATTTCGTAGCGGAGTCAGGGGACACTTGGCTGGAGACTTGAGTAGTTTTAGTTTTCTAACAACCCTGCAAAGCTCTAACACACACTCTGAGGCACACACAAGCAGGGAACAGCTAGCTGGAACTCTTCTGAACACACAACTAAGTATTCTGTAAGTGGAAAAAAATGGTAAATTCCCCAAGAATTCTCCAAATTCATAAAGGCCAGTACAGTAACTTGGCACACTAGAAATTAGAATCTCCTGGCCCTTCAGTGTGACCTCAGCCAGCAGATATTCAGTAACTTAACTTTGCCCGGTAACCATGCATTTAAACATGTCTGAAAAACAGATAAATCTACCACCTTTTAAAAAAAGGAAACAGTTTTCTGAACACTCTGCATTGTACTCCAGCAAACTTTACAATGCAGAATGTTTGGTCATTTCTTATATAAAAGGAGCTAGAAACAGAGGAACTCTAACCCCATCACTGCAATTCTGTAAGGCTGCATAAGGCAACTTACAGATCTTGCAAAATTAAACAAAGCATAGCATAAAGGATAGGAGAGGTCCACATGTTATGACTGCCTCAATACAGTTTATAGTCTGTGTCCAAGTTTGTAACTTAGAAATGGCATTTAGAACTATTGGCTCTTTTTTTCCAGTCTGAAACTTTACATTTAGCCACTTCGCATTACTTAGGAGAGCAAGGATATATACATAGATATACATCTACAGATTTATCTATGCATCTCCGACTTTAAGAAGTGGTCAAGCCTCATAAAGACCACCACCTGTACAACATCATACAGATACAGAAAAGCTCGCACTCTAACCACCCTGTCCATCGACTTTAAAAAGGCAAAACCCCACACCCCTGGCCACTCAGTTAGGCTGGGATAAATTTAAGCCCTGCGGGCAGAAGGCGCTCCGCGGCCGGGAGCTGCCCTGCCCGCACGCCTCAGCCGCTCCACGGCCACACACGCTCCCTGCGGGGCCGCTCCGGCCCCCCACGCCCGGGGCCGCACTGCCGCCTCATGGCCCCGCCGCCCCTCCCGCCCTCCGTGAGGAGAAAGGTCGGCGGCGGGAGGCGAGGCAGCGCTGCCGCCGCCACACACAGACCGCGGGCAGCTGCCGCTCCTCCTCTCTACTCCGGCTGCGCCTTCCCCTCACGGGCTGCGGGGAGCGGCGGTCACCGCGCGGCGCACCCACCCCCGGACGCCTCACGGCGAGCCCGCCCGGCGGGGTGACATTG
>VZSE01013760.1:1130882-1331019 GCA_013398275.1 Promerops cafer
TCCGCAGCGCGCCGCACACGGGCCCTGCCGCTCCGCTCCTGCCGTCCCGCCAGCCCCGCTCGGGCAGCGCCGCGCCGCTGCTCCACGCCGCGACCTCCCGCCTCCGGAAGCGCCTTCCGGGCCCTGAGGCGGCTGCTGACGCACCTCCTGCCGGCCGCGGGGCTCCGCCAGGCCCGGCCCGCCGCACTACAGCTCCCGCCTACCCCGCGCCCGGCTGCAGGGCGGAGAGAGAGGGAGGTGGGAAGGGAAGGAGGAAGGAAGGGCTTCCCCGCCGCGGCGGGAACTGCGCGTCCCGGCGTGCGCCGCTGAGGGCGGGGAGCGGCTTGGGGGCGGGGGCGCCCTGAGGCGGATGAGGGCGAGGCTGGCGGTGTGCGGCTGTGGCGGCCCCTGAGTTGTGGTTCCCGGAGGGAGTGAGAGGCTCAGGATGTCGAGGAACGTAAGTGCTGCTCGCTCCGGCCCCGGCGCTGCTCCGCGCTCCGTGTGGCAGCCGTCCGGGTTGGCCCGTTCGCCCCCGAGGTGCCCGGGCTGCGGGCAGGGCCCTGTGCTGGTCGCAGCCGGCCGGGCATCTCCAGATGAGCCAGATGAGAGGGAAGATGTGTGTTAATGTCTTTACAAATAATGCGATGGGTGAAAGTATGGGTGTTAATGTGTTTGAAATGGGTCTTAATGTCTCTCCTGACTTTGGGCAGCAGGTTGGTTGCAGAGCTGAGACAGCCTGGCGCCTGAAACAGAAAGTGGGTCTCCACAAGCCTGAACTTCTGAACTTTGGGGAAAACAGTAGGTTCAAGGGGGGGATATGTGAAAGACGGTTCGGGAACCCCTGGGCTCTCATGGTAGTCCTGTGCTTTGTTTTAAGTTATTGTTACCCTGGATACAATAATTTTAGAGTGTGCAGGCACTCTTTTTACTGGTGAGGTGAATCATAATTTGTTATTTATAGCAGTGGTTTAGCTGGTCAGGAATTCAGGGCTGTTACTCAATTTGTCATGGCCCGAATGCAGGGTGTGGACTCCAAATACAGAACCTGGAGGCAGACCGAAGAAAGCTTGAACATGTAGAACCACTATAATAGAAATTGGGGTTTTTTCTATCAGGCTGGAGTTTTGTTCCATGTGTTTCTGGTATCAAAAGTGTGATAAGGTGTTTATTAAGTGTGGGAAAGTTTTGGTCCAAGGAAAGAGATTCTGCTCTGTAGGGCACCAGTGTTAATAAGGCTAAAAGAGTTGTTTTGAAACTGAATGTTTTCCCCTTTCACACTAATATTGCAATTTTGGTCTATTTTTAACAGTTCTCGGACACAGGCAGCAGAAAAGAGCATGTTAAAGTCACAAGTGAGCCCAAACCAGGGTTTCTGGAGCGGCTCAGTGAGACTTCTGCAGGCATGTTGATTGGACTTGTGACATTTCTTCTGGCTTTCTACCTTCTTTTTACCAATGAAGTAAGTGTGATACTGTGAGTGTTTGTACACAGCTTTATTGCTTGATCCGTGAGAAGAGGAGGTTTTGTCTGGGGACCTGGTGCTTATGCTTGGGATATAACAGAAAAGTGAAATCACAGGCCACAGGTAGTACTTCTCTGGAACTAGGTGTAGCAGAGACAGTAGCAGTGTGTGATGAGAGATAAGATCCAAAGCTTGTAAACTGATGATGAAACAGCCTGTGGTAAGAGGGTTGCATGAGCCAGCCCTCTTTTTTCTTGAGATAACCAAAGGTCCTCATTGCTAGAGGTATTATAATTACTTTAAAGAGATTCATACCCCATGTTGCAAAATTGGGGGTGTTATTTATTAATTTTTTCTCAGTATTATTTCTTGGTTTTAGATTAAAAAAAAAAAAAGTAAGCCAGGAATCTTAACACCTTACCATTGAAAATGTATTTGTTTTGGCAATTTTGTAGTGGAGAGCAGAATTCTGTGGGTTTTCACTTAGAGACTTCTTTTTGCACCTCTACAAGAGGAAAAATAACTACTCCAAATTCTGATGACTTTGCAGAAAAAATGCACATCAGGATATGATGATAAGGCAGGAAAAACTTCTGCCAAGGAGTCAGTATAGGTGTGTGGAAAACGAACTGTAATTTGTATAATTTTTGCAGTTATTCAGGAATGATGAACAAGGTAAGAGGTGAAGAGCAGTAAGTTTGGACCCGTGTAGGAAGAATTTGGGTCTGTTTGAGAAGGCTAGTCAATGTTAATGGTCCTGCTGCCTGGGTGAGAAGTACTGCCCCAAACTGGCTCAGACACAGAGAATGGAGAAGTACAAGTGTGTTTCAAAAATATGCCTTTGGCTGAATATACAGGCGTTCCTTGTGGTCATCAGTTCACTTGTCTGCTAACCTTGTTCACAAAATACAGCTGTGACAATTCTCCACAACTTGATTTGTGCTTTCTTCATTGCAGGGACGAGCTTTAAGGACAGCCCAGTCTCTCGATGAGGGGCTTTCTCTTGTGGTCCCTCTTGACAGCATCCACAGTATCTCTCAGCAGAATGAGGGGAGACTGGTGCACTTGGCTGGAGCTCTTAGTACATCTAAGGTAAATAAAATAGTATCTTGAAGATATGAGTATCTCAAGCTTGGAGGGAAGGAAAAGTCTTTGCCAATTAAAGTTTTGTTTGATATTCAGGAAAAGACACATGGCTTTTCTTCTCTAAGCATTGCCAGTTACCACTCTGCTCTGGTTCTTGGCCTGGAATCAAGGAGATGCTGAATGGCCTTGCACTCCCTTCTCCAAGCCAATGCCAGCTCTAGCTGTGTTTACCCTCAAGCTGCCTTTCATGGATAATTTCAACTGCCATTTATGTAGGGAACCTATTGTGTGTTCATGGTGTTGTTAAGTCTTCAGGCTCTTGCAGCACAGGAGCTCTGCAAGTTCTGACTTTTCAGTGGTGATGACATTTTCCATGGTCCACTCACATTGCAGAAGGTAACACAGCACCCTTCAGCAAAACAGAATCTCGTGGTTTAAACACTGAAACCTGTACACCCATATTCAGCAGTTCTGGTTTCATTCTTCACTCTGGCAGTAACTTTTGATGATGATTCTTCAGGTTGGATTTGCCAGAGACATTCCTTTTTGTCTTTCATAACATTTATACCATGTTCACCTGTGTGTAAGATAGTGCTAGCTGTACAGTGAGGTATGTAAATGGGTTCAGTAGTAAAAATACAGTGTTTGAGGTTGTGAGGTCCAGCATTTAGACTGACTTCTATTTTCTTTAATTTTTGCACAGCCTTTGTTTGACCCCAGCTATGGGCTCTCAATCCAAGCTGTCAAACTTAAGCGTAATGTGGAAATGTACCAGTGGGTTGAATATGAAGATTCCAAGTAAGTGCAAGTAATCTTTAAAAGTAGTTTATGAGGCTGTTGTGTTACCAGAATCCTATCACAATTTTTTTTTCTTTCCTTATACCTAAGGAAAAAAAACAACTATTTATAGCAAGAGAATTCTAGAGCTCTTGGATTTTTTTTTTCTTTTAGAGAATCACTTTCATTTCCTTGAGAGATGGTAACTGCTTTGCTAATAGTTGCTACCCACATAGGGAAAATATTTCTGCTATTGCTAATAATTCCACTCATGGTAGTATGAATGTTTTTAGCTATTATGTAGGTGTGACTGCACAGAGTTCATGTTCCAAAAGTCTTTCATGTCATATTAAAAAAAGGGGTCAGAGGTTGTGAAGATGTGAAAAATAATTTCTCAGTTTTAGCATGCTTATGGCGTAGCATCTGTTAGAGACTTTATTTGGGCCAGCTTGTCTCACTGTATTTAATTCTGATTGTTGCTCATCAATCTAGTCAACACCTCCTTGATCAAAACATGGGAATAAAAAGGTTGTGGCTGTTGAGCGTTTGTGTACAGTTTTCCCCTGGTACAGAAAATCTCTCTGTTCAGAACAGGTAGTTCAGAGAAGAGTTAGGTTATGTATAAAGATAAGTCTGTGTTGCCAGAGATCTGTCTGTGCATTTCATTGGTGAAGTGTGTTCTACCCTGAGCAGGGGTGTGTGTGCACTGTTTTGGTTCTTATCCCAGCCCTTTTTCTCTGCAGTGAATATGAGGAGAATGGTGAGATTAAGAAAGAGACAAAGTATTCATACAGTAAGTTGATCAACAGAAAGCCCCTTTCTTTTTATGCGTGTAACTTTGGACTTTTATGTGTATGTGTATTTTCATTTTTGTTGTAAAACCTTTATTTTCTTCTTGGGAAAGAAAGGAAGGGAATATGAAGAAATAAGCAAAAATTCTCTTTCCTAAACAAATAACAGAACCTCCCTTTCCTGAGGTAACTGAGGTGAAAGGAGATGTGCTGTCAGCAAACAAGAGCTACAGAAAATCTGAGTCTTGTTTTGAAACCCCTAAAAGTTCAGAGGAACATCCAGGGATAGGATGCTTCAGAAATAGGGGCCATAAGGTCTTCAATGACCAGAGATGGGCAGAGATGGGAGTGTGTTCGAAGCTACACCTGAGATTACACTTCAGACATGGAGTAATTGGGAATATGTCAGCTGTGAGCAGAAGAGAATAGACAGGGAAAAGCAGGGTAGCTCCAGCCTGTAAGGGAGCCTGTTGAGAACCTGTTTAGATGTTGATACCAGCCAGTGAAAACCACCAGCACCTTCTGATGTGCCCTGTGGCTTTTGCCAAGTGCTTTTTTGGCAGGAGCAGAACTGGGTGCATTATTCTGATCTACCCAGTGGCAGAAAAGTACTCTGAGTCATTGTGTATTTGGAGATTGGTCTCTGTGCTTCATTTACCTCTGATCAAAGCACATGGATGTGTAACGTGGGCGTGCAGCAGTTTCTGGGTGTGATCATACAAAAATATTCAGCTGAGTGAGGCATGGGGACCCTGTATCATGAAAAACAGGCTCACAGTGATAGGGAACAAAAGGAAATGCCATCTAAGAAAACAGCTGTCCTCTCAAGATTGATGGATTCTGTCCCATAAATGTCTGTGTATGCCAGCCGTGGACCCACACAGCTGCTTGATTACTCTCCCCTCAGCAGGACTGGGGGAGAAATTGGGAATGACAGGAGTGAAGGACAGGTTGAAAGAAAAATAGGGAGATGGCTTTCCAATTACCATTATGGGCAAAACAGACTCACCTGAGGGAAAGTTTATTGTCAAATAAAAGAAATATTTAATTACTAACTTGTGTATTGGCAAAACACATTTGGAGCCAACCTTTCCTGGGCTCAAGTTCACTCCAGACTCCTCTCCCTTTGCCCCATGCTCCTTGTTATCACAAAACCAGCTTATTCCCAAAGAGTAGAGCCAGGAATCAAAGCCTGATAGTGGAAGATGCCAACAACAAAGCTAAGCTAAGTTGAGTTACAATTTTATCCTAAAAATACCTTTTTTCACCCTAAATCCTGCCATTCCCTGTTAATATGCTAGGAGGATGGATCTAAGTATCAGTACAGACTATCACAGACATTGATGTAGACAGTATTAGAAGTGTAACCTAGAACTAAATGATTGAGACGTATCTTCAGTAACTGAGATCTGAGTGTCTTTTACTCAACCTTCTTATCATTCTGTTTAGATACAGAGTGGAAATCAGAAGTTGTGAACAGCAGAAACTTTGATCGAGAAATTGGACACAAAAACCCGAGGTGAGGTACCATCTGGCACAGTCCCTCTGAATTCTGTCACTGGAGCTGATCAAAGATGAAAGCTAAATGGCTGATTTCATAACAGAGTGCAGTAGATGGTAACTGCTGTTCTTTTAGTAGCTGGGAGAACGAAGGCGTGACCAAGTTAGAGCAGCTCAGAGCAGTGATGCCTTAACTTATTTTAATGGCTCCAACAGTATGCAGTCTGGACAGTTTCTTGATGGATTTGTTTTCACATCATGACAGTCATTTAGCTCTTTGAGTTTCTCCTGATGTTTGCCACAGTACTTTTTCTGTTCTATATATTACATACTGCAAATCAAGAGTTTGATCATAACTCTGGGACTAATCAGGGACTCTCTCTGTTCCTCAGTGCCATGGCTGTGGAGTCTTTCACTGCTGTTTCTCCTAACGTCCAGGTTGGCAGCTTTGTTCTTTCCAAGGGTAAGGGTTGTTTTGTACTGGCTTTGTGTCTGCTGTTGGATCAGCAGTGGACTTTGGTTCTTTCCACAATAGCTGTCATGTCAAGTGATAATCAAGAAGCCAGCCAGCAAATTGGCCGTTCCAGGTTAGACACTGGGCCTCAGCTTGATGCTTTGTTCTGCTTAGGTCTCGTGGATAAAATTGATGATTTCAAGCAGTTGAGCTTGTCACACCTGGAGGATCCCCATGCTGATGTTACCCGAGGAGGAGATTATTTCTATCACAGTGACAACCCCAGGCGTCCAGAAGTAAGATGGGAAAGATAAACTGAAGCAGTGATTACTTGTGTGTGAAAAAGGAGTTGGGGCATGTCCCATTTCTATTTAAATGTATAGAAAATGGAGTGCAGACCATCACATAGAATGACTCCCTTAGGGGAGCCCTAAAGAATGAGTGCTTCACTTGCAGAAAGCTTCCAGTCTGCTCCTTTATTCTGTTTGCTTGAGTCTGCTGTGCTTTTGAATGGAAAGGGATGGTGCTGGGAGATGGGTTCTGCCTCTGCCTTGCTGTATTGAGGAGAACAATCAAACAGCTTGTTGTCAGATTGTGCTGCCTGCCCTGTTTTGCCAGAAGATGGAATTATGAGGGATGAACAAAGCATATCATGTGCTCCTGCAGCTTAATCAGAGGGGATATTACAAAACAGCATTTGAGCTCTACTGTTTCAGCTGCCAGCTAGCCCTGAAAAAAGGACAGCTTGGAAATCATTCTGGCTATCTCTTGCTTGACATAAATGTTCAGAAAAAGCATTGATAAATAAAGGATGTTCCTGTGCTGAGTTGTCTTTCCTGTGATTCCCCTTTGTAAAACAATCTTTCTTGACTTCCAAATCTTCTCGTTTATAGGTGGGAGACCTTCGTGTCTCTTTCTTCTATGCAGGTCTGAGTGGAGATGATCCCCATTTGGGCTCTGCTGATAAGGTGAGTCTTCAGCTGTTTTTGTATTTTGCAAGCTCTGTTCCCAACTCAGTAGCCAGTAAATATTTTTCCCTCTCTTCCAAGGTGACTGTGATTGCTCGGCAGCGAGGTGATCAGTTGATTCCATATCATGCCAAGTCTGGAGATGTTCTGGAGATTCTGTACCCTGGGGACCTCTCTGTGGAGGTGAGATACCACACTCTTCTAGTGAGGGGTTAAAACTTGAGGTGGTAGTGCAGAAGCAGAAGAAGAGGAAGCTCTTACTCTCCTTCAAACCTGCTCTAGAGGAGAAGATACTCATATAAATAATGGCTTTTCTCTCTCCTTCTTGGACAACAGGTGTGTTTGTTTCCAGGTTTCTGCACATTCTGTCTGCTTTAAATGTTGTTTCCGTGCCTTCTCATTTTGTTTGCTCTGTGGTTGTTTCCCACTTACACATGCAAGCACATCCTTTTGAACAGGTCATATGTAAAAGTAGTAAAAATCAGGGTTAATTAAATAAACCATAGGAGTTATTTTCTCTTCAGCTCCTAATAACAGGAGTTTAGGTTTGTTTGAAATGTTTATTACTATTCTGGCTGAGAAAGAACCTTCAGGCAGAGCATCATGCTTCAATAAATCCTGCATGCTCCAGCAATTTGGTGATTCATTTACTTCTTTTAGTGTGTTTGTTTCCATTAATGATTGTTTCATGCCCTGCTGCAAAGAAAAGCAGATGTCAAGAGTTTACAGGTGCTCCCAAAAGCAGTTAAAAAGACTGTTTTGACTTGAAAGAGTAGCAGTAGAATAAACCCTCTGCTGTAAGCTCTGAATCTTCATTAGACAGAATTTTGTTTCATTGAAAATTAACAGGTTACAAATAAATAATGCATTGAGTACTTGTACGTGCAAGTGATCAGTCTTACACATCTCTTACCATTTAGACCTTTCCAATGTCCCAGCCATCTTCATGTGAAGGTTTTGTTGAGCCAGAGGGTCACATAACCCGTTTTGAAAAAATCTTAATCAGAGTTCTTGCAAAGAGATGCTTTGCTTTGCTTTGCCTGATGAAATGGACACATACCTTTTAGCTTTTCTTCCCTGCAGCTTTTCTTCCAGCTTGCTCTCTTTCACACACCTTTCCTTCAGCCATCAGTGGATATTGTTGCCTCTTCTCTCCTCCTTCAGAGTGAAGTCAGACTCTTCCTTATTTACTAATTACTTATTAGTGTCTTATTTTCCACAGTAATGTTGAATGTGTCCAATTGCAGCAAAGCCTGTGTGCTCTCTGCCTGTGGGTAGTGTTGAATGGTGCTTTTTAGGTTGTTTTAATTAAGAAAAGTGCCAGTTTCCCCCATGCTGCACTGTTCAATCTATTGCAGCGTACTGCCATACTGCACAGACCCTGCAGAATGAGCTGCAATGTATTTTCTGCAAGAGAAATTGTACTCCTAAAATGCTCTTGGCTCTGATTGGCTCATAATATACTGGAATTCAGAGGATCTTGAAAAAGAACAAGAAACAGGCTGCATGTGATGGTGTTTGCTTTCAGGAGGTTTTTCAGAAGGAGCATGAGAGTAACACCATGAAGACCTGGGCCCTCCGTGCGGCCGGCTGGCTCTCAATGTTTGTGGGCATCAGCCTGATGACCCGAATCTTTTACACATTAGGTAAGTTTTTCACAGAAAGGTAAAATGGTCTAGAAACAAGATTGTAACCTCTGGAGAGTTCATTCATTTGGACACCAGGAGAAACCTGATTTGAACTCTGATTTGATTTGATTTGATCTGAGAAGTCACTGTAGGCAACTGCAGGTAAACAGGACCCCAAAACCAAGTGGTTGCTTTGTGAACATTAAAAGAACCCCACACAAATATCTTTAGCCAGTCTCAGAAGATCCCAGCCCAGTGCTTACCAAAATAAAAAGCTGAAGCATATGTTGGGCTGGTTCTTTCAAATCTAACTCAAGCTTCTGCAGTACGAATACTTTCTGCACCCACACACAACTGGTCCCCCCAACAGGTCCTAATCAGCAGTTGTATAGAAATACATTTTTGTGTCTGGTTATTCTACACTGTTGGAAACAAACAGCAAATAAAGTTTTTGTTTATTCTTTTAATATAGAAAATGCTGGAGTGAAAACAGAAAAACAGGACAATGCCTCAGACTTGCATAAACTTCAGACATCAAAGATATCGTTCACTTTGTAGCTGTGAACTTTTTTTTCTGATTTATTTATCCATATACATGCTGCTCCAAGATTTATTTTTGCCAGAAAGGAATTCTTGTGCTAGCAGCTTGTATCAGTTGCCCTAGACTTGTTCCATAGCTGCAGGGCTGTCTGTCTCCTCTGCCTCTCAAGCCTTGGACAAGTCTTTGGACTTCATTTTGGGTTACCTCCTCTGTGAAGAGATGAGGATAGCATTGCCTGATATGTTTAGCTGTTGCTTAATGATCAAATGTCTTGATGATGCTCTGCTGAAATGCCTAATCCAGTGCTCTTGATAAGTAGTTTGAGTCTGTCTTGTGATTGCAGCTGTTAGGGTGCAGATCCTAGGCATGAATCAGAGTTTTTTTAAAACTGCCATCTTGCCAACTACTTCATGCCGTGTTTAATTCTCTCTGCAGTGGACTGGTTTCCTGTTGTGAGGGACCTGGTTAACGTTGGCTTGAAGGCGTTTGCCCTGTGCGTGGCCAGCTCGCTGTCCCTGCTGACCATCGCGGCGGGCTGGCTCTTCTACCGCCCGCTCTGGGCCCTGCTCCTCGCGCTGCTCTCCATCGTCCCCATCGTGGTGGCCAGATCCCGTGTTCCGCCCAAGAAGCAGCAGTGACAAGGGGGTGGTCGGGTCTTGAGCTGAGTCCTGGTTAGAACCTTCCCAAGTGCATTTCTGCCCAGTTCCTGCAGCAAGCTTACAGCAAATCACAGCTCAGCAGCAAGCACTGAAAGCTGGGGAGGGGGCTTGAATGTGATTATTGGTACATGTTATCCATAGGACTACAGGATGCTGTTTGTGGGAAGTCAGTGACACCAGCTTTGGGGAAAAAAGCATTTTAGGTGTGTCTATTGAAGGTAAGTTAGGGAACAAGAAGATTTGTACTTCTTACTGCTTAGTAATTCCCCCTGATTTGAGAACTGGCAAGTCCTTGCTGGGTGGGGCACTTTGTGTGTTTTGGAGAAAGTGCCAGCTGCATCCCGTGGACCCGGGTTAGATGTCCTTAGGAAATGCATGTGCCTGCCTGTCTCTGACAAACCCTCCCTCTGCTGCCTTTTCTTGTTTGCACAGTCAGGAACACTCCTTTGGCTGATGTGTTTGGCAGTGCCCGTGTTCAAAGGGAAAACACAGATTAGGTGAATTCCACAGAATACTCACATAAACCCTCTGCTTTTGGACTGAGGATCTTCAAAGTCATTGATGCAATGAGTGGCTGGGTTAGCAGTGCTATGAGGTTGGGCACATTTATCAGGACACATTGATTTACCCCAGGTTTTAAAAGTGTCTGAACTTGTTCTTGCTTAAGCATCCAAAATAATAGCCTGGACTATCAGAACTGTTTCAAAAAATTCACTTCAAATTGCACTTGGAGATACTCAGAGGTCATTCACCTGTAAATAAAAAACCTACTGCCTTGAAATAACATTGACTTTTATAACTGAATGTGTAGTCTGAAATAGTTGGGGGTTTTTTGCTGTGTATACTGTTCCTTTCTTTAATTTCACTTAGTAAGGACAATGAACACACTCTGTGAAATTAAGTAATAGAAACATTTTTGCCTGATTAGTTTTCATAGATTTTAGTAGCCTAAATTGTTAGTTTTGTATCTTTTTAGAGGAATGCCTCCCAGTGTTGTGATGGCTCATGTTTATCTGCTGTAACCAGTACTTGAGGTTAGAGACACCCTTAAGTCTCTCCACCAACCTAGAGTCTGGCTTCCAGATGGGCCCCCCTACACTACTGTGTTTTGGGGGGTTTTGTAAGTATACACAATTCAGTACAAAAAGAACATTTTCAGTTATGAAATCTATTTATGACCATCAGAGGAGTGTTCTCTGTACCAAAGGAACTTGACTTGAACATACATAGAAGGAAACGTTTGCTAGAAATGATACTGAAATAGAAATCTGAGTTAGAAATCATAGATGTTTGGCGAATTTGTAATTACTTTATTAGTCCTAATTACTTTCATTCTTTTGGTATTTGAACATTGTCAGTTTGGTCTCGCAGCTCTGTCCTGCTGGTGAAAGCAGGAGCAGTGAGTGAAAGGGCAGGTACAGGAGCTGGCCTTGTGCTTGCACTGGCACATGGCAGTGCTGCTGCACAGGCTTCCTGCTGCTCAGCAACACCAGCTCATGCTCCAGCAGTCAGGAATTGTGCTCCACCGGGGAGAGAAGCTGGGTTTGAACTGCTGCTGTTTTGCCCACGATGCAGAGCACTAACCAGCATTACTTACTGGAAATGAAGTGACAATTTTCTACAGCAGTGCTGAGCTTTTGTATATTTAATAAAATACAGGTTTCAAAAGGTTGCTCTGTAGGCTTTTTTATTAAATTCAAGTATTGCATGTTTTATATCCAGAATAATGTAATGTCCAGGTAGTTTGTAGCTTCCACAAGAATTAGTTTCCTATTGTTGGGTTTTGTTTGTCCCACGTTTTGGGAAGCTGCTCTCTGGTCTGTGTGCTGCTGCCAGCCTGCCATGGCTTTACTTCCCATTACTGACCAAAGAAGTCAGTCACTTCGTTGCTAAGATCATTTGAAAAATAGGATGGTTCAACCTGACTGCTACAGCCCCTTGTATTTTAAGGAGACTGGGGGTGACCTGTGCCTTCTGAAAACAGACAACATACTCTTTTTTCAAACTTTATTTTCATCTACAAATACAGTACAAAAATAGATTTTTTTCTGAACATAATTACATGAAAGCTATTTTCTTACATTTCAGTCTCTGTGACAATGTGCAGCAATGAGTAAATTGTTTTCCCCTCCATTTTTTAAGAGACTGTGTCAGTGGACTTTAGATACATACTGCCAAAGAGAGATCAGTATTTCTACTACAAAAGTGCAAGAAAAGCTTATGTAGATTTAACATTGCTCTCTCAACAGTTTTTTAATGCTATGGTACTGGTTAACAAGAATTCTTTGACTTTAGTGAATTTTGTTCCAGCGGTGAGATTTAGCCAGTTTTACATATTTTGCTCCAGAACAGGATCTTGACAAGCAACAGAAGCAAATATGTATATATTCAAATTGCTTAAGAAGGCATATTAAACCCTAAGTTTGTAATAAGGACAGGGCTTTTCCCTTCCACAGCACAAGACTTCTGAGAGTAAAGGAAGATGGTAGGCTGAAAAGCCAAACTTACATCAAAAAATGCAAGTATTCTTTAGAAAATACTAGTTCCTCCATATTCTGATATTGGGTTGTTTTTCTTTTTAGACCTTAAAGAAGTATTTCCCCCTTGAGACAGGAAGGCCAGAACTCCACCACTGACTTGGGTAAGCTATGGATCAAAGCAGGCATCAGCATTCCTTTGGCCACTTCTCTGCAGACAGATAAAAAGCAGCTGGATGCTTTAGTTCTGAGCAAGCAGGGAAAAATGAAAATGAGAAAAATGGGAAAAGAGACTGCTGATGACAGGAGTGACTTCAGGAAACTCAACTCTTAGTGCTGAGTGATACTAAAGAGAGCAAAAACCCCAAAGCAAAGTGATCTTGGAAGGTGCAGCTCTTCTCCCAAGTCCAAGGACAAAAGGAAGAATCTGATACCTAAATGATACCTGTGAACTCAAAGGAAACTGGACACTGAATTAGGTTGGTCCCTCACAGCTCAGAAACACAAGTGCACAGGAAGACCCTGAGGACCTAACTGGTAAAGGATACTTCTATCACAACTATGTTTTCTGCATCTGAAAACACCAAAGAAAAGCTTGTCATCACAATTTCTCAAAAGGGAACAACTGAGCTGCTTCTCCTCTCTTTTCTCGCTTGCTCTTTCTGGTTGTTTTCTCTTCTTGTTTCTCTAGCTGGCGATTTTGGGGCCAATAAATGGCTGTGTTCTCCACTGCGCTCTCTGAGCTCGGAGCTCCTTCTTCATCAGAAGAGAATCCCCCTCCTTTCTCTGTCTCAGGTACTGATGGCTCAGTCTGGAAAAAACAGGTGCAAAAATCAGAAAGTCACTCTTAACAATCACTTGTAACTGCCCCTTTCTAAAAGGGCTTGTCTTTGGTCACAGTGACACTGAGTGACCTTGCAGAAGTTGGCTGCTCTGGTTTGGGCTTCCCACCTAAAGTGCTTCTATTTCTGAACACCAAACACTCTTGCAACACAAGCATTTTTGACAATAGAAGAAAAAAAGCAACCTGTTTTAAAAACATCAGGCTTTTCACCTTTCTCCTTGTGGAAAAAATTAAGAACTAAGACATCTAACTAAAAGAAAAAGTGCCCCACACTCATCCTGTTAGCTTCATGCTTGGCTTAGAGGAATAAATCTAGGAAGGGGTATGACAAAACAGAAAATAGTAATAAAATTAAAAACATTCATTCCTTGTTAAACAGTAACAAATCTCTGATGAACATGACCACACTGGCATAGTTTTTTTGACTAGCTGAAGACTTTTGAGCAACTACAGTCTGGAAATTTTATTCTACAGTTAAAATAACCTCCAGAAAAAGAAATGACTAATAAAAATGCAGGATACCTTGATGGAGTAGCGTTGCTTCAGTCTCTCTCTGATGAGAAGTCCTTTTGTCAGCAGCTTCCAATTCCCTAGAGCTCTCTTCTCACGCTTCTGTGGGGGATTGTTATGGGAAAGAGAAAAATTTACTACTGTGAGTTTCAACGTATTTATGCACATGGAAAAGAAAAGCTTTAAGATTTTTAAACTGTCATAAAAAAAGCCTCTTGCTTGTTGCTTACACAGCCCGCCCTGTTTGACTGCCCAGTTTCAATGAAATTTACTTCGTACATATAACAATAAGGAAGCTGCAAAAATAATTCTCACCTCCTTCTCCTTCTTTTCTATTTCTGCTTGTTCATTCTCCCAAGCAGCAACAAGGACCTCTTTATACTCCTCACACACCACATACCCATCAGTACTAGGAAGGAGAACACAATCCTCTGTCAGCTACAAGAAGGCAAAAGAAAGGGAGCAAATACCTGCTGACCCAGCCCAAAAGCTGTCTGTCTGTCTCAGGACAAAGTGTGCAACTGGTCACATGCTCCCCTTAACACAAGATACACAAATTCTGCAGGACATCAACATCTGACAAATGCAACAAAGCAGCTTTTACATACACTGGGTGTGAGTAGCCGCTGTGAAAATCAAATCCAGTGATGGCTTGAGCACAGTCTATGTTCAACTTCCGTGCCACTCTGTTCAGGTTTGGAAGTTTCAGCTGCACGCAGCCAACAGGTAACATGGATGGCAAGAAGAGATAGACATTTCCATATTCATTCCGAGGGACCTGTTATGGCAAGATTAAAGAGAGATGGTGGTAATCCTGCTTTCTGGAGAGAGGTGAGACTACCTGCTGCAACTCAGGGACTCTCCCCTCCTGACCTGCTATATTCCACTCCAGTATTCAATTAATATTCACATGACAAGGTACAAGCCTAGATTTTAGCTGCATGGTTATCTCTTAGCTATGTCCTCTGCTCAAGCTTTGTTACTCAGGCTGTAATGCAGAGAATTAGCAAGGCAATACATGGGCTAGGCAGATCAGATCAACAAAATGTTGACTTTAGCAGTCTGCACGCACTACCTTGTGAGTGAGTACTTGTGAAAGAAAGGCCTCGGTAGAGTATTTCCTCCTGTGAACATTTACCTCTGAACTCTTAATCTTGAATCCAGATATTATTGACTGATCTTGCATCTGAAACATACAACTTCTGGGAAAATAAAGCCCAGAGCTCCACACAAACCACTTCCTTTAGCACCAGCCCTCTGCCTTCCCAGCTACCTTTCCATCCACTGCTATGGGAGGCTGGTACTCCTCTGTCTGCCAGCGGCCAAAGAGCGCCAGGTCCTCCCGGTCCCGGTTCGCCGGCTCTGCCAGGCGCGCCTTCCTCGCCCGGTTGGAAAATCCTTTTACCATCTGCAAATACAACCACCAGGCCTGTAACATCACAAGAAGCTGACAGTGGTTTCAGGTTTTCCTAGGACACCGAAGGAGAAGGTTCTGGGAGAGCAGAAATGCTATTTCCTAGCTTCAATATCAATTGCCCATAAATGACAACACATGGCAGCTGTATGCAATAGGCAGAGATCCAGCAGTGTATATAAAACACTGGGATGCCTTTGGAGAAGGTAAAAAGGGAGCACTTCTGCCAGATGCCCTTGGGGTAGGAAAAAAACAAACCTGGGCTTTGGGCAGCATGTAGAACTACAGGCACAGCAGGTGGACAGTATAGCTACCACAAACCATGCAAGCAAGTGTGAAATCTACATCTGCTGACAAGACAGATGACAAAAACCAAAACAGAACTGAGCTTGAGCTTTAGAGGGCAGATGGACTGCACAGGAGGAAGTCGAACCCTCTTACCTTGTAAGGCATTTCTCCAACCCTCACCACTCGAGCTTGCTTCAGCCAAGTGTCCCTGGAGTGCAGCGTGTGTATGCAGTCTCTGAAAAGGCCAGAAAGAAGCAAATGTAAGAGTTTTCAAGTCATCCATAACAGATACACAATCAACTTATCCCATTAGGAATAATAAAAAAAGCTGTATCTTAGTGATACACAAATGCTGTCAGAGCAGCTGAATGCCTCACCTGTTTATGCATGTGGCCTGAGACTACTGCTGATACCAGCATGCAAATTAGCTCTCTAGTTTGTTAGAAAGATCACAGATGCAGGTGACAATAGGTGCACAACTCACCTGGAGTAGACAGCCTCTCCCCTGCAGTACCCCAAGACAGCAGCTGACTCGGGATAGATGGCCTGGTATTTCAAGAGATGCCTCTTCAGTGCATAGAGAGGATGGTTTTTGTACTCTCCAATTGCTGTTGGTAGAGGCTGATCTTGAAGCTTCACTTGAAACTGTAGGAATTATACAGAAAAGAGTAATTTCACAACTTTTTCACTACCCTTTGTAAGAAACTAAGAATGACTATAGTATGAACCGAAGGAAAAAAACACCAGAAACTTATCACATGAGCCAACAGACCAAAACATTCTTGCTGCAAATAAGTACTTGGATGTGTACCCTGACCTACATATTTTAAAAACTCTCTCCAAGAAGAGTAATGCTGAACACTACACAAACCTCACTAGTAAGTTTCCAGCACAAGCTGTGCAGTACTCCTTCCACGCAAACTTGTCTGAACAACCTCCATCATTTAATATTATTTAAAGTTGTCACTGTATATTGTCTTTATGTTCAATCTCAATATTTCAAGTTCAAATACAAACCTCCTTCCTCATGGAAAGAGATTTCTAATGTTTCTTACCTGAATGAGAATCCAGGGACTGAACTCCTGGCACTACGTGTCCTGAACAACCTATTGCCATTTACCTCATTTTCTTCCTTCTTGTCTCTCTCCACATAGGGACTTTCATACGGCTGCAGAGTCTCTTCCCACCACTCCGGGTCCACACGGCTCTTCCTTGTTGAGGTCATCCACACTGGATCATATCTTTGTGTCACATCCCTGACACTGCCATCGTTGTCAAATCCCACAACGTAGAAAAGCGGCTTTGTGGCATGTGCAAAGCACAGCTGGGGCTGGCCCACATTGCCATGAACACAGTCTACACAAACCCATTTGTCCTCAGGCTCAAGGAAAACCTCCAGCCACTGGTCTGTGCCCATTGCTTTCCTCACCTCCTGCTGTCCATCATCCTCATCACTAGAAATGATTTTGTTTCTCTTCCTCTGTGCTTGAGGCAAGGCTGGAGTTGTACTTTTTGCTGGCTTAGTCTCAGCTCCATACAAATTTTCTGATTGCCTTGTTTCTGAAGTCTCAGTTTTTGACTTTTTTATAGTTGTCAGCTTTGAATTCTGGGAGGCCTGTGAGCTCCTCTGCCTTTTAGGGACAGTTTCAAAATCCTCATCAGACAGATCACTCTCCTCTGAAACCTCGAAGTCTGAAGCACTGCCCTCATCACTTCCACTCTCTTCCTTGTAACACACTTTGGAGGCCACTCGTCTCCGGCGGTCATTCTTGGGCCTGACTGGCACATCTTTTTCTGCTGAACTGGTCTCATTATTTGATTCCTTCTGTTCCTGGCTACCTTTAGTCAACTTTGACTTGTGTGTCCTTTCAGTCTGGGCAGTTTTGGGTTTCTTTGGCTCCTTGTTGTTTTCTTTGCCCTCTGAGGATTTCTCATCCTGCTTGGTTTGTTTGCATGGGTGTGTTTTTGCTACAGCTTTGGGTTTTGTGGCAGAACTCTCCTGCCCCTCAGAGGTGCTGCTGCGAGATAGCCTCTTGGATGAGATCTTTCCCTGCAGAGAAACAGGCCAGATCACTTTTATCACCACGGCTAAGAATATGGTAAAAAAAAGACTGAAATCAGCCCAAGGTTCATGCAGACCAAAGGCTGGCAGGCAGTCAATTCACTTGAAAACTTCAGGCAACTGGCTGAAGAGAGGTGTACTTATGCAGCAAGAGTTGCCATCTAAGTTTTAAAGAACTGTAAACCCAGTGAAACGTTCACAAATCTTTGCTGAAACTCAGAAATGAGTGGCTTCTTTAGAGAAGAAAATTAAAAATTAAGGGTGTGCATTTTCTACAATGTAGACAGAACCCTGGTTCATGCAGTAAGCGATTCACTGCAAGCTGTAACAGCCAGAAAGTTTTTTAATCCTACTAAATCAGTGACCTATTCCTTATTCCACACAAATAACAAAAACTACCTTTGGTCTTGTCTCCTTGAGAGGAATAGGCTGAAAAGACAGCACAAGGCGACACAGCAGCTGTAATGCTCGCAGAATAATTAAAAATATCTGCAAAACAGTTTAAATTGAGTAACTTAATTACAGGAGGTCTTGAGATAAAAATACTAGAAAATAAAAAGCTACAGAATCACTTAAGTCACCAATCTGCTTTCTTCAAATCCAGGCCTCCCACCACTTTGTGTATGACCTGACACACAGTATCCAAACTCACCAACCAACCCCTGCACTTCCCAGTCTCTTACATGAACAAGCTCCTCATCATCCTGTGCAGCATAGATGGCAAACCTCCTCTCCAGTGTTGACTGAAGGGGCTCTCCTTTTTCAGTGGAAAGCTCATCATTGACAGTGAAGGTTCCAACAAACCTGAAATACAAGACACCTGCTTGTTATCCAGTGTTTGTGACTGTATTCCTGAACTTCTGAGTTCACCCTCTCATCTCTAAAAAGGACAGCCCCTCTCACCCATGTATATAAAATTTAAAAAATCCACAGAAAATTGCTAGTTACAGTTACTCCTCTCCCTGAACCCTAGCTCTACATTCTACGTGACAGCACGATCAGAAGAGAGTTTTACCATTTCACCAAGTTGGAAAGGTAGACAAGGCCCACTTGGCCTGCGGGCACTTGGGTGAAGCGGGTGGGGACGATGGACAGACCGATGGCGAGGAGATCTGGCTGGCTGCAGATCCTGTTCCTATAGAAACCATTTGCTAATAAACACAGCAAGTGAACCTGAGAGAGAAGAGTTTAAAAGTGAGTTCACAAGAGATTTTCCTTATTGGAACTACTGTCCATGGTAAAGACAAGGAATACTTCACTGCTCCTTTTAACAGAGAGAGGTGACAGTGAAGCCTCCCAAGCATTCACAGTGCTGTCTTCAGAAGACAGCAAAGCACTGAAGTCTTTGCAAGTCTCCTGCTCTACACGACTGGCAGTTTAATCCTGACAGAATGAGAAGATAGCCCTCTATGGAGAAATATACATCCTACTCACATATGCTTTGAGTTAGAATTTTACTAACACAGGCACTGGTGTTTCCAATTCACAGCTTAGGAGGAACCTTAACAAGCATCTGTCAGAATTACAGCCTCTTTATTTTTTTCACTTCAAGCTGTGGCCCCATGTTCTTATATAAAAATTAGTTTGTTTTGATTACAAATCAGTTCAGACAACTTTATTTTCAATTTCTTCTCTGCCATGGTTCTCTGTGACAAATACCTTATGTGTGTCCTCACGAACCTCCTTGCTGAAACGTTTCATCATTCTCCGAAGGTACATCTCAAACTCGGCTTTTCTTTTTTCTCTGCAGAAGATTACAAAAGAAAGGGATGTTGTGGGATTTCTATGGACCTCCCTTTCTTGATTCCTGAACTGGGTCAGTTCACAAAGAGAACCCATCCCAGAGAATCTTCTGTGCACACTTAAGGAAAGGTTTAGTGACTGGCTATGTGAACAGGCTGTTAAGGTTTTGCAGTAACAGCCACAGCTCTCCTTGCAGAGATCTCCTGCTGTCCCTTCACTGGAAACGGAGTAAAACACAGTGAAGTTACACAGTTGATTTTCAAGGAAGCTGAAAAGCCTCCTCCATTCCTGCCAACTTTCACTGAAGATTTTTGGTAGAACTGTCAGTGTGTAAACTGTTCTTTACCCCACAACCCTGCATCATTCCAACTCAATGGTCTGCACCAAGTGGGGATTTTCACCCTCAACACAGCAAGTCAAGACTTAGGGTATTTTTAACTTCAGCCTTGAGCAGCCCTCTGCCACCTCCTTGTTCTTACCTCCTCTCTCTTTTCTTCACCTGCTCTGGGGTTTCAATCTCTATCTCGACAGGATTGCTTGGCAGCCCCACTGATGGAAGAACAGCAGGTTCTTCTAACTGATCTGTAGCAGGTTCCTGAAGTTCTGTAAAAATAAAATACTAACTTACAAGTAAACATGGAACAGATTCCCAGGGAGGACTGATGATGGGATAAGAACCTACATTTTCCAAGTGTTCAAACAACCTATAAACAGAACACATTCAGTAACTACCAAGCTCCTGGATCTTCCATAACACTGTGTGAGCTAAGCTATTTCAAATAACTGTGGGATGCTGGTCACCTCCTGCTAAAGAATCATTGTGATATACAAGCTCCTGAAAAGTGCTTAATATGAAAAAATATGCAACTGTTACCTTCCACATCCTCCCATTCATCTTCACTTTCATCATCATCATCATCATCATCATCGTTGTCAGTATTGTCTTCATCGATCTCTTTTTTAACAGGAGACTCTGTCTTTAATTTCATCTCCTTCTGAAGACGCTTCAGTGAGTCACTGTTAAAATCATCAAAACAGTGGTAGCATCAGGAAACGCAGGTGCTTGTTTATCAAAGACTAAAAGTAGGAAAATAAATCAAGCATGACTTCTGCATCAGTAACAACAGATTGAGTATTTGACAATCAAACCACAGAAAGAAATAAGATAAAGAAAAAGGTCCTATAGACTTGAATGATAAATTTACCTGCATGTTTCCTCTTTGATACAATTCTCTTTATTTCTAATATTCTTTTTACTTTCTTTTATTTGTGATTCTGCCTCTTCTCGTTTTGATGGTTTGGAAGTTTTTGCTGAGTTGGAAACTTCAGTGTCACAATCTTCTTCCTTTTTCCTAACTGGAGCTTTTGAGTTCTTTTTTATACTGGGCTTTTTCTCTTCAAAATCATCTACATGCGACAAAAGAAATGACAATTAATGTTAGAGGATGGAGTTTCATCTCCATGGCAATCTGAAACAACATGTCCATAGACTTCATCAGAGGCAGCTTCAGAAGAACGTGAGCACTCACAATGCTGCGCATGTCATTGTTTGTTTATAAATAGGCAAGATTTGAGCAGTGAGACTTGTCAGAGAAAAATACTTACGTAACTCACAAGCAGTACCTAAAGATTTCTATAGTCCTACCGATGGAATCGGCGGAAAACCAAGCATCGTGCTTGCCACTCACAACAACTTATTGCCACGTGACGCTGCTCTGGAGAGCGCGGCCGAGATAAAACAACCCTTCCCGGGCTGGCTCAGCCTTTGCTAGCGTGCGGGGCCCGCGTCACACACGCGTTTAACGCCCGCGATCTGGGGCACTGATCCCACCGCCAATAACCGTGCTGATAACACAGCCGATAACAAAGCCGATAACACAACCGACAACCACCGCCCTCGAGCCTGGCGTGGCCGTCCTTCCCGAGGGCGCGCTGGCACCGCTGCCCCCCGACCCCGCGGCCTGGAGCGGCCCGAGCCGCGGCGGTGGCGCAGCTCCGGCCCGCCACGGCCTCCCTGCCGCACTCGCACTCGCACTCGCACTCGCACTCGCACTCGCACTCGCACTCACCCTCCTCCTCCTCCTCCTTCTCCTCCTCTTCCTTTCGTAGCCCCCCGGAGCGCCTCTTTTTGGCGGCCGCGGGCCGGGGCGATGCTCTGCGCTTTCTGGCCATGACGCTGCCGGCGCGGGCAGGTCCCGGCCCGGCCCCGCGCTGGGGAAGGGAAGGGAAGGGGCCGGGCCATAAAGTCTCGCGGGCGGGCGCGGGAGGCGGTTTGAAAGATGGCGGATGAGGTGGACCAGGTGAGCGGCTCTCGGCTCTTTCAGCGGCTGTAGGGGGAGGCAGCTCTGGGCTGCGCGGCTGGGCCGGGCGTGCCCGGGCCCCCCGTGAGGCGCAGCCCCCGAGAGCGCTTTCCGTGCGAGGTGAAATCCCCGCTCGGCCTCGGAGCCTGTGCCGCCGCCGTCGGGGCGCGGGCAGGGCTCGCTGCGGGCCCGCTGACCCCGGGCACTGCCGGAGGAGGGAAAGGGGGGAAAGCTGCCGAGGGAAATGCCCTTGCTCTGAAGGAAGGGGGTAGCTAGAACGGAAATATGGGATGTATATGAGATATGGAAGATGTGGTATATGCACGGAGGTCCTCACCCTTTTTTAATTTGTGATTCTCGAAGTGCGCCTTTCTCACAAAAAGGGGCCTCGGTCCGGTGTGTGCTGAGGTTTCACGCCAGCCTCGGGGCCCGGCCTGGCTGCTGTGTGGCCCAGCACGGGCTCGGGGGCAGTGTGTGCCCGGGTACCTGAGGGCACCCGAGTGTGTGTCCGGGTAACTCCCTGTGCTGGCGCCCGTGTCAGCGTGGGTTCGGCTGTTTCAGCTGCACCGTGCCATGGCACAGGTGTGCTGCTGGTTCCCACAGTGTGTGCTCTCGGCTGCGATGTAAACTGTGGCTGCTGGTGAGAAAAACAGTTTACAGAGTTATAGAATGGTTTATGTTAGAAGGAACCATAAAGATCATCTAGTTCCAATCCCCCTGTGTGTGAAGAATGATTTGCTGCAGACTAAACTGAAATCTTTTCACTCACATTGCTCAGGGCTGGTGAGTATCAGTGGAGTGGTAAATCAGCAGCACTCAGGTTCTCCAGGATGTGAAGGAATGATTTGAAGTATTTACATCTGTGTTTTCTGTGTCTCACAAACATTGAGGAATGGAAAAGTTCACAGGCTTCTTCTGTACAAATAATGCTTTTTTTTTTTTTTTTAGCAACAAACAACAAATACTGTAGAGGAGCCACTTGATCTCATCAGACTCAGTCTAGATGAGCGAATCTATGTCAAAATGAGGAATGACAGAGAGCTTAGAGGCAGATTGCATGTAAGTTAAACTTCCAGAACATTGTCACGCTCATTCAGCTAAGCACTGGGCAGCCTTTCTTTATGTACAACAGTCTGTTAAAAAAGTATACCGGTAATATTCCACTGGTTGTTGAAAAAATTAGTTTTAAAACATGAGTAATTGCCTTTCACGATTGAAACTACAGAAGTGGTTGGAGAAAGTAGGTTAAAAATTGTCTTAGTTACCAGAACTATAATGTGATTGGTGGAAAAATCTGATTTCCTCAGTACTTTGTCACCTATTCACTGCTTCCCTAGAGAGTCAAGAGATATATTTCTTTTTACTTGTCTCCTGTATGATACCAAGCTAGTAATTTCACTGCTTTTGGCTTCAATTTCTCTGTCTGTGAAATAAGCAATAATGCTGCAGGCATCTTCCTATGATGTACCCTGAGGCCTCTTCTAGGCTGAGGTCATCATTATCAAACAAGAATCCCTTAAGGCACACCCTGGGAGGTGTGATGAGATAGGTACTCAGATCTGGGTTCTCAGATTTTTGCTTTCTTTTATCTAAGTCATCCTCCCTGAGTGCTGTGCTCTTCTGGGGAAGAGAACCAGTTGCCCCATGAGTCAACTTGCCCTCAACTCCTTTGGAAACACAGAGATAATGAGAGATCCATGAGGGACACGTGTAGTTTGCAGCATGCTTTTGTAAGGATTTTGGAACATGTGTTTAAGGTTTTGAAGCACTATATGAGAAGCAGCTTTCATATCCTTTAAGCTGCCCCTGGGCAGTCAGTTCCAGGAGGCTGGACTGGCAGCAGTGTGTAGCTGGTTTAATGTTAACAAGGTGTGTCTGTCCCTGAGGTCTTGTAAGTGCTCTCACAGAATACTTCAGAGCTGTTTCCTGCAAGTGTTTCAGTAAATGTAAATGTTGTGCCTTCTTTTTCCTGCTGCAGAGTTCTCATTTGTTTATGTTTGTGTTGAGTTGTAACTAGAACTGATAGTACTTTGTTTTGGTCAAAATCAGACTAAACTATTTATGTCTGAAAGTCTTGCTAAAATTCCCTTTTAATAAACTCATGTTTGAATTTTGGAAAACATAATAAACTAAATTCCTACAGGCATATGATCAGCACTTGAATATGATTTTGGGTGATGTGGAAGAAACTGTGACTACAATAGAGATTGATGAAGAAACCTATGAAGAGATTTATAAAGTAAGGACTAAAAAAGGAGTTAATTTATCCTCACAGATGTTTTTATTTAAAACTACACTGTGTTGTATTGTTAAAGTAGTTTATTTCTGACTGTTTTTTGAACCAATCTCTAACAGGATTTGGGCAAACTGTTACAAAAGTACACAGTATATCTAGAGACTTGGTGTTAGTTGTATTGATCTCTTCAGCATGCCAGAACATTGAGTGTTTGTTGGAGTTGTTTCAGGTGTGTTTTTATGATTGAAATGAATGTTTTGTAAATGTAAACTTTTCTTTCCTTCTTCACAGTCTACCAAAAGGAATATTCCGATGCTCTTTGTCAGAGGGGATGGTGTTGTGCTTGTAGCTCCCCCACTGAGGGTTGGTTGAAGCAAGAAAGGACTTAACCTTCTTGGGAAGTTCCAGACTTTTGGACAGTGGTTCATGTTTCAATCATGTCTCAAAATTCTGTATGTGTTTTTTATAGGATATTTTTGTCAGTTTTTTTGAAAAGGGGAGGGATGTGGAACCAGTTTGTCTTGCAGAAAGTACATGTAGTCAATTGAAGCAGTGTAAAACCCCACCTGATCTCAGAATTAATGTAAACTGCTGTAAATTGGCTGCCTTGTCACATTCAGTAAAAGAATCCTTAATTTTTTTCTATCTTTGCAGTAGCACTATCTTATTTTTGTTGTTTTAAATAAATTTTGGTTTATCTTTGAGATTTGACTTGTCATGTGTCATGTTTTTTGTGTTGGTGGGGGTATATGTTCTTCCCTAGTGCTTTATTAAGTTACAGTATCAGCCTCACTGTCAGAGAAAGCATCTTTAGTGTGTTGTTTTAACTTCTATCCTTACTAATACCCAAGTCTTGCAGATTACTGGTTTTGGGAACAACACTACATCAGTCAGTGGTGCTGTAATTTATGTCTCTGTTCAAATTTGTGATGTGTACCCTCATTGTAGGGAAATGGTGTTATATGAATCTTCCACCTAAGATAAAGAAGATGGGCTTCAGTGCAATGTTTTCAGATATTTTCATTGTGGCTGTGTTAACAGTTCTGGTTTGCAAGGCTGTAAGTAGAGACTGAGGTTGTTGCTCACATGCTGTTGAGTTGCCTGCTGCATTCATTTCCCACTGTTTGTAGCATGTTTCAGTTCTTGAATACATGAAATTCTGCTGGATGCCTTAAGATGCTCAGAAGTTATCTGTAGTGAAGGTGCACTAGAACCTGAACAAAGCACTTTTTAAATACATACTTTCTCATGCCCACCCTGTTTGCAATTTACTTCTTGTGTGAAAAAAGGACACTTGTGCTATAATTGTTTTAGAACCATATGAGAGGTGTAGGTCTGCACTTCCTACGAAGCTTGACTTTTGACTTAATTATCCAGGTTCTCTGTAGGTTAGCAAAAGCAGCTTGTTCTGGCCCTTTCTTGCACAGTTAAAAATCTTCATAGTAGTCCGTAGCTTGAGACAATGGTGAGAAATTCAAAGTCTGCCAATCTTTTTTTTTTTCTCTATTCCTTTTTGTACTTGGATTTTTGTATTGGAGGACTGACATGATGCTTAAAATGCTAGGAAATTAGGTATTTCTACCTTGATAAATTTTAGACTTCATATCTGTTAATAACACTTATAGACTCTGAGAATGACAGTGGATGTGAGTCCCACATACCCTTTACTTGAGCTGTATGTGCCAGCATAACACATTTATCTGTATGTACAGTATTTTTATATCATAGGGTATTAGCACAGTGGAAAGAGGTCAGCTCACCTGACATAAATCCCTGGAAAATTCATTAAAAATTGTCTCATTTGTTACCTGCTTCTTCTTTAGGTTTTAAGCGAGAGATCATGGTGGTTGGTAGCTCAATTATTGTCTAATTGATTTCTTGGGTATTCACAGTCTAATTATAAAGATGTGTAATTGTTTTGTGTCACTGAAATGGCCAGTAGCAACCTTCATCCTCTGATCTGAAATGAGCTGTCTGGAGCAGCAGCCAGTCTAAGCCTCTCCACGATGAATGTGGATTAAAAAAAAAAAAAAAACAACAGAAAACAAACATCCCCTCCCAAACAAACAAAACACCCAATAAAACAACAACAAAAGAACATCACCCTAAATGAACTCCCAAAGAAAACCAAACAACATAACCCCCAAATAAAAACAAAAACCAAAACAAACCAAAGCCCAAAACATTTGAAAAGTTTTTGCAGTCTGGTGTCTTTCATACTGGTCTTCCTACTTTTTGATCATATGTTTGTTCTATTAACCATTTGTCAAGATTTCTGTTCCTAATGAGTTTGAAAAAGACTTTGTTAATTTTCCTCATATATTTTCTCAAGGTTTCCCAAAAGGCTCTTCATATTGTCTTATGTTATCAGTCTGCTAGAACTTTTAATATTATTGAACTTCTTGAAGCTTGGCTTTTTATTTCTAGTAGCTTTTTATAGACAGTAGTAGCCATCTGGTAAGTTTTAGCCTTTGGACTGCATCTTTTCTATTGATAGCAGAATAATTTCTTAGTTTGTCTTTAAAGAATTTCTGTTCTGCCTGAAAACATCTCACTCCCAGGAGCTCTTTTTGTAACAAGACTATTACTACAAAATTCCCTTTATCAGAAGTGCTGATAGAGTTAAACCTCTGGTGTCCTGCTGTTTTTGTGAGTGTTTGCTATCTTGAAATTTCTGAGTGGGCTTGTGAAATTGATTTTTGGATCTGACTGCTGTAGGGCACTAGATGGTGCTGCTTTTCCTCAAATTCAAGCTTTGTTGGCTGTGATGTATGTAGCCTGTGTCAACAGGCCCTGTACTTGTACAATTAGTCATTTGTTTTTGATTAGGATGGCACTTGCCGACAGTTTTAAATTAACTCTTCTGCTCACCCATAAGTAAAAATCAAAATATGTTTTGATGTTTATGTAGGCACAGAGCAAGTCCCCACAGGAGTTAAAGTGAAACAGTGTATGTGCCTTGCTTTGTCAGAGGTTAAGATGCACAAGCTCCAGGCTGGCAGCTTTTCTTAGAGAAGGATGAGCTGAAGAATTGCACCATATGGAATAAACTGAGGTTGACCACTGTGCTGCTGAGCCCTTTTTGGAGGAGAACAGCCCTTGTTGTGTTGGTTCATAAGGCTGCTGCTGTACCCACTGATTCAGGTGCTGTCTACTACCTCCCTGGAGAACTTCACTGCAGTTCAAATTCAGTAGAGGGGAACAGCTTGCACTTAGGTGTTCCTGTACATTATACTCCTGAAGAGACAAATATTTCAGTTTATTTCAAGTCACCGTTGCTGCTACCTTTTTTTGGACCTATATAAATAGATTTTGAATCCATCCTACATATGGGAACAAGATATAATTTTGTTCTAGGCCATGTAGTGTTTGTGGAGATGGGTTTTAATTGTTGTTTTTTTTTTTTTTTTTTTAAACCTGGACAGGGATTACATTACAGGTTTCATTCCTATTCCCTAGCACAGGACAAACCCAGGATTTGGACTATACAGCTATAGTAAGCCTTGAGCAGTGTGAGCATTGGCAGGCTGCTGCAGGCATTCAGGGCTGGAAAAACAGGACAGTATCAATCATGTTGGGAATTCTGCAACAGCACTTTCTCCTCTTGGTGCTTCTGTTTCTGTTCTGTAGATTTCATTGGAAATCTATCATTTGAAATACTGAAGAGAAGGAAACTAGTAAGCCTTCTTACTAGATTTTCCTTACTAGAACCATAGGACTGGGAAGGGAGCTGATTCAGTGCAAGATGACAAATGCTGTGCATTGTTTTTTGAAATGATGATGATGATGATGACATGTACAGAAAATCCCATCAGACTTATTGAGGTTTTAAGGCATTCATGCCAAGATCATTGATGGGCTGAATACATCATTACTGAGGGTGTAGGACTCCCATGTTTCTAAACAGGAAGCCCTTTTCATATGCTAAACAAAAAGAATGGGAAAGAAAAATAGAAAGTTCTACAGAAAACTGAAGCACAGTGTCCAAGCCAGCCTTTTCTGGGGGGAAGAATGGGTGGAAGGAAGAGAATAGATGATGTGGGTTGGAGCGGAAAACAAGAACCACTGACGGAAAAAGATGTAGTCAGAAACCCTGTTCATGAGTGAGTTTTTGCATTGTTGCCCAAATTAGTTTGAATGGAAGAAAGGCCCACTCCCAAATTTTGGAAACTTAGTCCAAAAAGCCTATTGAGTTGTACAAAGGCATTTGATCAGTTTATGATGTGATTGCCTGCACCAGCAGGGGACAAGGCAGGCGTGCTCACTGTCTGGGTGGGCGGACAGGCTGCTGCAGAAAGCACTGCACAAACCTTAGGAAGAGCTGGGTAATGACTGATCACAAAGAGAAGTTTTAGCAGAGTTTTCCTCTGGGTGGCACATGGTAAACATGGATATTTGCTTCCTCAAGGTGCACATGGAAGGCATCAGGATATTCAAATGTAGGCATATTTTGTGACTTTCTCTTTGGTTTTAATAATAAAAATTGCTCTAGATTTTTAGAAGCTATTGTTTAATTAATTTTCTGGTAAGGACTTATGTTTTACACACCTGGGCTGGCTAAACGTGGTGCTCTTGGGTCTCAGTCTGTTGGTTCATGTCACCCAAAGCCCTTGTCAGTACCTGCAGCAGATCATGTAGTCCTCTAGCCTGTTTCTGGGTGATTTGAGCAAGGAACTTTCACCAGGGGCTTTAAACTGTTTGACAAGTCGAAGCCTGAATTTCCTAAACTCTTTTGCAGTAGTGGATCAGTTTTAGCCTCTAAAGGAAACCTTAGTGCTGCAGGCGACTTACTCCTGTTCCTTTCTCACAGCACTCAGCTATGGCACAGAAAAGTTACCATCTTTGTGGGTAAGGGAGGCTGCAAAAGCCTTTGCTATCAATAGCACAGTTTATTATGTGATTCATAGTCTAATTGCTACCTAACAGAACTCACAGTTGTGGCACTTCTGCTATAGTAAATTTTCATTTGCTCTTGAATCCACTAAAGTGTTGGGCAGTAAAACCTCCAGTCTGATGCACGTCATGGTGTCAAGTGTGTGTATGTCACTGGAGCTCGTCACTTAATGCTGATCAGGATGAAATGCTGTGTAAAACTTTGACCCAGCAACTCATATAATTCCCTTCCCAGTCTATTCTTTGAACATCACAAGAACTTTCAGGTAAGCAAACTATTTTCATTTAAAAAGAAGAAAGAATGCTGGTCTAAATTTATGTTAAAGTATGTAGGATATTAAGGATAAAGACTGTAGTTTCTTCATGGAATGCATTATTGAATTCTTCAGGAGCCTTCAAATTTCAGTGGCAGGGAAAATTTGAAACAAGTAAATGGTGCTCCAAATCTTGATTTCTCTAAATACCTGCTGACACAGATGACTTTGTCACTCATCCTTAGTACATAATTGCAATGATTAAGTTGCCTTTTTATGCTGTAAAGGTGACACGTTAGCTAGACTGAATTACCTTTTTCCAGCAGATAACTCTTCCTGGTTCATCCTGTGCTGGAGGTGGTGTGGCAATGCAGCATGTTGTAATTTGTTCTATAGCGCCTATATTTAGTACTTTTTAGTAAAACAGTGCCTCCCCCAACTGCCCAGATGTTGTGTTCCAGTGGTTAGAAGTCTGAGGAAGAAATGAGATATCAACAGATAACATCTGAGAGCTAATTTGATTTGTTTTACATTTGTAATGCATTCCTCCAAGCTAAATTCTTGTTGACTGATGTGCTGCTTATGAAAGGCAAGAGATCCAAAGCTCCACTGCAGCCCAGGAGGATACACTGTAGTTAAATTGAACACAATTCTCAACAACTTACTTATACCAAACCTTCAGATCGTTATTGCTGCCTGTGGGTATAATTCAAATATTCAGAACTGTTTCTGAATTAATGTGGTCCTATCCATAAAGCACAGGCTCTAATCTCAGTGGAGATTTTCTAATGTAATGGAGACTATTTTCATGTTTAAATGTTAAGCCTTTGTATCTTACTTGCCCTGCATTCATTCCCTGAAAACCAACCTAAACCCAGCAGTGCTGTTTGCTTGCAGCTTCCAGGTTTGCAACATCCTGTGGGTAACACAAGATCTCTGTCCTCTGTACTCAATCCTAAAGCCAGCTGGTAGTGCTATTTTTGCTTTCTTGAGACAGTGTGATATCCATACAGTGATTTTTATTTTTCCCCCTCTCTCATGTGCAGTCTCATGAGTTAAGGAGAAATACTTCACATATGGTGTTTCAGGTGCTGAATATGAAGTTCACTTTAAATTTCCATTACTGTTGTTTTCCTCTGGATTTTCTTTTAGTACTGTTGTCCTACAAACAGGGTAAAAGGCTTCATTCTTGTGAAGGGCTCTGACACAGCTGGGATGAAGTTTCCCCAACGGGCATTTCTCCATCTCACTCTGGTGCCAACATTGATACACAGCTCTGAAAAGCAAGGGAAAACTTCTTCCACCAGCTCAGCTGCACAGAGAGAAGTCACACAGAGAAACAGCCCTATCATACACTTCCTACAGAGATCTACTGGTTCTTGAGCAAGCAGGAATACATACAGGCTTAAGAAGAACTGAATGTGGTGTGATTTGTGGTCTCAAAAAATATTTTCTAGGAGTTAAATTGAAGGTATCCCCACTCATCATACTCAGCCTGTTAATGAAGCAAACCCTTCATTAAACATGTGACGCTTAAAAGACTGTTGAGTTGAAATTTGATGTGAACATTCAATAACTTGCTTGGTTTTTTCTTACTTTATCAGGAGATATTCACCCACAACTTACACAGCAGAATTGTGAGATGCCTACACAGAGAGGTTGTAAACAGAGCATGAAAATATATGATGTAAGCAGTTGGCCTCAAGCAGTTTTTTCTCTTTCATGGGCTCTGTTGCGTAACTGTTCCCTCCAGCCTGGCTCCAGCGTTTATGGGTTGGATGGTTACATGAGAAACTAATCAGGGCAGTTTCTACTTCTAAGGACTAGGAATTTTTTGAGAATTATGGAAGTTCTGCATGTAGTAATAGCATCTAGAGAAGCAAGGGTTAATTTCCATAGGATTCTTTCCCATAGTTTCCTCCAAATAAATACTCTATAAGTTAGGAATGAACTTAGTATTTTGTGTCCTTTGAGCTGTAAGCATGGGACAAGGCTTTATCTCATCTTTTTTTTTTTTTCCTTTTTTTACTGTTATGATGGTCGAGGGAATAGTGTAGGGTGACTGCTAATCCTTGGTGTGTGTCTAGAGGAGCAGAATTACTGCAGGTCATGCTGTCCTAGTACTAGATTCCTTTTGGGTTTAGGTTGCTTATTAGTCACCCTTCTAACACGACATCCTTTGTTTCCAACAGAAAGCCATTGCAGGAATGCAGTAGCAAGGGAAGGAGGATTGCTTCATTCATAAATCTGAGAGCATTTTAAAAAGGGGATATAAATTATTGTCTAATTTCTTTCATCTGAAAAAAACAGGATATTGCAATTAAACATTTTGTCCAAGGTTGCATGCTGAGTCCGTGGCTGAACTGCAAACAGGGTACACCCCTGTCCTCTGTAAAGGGTCTCTTAAAGCCTAGAGCCCAGGAATGCAGCCTGGGCCATGAGAACGTGGATCATTGTTTCCACTGTTACACTGCTAACATGGAGAACGCTGGAACCTCCAATACTGAAGGCATTGGAGGAGGAATTTAACTGAACCTACAGGATAAAATATACTTTCCTTCTATACGTAAAGCAAACGAAAGTGATTAATGTTAATAGAGTATGAGTTTCATTTTCCATGTGGGTTTAATACTAAAAAGATGAAAGGATATTTTTGAGTGTGAGGTTTAAAAAAAGCCCAACAAAACCAAAAAAAGGATCAATCCTGAAAAACTCAATCTATAATCCCTTTCTCTAGATAGAGAGCTGATGGTTGATCAGACTGCTATAAAGTTCAACTCAACAAAAGGTAACTCAAAGGACAGAATATGCTAAGAAACAAGATGTAATATGCTAAGAAACAAGATGTGGTCCTCAGATTTGGTCCACGATCTGGGAATGAGAAATTGCAAATTTGTTCTAGTGCTTTCTTATTCTGTTACCACAGCTGAATAATTCAGGTGTCATGAGCCCAACTGCTTCTTGTAGAAGGGTTTTTGTACCGGTAGCTTTGGAGCAGGCAGTCGTCCCACTCGGCTGGAACTCTTGGCATGCAAACCCTGCTGGTAGCCTTTTCACAGGTGTATGGAGAAGTTCTCTGCAACATTTTTTATTAGTAAGATACCATATCTGTATTAATCATAACTTTCCACTGGCAATTTGGGAAAGTAGATTATGAAACCAGATCTCTTCATTACAGTTATACCATGAAGTCCTGTGAAGTTATTAGAGAGATACAGCTGCAGCTTCATTTATCCAAGCTTCCTTTTTTTAACACTCTTCCTTATTTAACACTGGGTTATGAGATATAAATTATCTACCACGAAAATTCCTTGTTTCTGTGAATTTTTGCATAAACATATTCCTTCAGATATCTTCACAACCAAGCAGATACTCAGTTTCTATATGAATTTGGAGAGGTAGGAGGGTCATGCAGGAGCAAAACACACTTGGTTTGTGTTTTTTAGTGACTTGTATATATTAGCATGGGGCATACATTACATGAGAATTTGGTTTATCAGGAATCAGCAAACTGATGGGTGAACATGTTCACTATTCATTAGTAACTCCTGAGTAAGAAGCAGCCCTGTGGGAACTGTGCTGGTTACAGAACTTGCACCTTGTTTTCATCCTCTTGAAGTCCAAATGAAGCCCCCCACCTCCTGAATGCTTGCACAGTGAGCTGCCAGCCTCTTCAGTTGTGCTGTGACAGTGCAGCTCATGGGAGATGCAGGTCCTGGCATGTGGAGTGCATTAGGCTGGAGCAAGATGGAGCACTGCCTGTTGAGATCCTGTAGTCTCTGTGGGCTGTACCTTGGGGTGCTGAAGATGAAAGCTTCAACAGTGTGAAGCTCTGCGTGGGCTGTGTTTGGCCACAGGCTATGTTCACCATCCCTCATGTTCACTGGAATGTAGAACTTTCCAGCCTAATGCAGATTATGTTTGGTTATTTTAGCTGTTTAACAAAACAGAACTTGTAATTTTCTGACCCTAAGTGGGAGTCACTTAAAATGCATTAGTCAAGGCGAAAGGAATTTCCATTTCACCCGTGGCTCACACTAGCCTCATTCTAAGTGCTTTTATGTTGAGAAACTGTCACCTCAACTACAGATGAACCCTCTTCACTGGCATGGTGCTGCCAGGCATTTTTCACTTTAGACTTAGGCTGTTACACAGGAACTCTGCATATCCCTTGAGTGTATTTTTACACAAGTGTGAACTCCCTACTTAGCTTTGTGCCTTCTTTGAGTTGTGATTGATAAATCACAGCACCCCAGCTTATCCTTCGTGGCCTCACGAAAGAGACTTAAATAAATTCTGAATGAGTTTTGCCTTTTAGAGAAATGTGCAAGCAATTGAGGAGAATCTCACAGCTGGATAAAATAACCCCTCTAAAATAAACCATAACACACTGGATTACAGTGTCAAATAATTTTCAACAAGGGCTCAGCCCATGAAGTATATCTCTGGTAAATTCCAGCTTTTTCAGCACATTGATAGTAGCTTCGTCCTTCTCTCCTGCTCTCTGTAGATCTCTCTCCGTATTTAAGTCCCATTGAAGGTAGATGGACATTCATTTTTAAAAGCCAGTGTTTGATCATCAAAATTTCTGCTGGTGTTGGCAGCATATCCTGTCTCAGATCAAATGTTCTATTTAAATCTGTAGAGAACAGTGTACAGTGTGGGTTTAGAGGAACATAAGCATGTACCTATCTCCTCACCTTCCAGACCAAGGAAATACAAGTGGGTTTGCTCTCATCCTTACAGACAGCATCTACAAAGGCAATGAGGCATAAAGAGCAATCATAAAGAAAATATTCTTAATATGGGTTTGTGTGAATGACCAGATGCTATGGAGAAGGGAAAACTGGGTACAGCAGTTCTGCCTTGTATAGCTTTGTGGCCTTAACGACCTGATGATCCATGGAAGTGGAATATTTTTTTTGTTTTTCTCCTAGAACTTCTCTGATCAATAGACTTTCCAATAGTTACACAATGGAATGACAAAAATGGTCCAGTTTCCTAAGAAATGTCTCTGGTGGCAAAACTTTTAAAGGTCTGGGAGTTTCCCTATTGTATTTAATGGGGCCTTTAGCTCATAAACACATTAAACAAAGAAACAATAGATCCCTAGGGGAATTTTAAAAGCTGAAGTGTAGGAGCTTTAATAATATTATGAGGACCTAACATGTCTGATGTGGGAACTTAAATCTGAGGCAAGAATTATGAAAAGAATGTTCTAAGTGAAGATTTAATTACATGATTTATTGTTAATAGTTTATTATTATATATGCAGTGCCAGGGGCACTCCTGGTGCTTTACAGATGATTACAGAATAGCAATTCCCAGATCAAAAATCTTGATCATGCAATCTTTATTCATGTAAGTACTCCCCATGGTGCCTGATCTTGTTCCCTGTTAAAACTCAATAATCTCCCCCAATACAGACCATCATAGACAATTAAAAGAACTTCAGCAAGAGAACACTGATTAATTATCCTCCCCAGAATACTGCATATTTTGGTGCCATATATTGTATGGAAAAAAAATATATCTATTGTGTTTTAGCAAATCTCACATTTTTCTGCAGCTTTAATTCTCAATTAGAGTGTCAGCAAACATTATTTCCATGATAGAAGTAGCTTATTTCTGGAAGAAAAAAGTCCACTGACTTGTCCCCATATGTTTCAGACCCTGTTGAGTTAATGTTGTCAATTTATTTGCATGTAATTGTTCCCCCAGTGACCAGTATAGAAAGTTTCACCTTCAAAGACAGATGCTGAATGTGAAATACTCCTGTGAGCTATGCAGATGCTGAAATCTCTGTTTGCAGAAGGTTTTGCTTTTCTTTGTTTCATCCTGTGCTGCTTTGCACTCCCCTGGAAATGGCACCAATGAGAAATGCACTTAGATGGTTTTCCTAATTCTTCAGCTGAAATGGCTGTTGTTTATCCACTGGGTTGCTGCAGGCAGCCACAGAAGTGAACACAGCTTGTGCAGCCATCTTTTGGCTTTTGTCTTTGAGACATAACAGTTCTGGTGGGCAGAGATTGAGAGAGTTGTGCGCAGAAGGCAAAGGAGGCTTTTTCCCCTCCATCTGTTACAGGATTTTAATATAACTTTTTGCAGCAGGCTGTTGTATTGCTCTCAGAGCAGTGGCATGTAGCACAGAGAGAGGTATTCTGGCTAGGGATGTGTGATGGTCTACATGCCTAAGATACCAGTGTAGTGAACACGATTCAGATTCTTATCTGAATATTCTTGGTCTAGACAGTGGGTAGGGAGCATCTCTAGGGGAGGACCTTTGGATGATACCCAACATTGCCTGCTCTTGAAAATACCTTTTTTTCTTTCCTTCCAAGGCTGTGTTAAATCATTATTATTTAAAAGCACTCTAAGGTGTCATAATTACCCAGGGTGTTAATGAAGTCTAGTACTTTGTGCTGAAATGAGCATTGCTCTGGCCACTAGCTACATGGCACTAACCAATTTTGTGTTTACAGCTGATAACACAGAAGCACAATTTTGTGCAACTCCTAGTTGCATTTAGAAACTTGTTGCCATGAGATGGTGTGCAGGTCAGAAGTCAATGTAGGTTAAAAATGGGATTAGGATAATTTATGGAGGGTTGGTCTGTTTGTGACTGTTAAACACTACAGTTCTGATGTGATCTCAGTGATAAACTGTTGATTGCTAGAGAGTAGGAGGCTGTTCCTGGGGAAGAATTGCTCTATACACACACCTTGTTTCTTATATTCTTTACCTTATGTTGAAAACAATGCACTGGGCTAAAGGGAGCTGTCAGCTGGCTCAGAGTGATTGTTCTTACATTCTCACGTGTTACAGGTTCTTGGAAACTTTTGGTTTCAGACTTTAATGGTGTGGCTCATAGTCCTCCTTGCATTTTATTCATAGCCACACAACCCTTCCTAAACTCCCTCACCCCTGTCTCAGCATGTCTAGGGCTGAATTCTTGAGAAAGGCTGGTTTGTAGTTGCTATCAATTGTGCACACAGAATTCTGCCCCCCCTGAATCAACCACAAACCTTCAGAGGGACTGGAGATCCATTCACTGCAGTCATGGATCGCTTGGAGATAGCTCAGCTTTAGCAGCAAATGAATGCTGACCTTCACGTCTCCCTTCCAGCTCTCTCCTAAATGTTTTGTCAATAAGCAATTTTGATATGCCAAGTTGAAGTCTGGCTATTAAGTGATTTATTTAAGGTACAAGTGAAGAAATTGTGAACCAGAATTAGGATTATCTGGGTACACAATGTTTAGCTTCTGGCCGCTTTTGGAAGGCTTCTACACCCTATAGCGAATCAAGGATCAGCTTTACAGTCACAGGCAGGTTTGGCTGCATATCCTTGCCCTTTTCTTGCACTAGCACAGTTTCCAGGCTAATATATTTGCAAATGTATGGTGCAAAATCATTTGGGACTGGGACAGGTTCATCCCATAGGTCAGATATGGGCTATAGGCTGTCACTCTTTAATCTGGACAGCCGTGGTACTCAGGTCTAGTCAGAAGACCCCTAGACATGGTTACTTTTTGTTGATTATTCTTGTGCATATTTTGGTAGTGCTTGAAAGCCCAAACTGAGATTGGTTCCGTTATGTTAGGTGCTGTGCTAACACACTCACCATGTTTCTGTCTTCAGTCTGTCTTGAGTTCAGCAGGGAGCATCAAAACACAATTGGAAATTAAATGTAAGGGATTACCGGTAGGAATTGTCACAGCTTCACCGAAAACAGTGGACATTCTCAAGTTCAGCTTTTGCCCAAAGATATGTTTTCTTGAAGGCTGAAGACATTCTCTTCACTTTATGAAACAACTTTAGACATGTTTTTTTATCTGAAATGCCTGATATTGGTATAAAGCCCCACCACTGAACCTGAAACTAGACAAGTAATCCTGACATGATTGCAAAAAATTTTCGACAGAAAGTAGAAGCAGAATTGAGATCCACTTTATCCAGGCTATGTTTTCTAAGTTTACTGTAAATGGATGTTTAAGAAGCAACTGACCTCCTGAAGACCTCAGGATTCAAAGAATTACTCAGAAGTGTCCATACAGGTTAATGTGACCCACAGAATATCCATTACTCATTTCTCTTTCTGTGAAACAGCAATGCCTTTGTTTCTCTCTCCCTTTTCCTTTAACTTGAAGGCAATAACAGGACTTGTGGCTTTGCTTCGTACATGTCACTGCCTGCCAAGAACAGCAGGCAAATGAGTAATACTATTCCTCCCTTTAAATTCTTTCCTTGAAGTGAAATTAATGAAGATCGTTACCATGAAAGAGAAGAATCTGGTTTTGTGGAGAGGCAAAGGCAGGCATTTAGACTTAGATTGGATTTTCCCATCTTCAATTGTTTTTTAAAATAAAGGTGGTGGAAATAGCTACAGAAACAATGAAAGAAGGAAAATATTTAAGTATCAAAAAACCCCTTATCATCTGGCAACTGACAAGTTAGAAGCTAGTGAAGCAAACTTAAGAGAACCATTGTGCTCCAAATGGGAAATCAGTCATCACAAAAATACCTTTCCAGTCTCTGATGCTTGATTAGTCATTGTTCACCTGTTTTTGCACCAAGATCTGGGAGTTTGAGGACAGAACTTTCTAAAGGCCATCAGCTGAAAGAACAAAAATCTGTTCACCACCAAGTAAGCTGCTCTGCTGATTCTTCGAGGCCAGAAGGTAAACATAGAGACAGTCTGGAATAGCAGAGGAGGTGAATGGTAACAGGCTTTGCTTTCTCTTTCTTGTCTAAACAGAGTGCTCACCAAATTTTGGTGTTGTTATCATCAAACAAGCATTCTCTTGTAAAATTGATACCTCCCAGTCCACTACTTACCAGTAATGTAATAGCCAGTGGTCTGGGGATGGAATGGAAGCTCAGCACTCAGAGGGAGATGAGATCTTTTATTAGATATTTGTATGTACACTATGCCTTCCCTGAGAGACCTTAAGGACAGGCAAATTTATAACATAAGCTGATGAATAAAAGGGATGCTTTCTCACCCTTAAACTTGTTCTCTCTGGTCATGGTGCAAGAGTGATGCCCGGGTAATGTAAAGAAGCTTCCACTATTGTTGTCTGTGCTGTTTGCTGTGTGAATGAGCAAAGGGCTTCAATCTCCAGCACTGTTGCTGCTATGATGAATGCTTTGTAAATGCTGATGGATGGATCAGGGGAGGATAGAAAGATAAAAGTCTGACATATCTTGCCAGTACTGAATTTATATATGAATCGAAAGCGAAGTGTAATTACCACCCAGATCAAATTCTTTCAAGAGCCAGAGCTGTCTAGACTAACAGAAGATATTTATTTTTAGGGTTGATCTTTGTGGGTTTTATTAGCAATTCTGCCTTCCCTGGGGTAGAAGCAGGGGAGGGAAGAACACAAAATCCTCTTGAGCTTCCATTGTTAAAAAAAGATATGTAAAGCCTTACAGGAGAAACCTAAATTCTGGGAGCAAATTGTATTTTTGTGATGTTCCTTCTGAGATATCCTCCACTTTAAACTGACTTGAGGAATCAGTGTAATAAAATTGGCTTTTGAAAACTAGATTATGTATTTAGAGAAAAAGGAACTTTGTAACTGAAACAAGGGATATGATAATGAAGTTTTCTCTTCACTTGAGACAATCCTGGACGGTTCATTTTACCAAGAGTCACAATATTTGTATACTGAGGTTTGTAGGTTAGCACAAACCTAGCTATAGCTCTGTTCACTATAGCTATACAGAAGGAAGAAGTCATAATGGCTAATAGTGCCACTTTTTTGGCAAGTTGATGAGTCATTGCTGGGTGCTGACATGCATTGCTTCTATATTTCAGGTTTGCCCCCATGAAACTCCGGCACACAAATCTCTCAAATGTAGCAAGCACCAAAATCTTTATTACGTTCAGTTGGGTTGGGGAAAATGAGCAATCTGAAGCTGTGTTATAAAATTTTTCAAGTGGGCTACTCAAATTGGAAAGCTGAAGAGACAGACTTGAATGTGTTGTTAAACAACAAATTTAAAGAAGCTGGAGTGGGATCCAAGCAACAGCATTTCACCACCTGTAAGCGGGTGCTAATACTCCTTTTTGCCATCTTGGGAGAAGACAGACCTGCTTAAGATTTTGAAAATATTCCAATTGTCTCACATTGGTTGAGGGAGGTGATTCTGCCCCACTGCTCTGCTCAGCTCTGGTGAGACCACACCTGCAGTGTTGCATCCAGCGTCCCCAGCAGGGGAGAATAGCTCCAAACCAACAGAGAGTAGGCTTAGATTAGGTGTTAGGAAGAAATTACTCCTTGGGAGGGTGGTGAGGCTCTGGCACAGGTTGCCCAGAGAAGCTGTGGCTGCCCCATCCCTGGCAGTGCCCAAGGCCAGTTTGGACAGGGCTTGGAGCAACCTGGGGCAGTAAAAGGAGTCCCTGCCCATGGCAGGGCATGGGACTGAATGATCTTTAAGGTCACCTCCAACCCAAACCATTTTATGATCTTCACACAAAATCAGGTTTTATTTCTGCAGAGTTTGTCTGAACAGGACTGTTCTGCCCAGCAAAGCCTGGTAACTGCCTGTTCATAATGTACCAAATTCCAGCACTGGAAAGTGTTTGTGCTCAAACATGTTGAATCACAGACCTCTAGCACTTGCTTTGAAGAACCTTCCAGTAAGGCAGCAGTAAACATGTTTCCTTCTAGCACCCTTTTCAATATGGATTTTCTGGGGAAGATGAGAACAAGAAACAATGAATGGCATGGCATTCCTGTTTGATAGTAGCAGCGGTTTACAAGTGAGAAGAAGCAAGCTGATGCTCTGTTAGAGGTGGGTGACTACTCCCCACCCCTCTCTGCAGGTCCTTGGCACTGAGCCGGTTGCTCCAGGCTGGCCTCCACTAGATGCCGGTGTTGTACCGGGTTAGCTGGGGAAAGTCCGCGCTGATCCCGCTGCAGCCCTGGGAGCTGCGCTCGGGACACGGAGCAAAAGCAGGACGTGGGCACTTAACAGGTGCTATGCTGGATTTACTGTATAACTGCACAGCCAAAAGCTGAGAATGAAAGGACACTGAGAAATGCTGCAAAAGTGTTGGCTGGCTGATGTGGGATTGATTACAGACAGGATTCAGAGCCCACATGCCCATGGAAACGTCTCTATGATGAGGGTGGAGTGCCACCTTTGCTGTGGTACCTGCAGCAGCAGGTCAGGGTCCAAGCCTGTGTGCCTCTTGACATCCCCGTGCACATAGATAATGTGATTATTGCTCACTCATGCTTCAGAGACCAGCGGGAGTTGTCTGTAGTTTTGAAAACACAGAAATTTTCCTCCTTGGAACAGAAATTAGGTCTTAAGCAGATGTGGCACCCCAGGTATTAGAAAGCAGTATTGCCCATGTTCTTGTATGGGAAATGGGATTCAATAGCCAGGATTAGAATACTGAATATTCTGGCTTCCAATCCACTGGCAAGAAGGATAGGTTAGAATTGATTTTGTTGGTTTTTTTGTTGTTTGGTTTGGTTTTTTTTTCCCAGTTATGTCAATAGTTTTGTCCTCTGATGTGCTGTTTCTATCATTTCTGGACAGACAGTGAGGGGTTTATGGAATAGTGAATAAAACAAGAGAAGTGGATCAAGAGCTTCTAACCTCTCTCTCAGGACTTAAGGGCAAATATCCATATAATTTCCTGACTGTTGACAAGTTCATACTGGATGAAAGCAAATGCTTTCAGCCACCATAAAACAAAGTTCTTTATTATACAGTGTTGCAACTGATCATTCTTGTTGACAGATTCTTTTCAAGATGGTTGGGATAAATTATTGTATAAAAGAAAATTTTACAGCTGCTTTACATTTTGTAAAAGTTTTTAAAAGTCAAGACTGTAAAAGCAGTCCTTGAGGAGCATGTATATGTGGAATGGTGTCATTCTGTGTCTGAAATGAGCACTTTCTGACCTCTCTGTAACTCCAGGTGCACAATGACCTGAGTGTGGGTTCTGTTGTTTGTGTACCTGTAGGTTCAGAAGCCAACAGCCCGGAGGACAGGACAAATATAAATGCTTTGTTATGTGAAATGGCACATGGTCTCTTGTTTGTCTGTGGCTTCACGTGGTAGAGCTGAAGCAAATTTCAAGGTGGTGCTGCAGGCTGTAGTAGCAGGTGCAGATGTAGGATTTGTCTGCCTTGGAAATGAGACCTTCTATGTGCATTCTCCAATTTCCTACTCTTTGAGCCTCTGCTTTTCCAATATTCCCTGTGGGATGGCAGTTTGTGGCATTTAGCTTCTCAAGACAAAGCTCAGAATACACTTTTATGATACTCCTGTACCTTTCCCTGTGGCACAGACACTCTCACTGCTTTTTTCTGGGTTTCCTCTTGTCAGTGTGGCTGGAGAGCTCCAGGAGCTGTGACAGGAGAATGGCTACAAGGCTTCAGAGATCTCCAGTTCCAACAAGGCTGCATCCATTCCTGCTCCATCCTGACCCTTTTGGGATGCCCTGTGTCCTGCTGTGGTAGCTCCTCTGTCCTGTCCTTTGTAATCCCACAGTGAACAATACATGTTTTGTCCTGCATTACCCAAGTTGCTCAGGAAGACCTACAAAACTTTACACTCTTGTAATGATGTTGCTAAACAAGACCGTCTATATGTACCAAGAATAAGTAGAATTTAATGTCAGGATTAGTACTGCAACATTTCTGGAGGCCAAGACAATGAAGAAGTCCACAGAAACTGTCCCATCTCAGGAAGGACAAATCAGTACAGAGGATGCCAAAGCAGAATCAAGTCTTGTTTAGACTTGAAATTTGAGGACCTCTGGATCCAGATAAAAAGCTATGGTCAGCTTTCTTCTCTAATATAAACTGAATCCAGACACCCTTGGACTTTGTGTTGAGCCAGTTCTGGAACCCACCCCCCCTTCTAATATTTATTGATCTACGTCCCTTTTTTGTGGGGGGCTAACTTAAGAGTATTTGGCATTCTCAAAAAGGGGTCAAGACAAACACTCGAAACTAGGGGAATGCAAGAACTTGAGTTGTTGCTAGAAATTCACTAGGGCCTTTGTGTCATATGCATTAGGGCATTGTCTTTAATCACAGGCTCACATACTATTAAATCTCTGCTCTCTTTAAAGTGCAGGATGGATATTGCTCACTTAATGAGCAGCTATTTAATATTTTCTTTTCTCTTCATTGTTCAGTGCATACCCCATGGCTTATTTACTGCACACCATTCAAAGCCTGTTCTGAATACAGAAATCTTAATTTCCTTGGGAGCTTTTCTTCAGCAGTCATTGTTATTGTATCTGGGTGCTTTACAGACACAAAATAATCTATTTTCACAATGCCTCAATGAAATGAGGGGATACTGCACCTCTATTTGGACAGATGGAAAATAGCGATATGAAGATGAAAACATTGCCAAAGGTTTTTGATTATCTGGGATTCAATTCTTTTTTTCTCTGACTTCATGGTACCACAGAATATTTTATATATTTAAAGAATAGTTCCTACCAATTTCAGTTCTTGCTGTGAATATCCAACAGTTTTGCAGATCAGACTCTAGGGTCTCCTGTTGGATCCCTAAGAGGACAACTGACAAGCTGTGGAAATGTGGATTAATCCATTTGCTTAGCAACACACAAAACCATTGTGGTGGAGGGCTGGGTGAAATCTAGTCTTGGAGGAGCAGCACTCACACATCTGTAGGAGACACCTGGACTGATAAGGAGGAGAAGAAACTGAATTTCTCTGCTCCCAAATGAATTCCCAAACCCCTCTCTCTAGCTGAAACCTAGCAGTGAATCTTCTCATACCTTTGCCTTTGTCACAGCTTCTCATTTACAGTCTAACTTTCCCCTCTGAAGGCTCATTGCCCCCGTGAGAAATGTTTCTCCAGAAGGCAATTCAAACTGGGAGCTCAATTTGGTCACCATTACCAGCAACCTAGTGGCACAAGTGCTTTCTCCATCAATCTTAGAGGTACCCCAAGGACACCATCCTCACTAGGCTGAACTTAGTCAGTGTAAATTACCCCCATTTCCATGTCTGCCAGCTGCCCTGAAGTCCCACTCAGTGCATTTCCAGGCTCCCAGTCCCAACAGCTGTTTTGTCTTTTTCCCCTTCCCTCCATCCACACTCATCCTCAACAGCCCTGTACTCAGTTTTTGACCATCTTCTACTTCTTGCCTCTCCAAAGATTTTCAGCCACTCTCTTTCCCTTCCTATTTTCCTTGGACTTTTTTACCTCCTGTGTCAGGACAGTTTCCCCATCAGTGCTACAGGCTCAGCAGTGAGGTGGTCATTAGAAGCACAGGGCAGCTGAGGATCTTCCCCTGCCTTTTAATGCCAGGATGGGATAGGAATGAGAGTGTGCAGGGAAAAGAAAATCAGGTCCGCCAACACAGTCCTGAATTCTGCAGGCTCAGTTTCAGGGTTTAAGTATGCTGGCACACACATACACCCCTTTCCCATGTAGGTGCTGCAGAGGAACAAAGATCTTCAGTGAAAACAGATATTGGGTTTTTCACAAAACTTTACCTAGTATTGAAGATACTTTCCTCTTCGAGAAATATTGATTAAAGTCCGTGCAACACAATTTCTGAGTTTCACAGGAACAGCACAAGACACTTCAATGATAAAAGCTCTCTTCTCCTTCACGATCTTTTCTGAAGAACATGGATTTCCAGGTCAGTTTCTTTTTTTAGATATGGTCAAAATGATCTCTTCTTATCCAGTTTCATTCTTGGTAAAGGCCGACTGTTGTGGCTAAAATTTTCCTTTTGATAAATAAATCAGCCCAAGAGAGAGACTCAGCATGGAAAATTTCAGACTGCCTAGCTAAAGGTTGGCAATGTTTGCAGCAATTGAAAAGAGGATTTTATAATGAATGGGAAGTGTCAAGCAACCTTTGTAATAATTGATTCTACCAACCCTTGCTTATAGTAACTACAATTATCAAATGTTTCAGTAAAATCATCTCTGTCCCAGAAAGAAATTCCATTTTAGTGCCAAATCCTTCAGGCTTAATATCTTCGTTACTAAAGAAGCCTCAATTGCCAAACTCTAAGTACTTAGAAAAGAATGTTCTACTTAATTCTCATTCATAGGTGTAATTCATGACTAGTCTGAACTTTGAGTGCACCTGTAAAGGCACTGTTTGTGTGTATTGTATTGTTGGCAACAGTGTCTGTAGTAAAACGCATGGAATAGATGGCAGAGTTAAGGCATTTTCCCAGGATAATAGGAATATATTCGTCAATTAGAGCAATCCAGTCAAGATCAAAATCAGTAGAGATGGCAGGGGGGTGAGGTAACTGGCTTTTACCTGTGCAGTGTTTTCTACAGAAACAGAAAATGTCACTCTCCAGTCTTAAATAACACTAATCTGGTGTTGAGAATATCAGCAGTGAAAACGAACACAGTCTATCTGTAGGTAAAGGTTATTGAAAGCTGAACCTGTCTTAATTTTGAGGGTGTGTTTGTGAAGGTGATGATGAGCTCTGAGATTGGTTTTTCAGATGTAATTCACAGACCAACTGCAAGGAAACATGAATTAGAGGCAGGAGCTCTGTTTGATCAAAATGCAGCTTTGTCTTGAAAAGGGGTTTGTCAGAAAGGGACCTTCCCCCTCAATGGATTTCTGGACATAAGTATGGATTCAAGACAAACTATTCTTCAGATTTAAGGAAAATTCACACTCCTTTCCAAACTCAGATCTGAAATTTAGGACTATTTCAGTACATATTTGAAAGCAAACAAACTTTTATCTGACAAGCTCAAAATTTGTGGAAATTAATATAGGAATTCATTTAATGTCTCAGATTAATATTTAGATGGCATAAACCCTTCTTTACGGTTCAATTTATGATTGATGTCAGATTTCAATAATAATGACTATCCAATATAGAATTTAATACCTCCTGGTTTTCCCTGTGAGCAGCCAGTTTGCTTTGCTTTTTCCTTTTTTTTTCTTCTTCTTTTTTTTTTTCTTTTAGATAGTAGCAGTGAAAAATGGGCCTTGGGCTGGAGAATGATTTCAGGGAGCAAGAGGAGTATTCTCCTAAATAACTCTGTTTTCAACTCTGTTTGCCAGCAGTTGGCAGGAAGATTCCATGTAAACATTGCTTTAAACTGATTTAAACTCTACAAATGGTGCCTTTGTTGTCTCTATCTGCCAATTTCATGTGATCTTAACAAAATATTGACTTCAAACACTATCTTTGTCCCTGAGTTGTACTCCCCAGATATTTTGTTCATGACTCCTGCATTTTAAGTGTACTGTCTCAAAGAGTTTTTCCAGCTTCTTTTCACCACATAGCAATGATGATTGTTTCAATCAAGGGAAGTAGTAATTAAAAAAAAAAAAATCAGTGTCATTTTCAGGACTTCATAAGTTAAATAAGAATCAAGAATGTCCCTCTCTAAAAGTGTTCCTGTTCAAAGGATTTCTCTCACATAGATCATACTCAGAATGACTTTTCACTCGCTGATCTTCAGCCACTCCTTACAAGTGGGTAAAATGGAGGGTTCCTGACCCTTCTTTAGTCCCTTTTCCATTTGACTGTGCTGGCTCACAGCTGGTCAGTAAAAAAGTCCAAAGGCTACATTTTGTGCTAGAGAAGATTACATCTCCTTTTCAGTGGTGCAAAGTATTCAGGGCCAATTCTATTCTCCCAGAGTACAATAGTAGCAATCCCAATGAGGGGCAATCAGTCCGGGGAATATTTGCTTCACCAAATATCTGTTCAAATTGCTCTCTAATGCCTCCAGATATATCCCATTTTCCTCACACTGTTTCTTCTGTTGCCTCAGTACACAGGGTATTGCAGGGACAGTGCCAGATCCTCTAAAATACTTGTGATCTTATTGCAGCCCTGTACTAATGTTTGTTCTCTTTGGGTGGGAGAGACAGCACATGCTTTTACTGGACATGTTCTGTACCATATTCATCTATTTGTGAGATACCTTTGCCCTATTGTTTTATCTTCTTCACTTGTCTGTGTTCTGAAGCATCCACGTGTTCTTAAATATATGTTACATCTCCTAAGTTGCTCCATTTGATGGGCAGAAGAGACAACATTTGAGCTGTCAGCAAGCTGCTGGTGAGTACCACCCCTTTACAGTCCAATTTTTATGTGTTTGATATCAGAAAAAGTATTTCGTATTTAAACCCAACCATTCATCCACAAGCAGGGAAAGGACTTATGCAACTGAAATGTGTAGCTTTCCTCATTCCTTTCTACATTTACCATAAAGTAATATTCTCTTCATTAAAGAAGATCAGAAAATTGTTTATAAACTCTTAATGAGGAGGAAAAGAAAGAGCTAATGTTCTTCCTCTGTGACTGAGAGACTCATGTCTTGAGTGGTAGATCTTGCAGATGCTAGTTAAGTACAATTAGGGGCAGCCCAAGCTATACATACTCTTATTTTTAAAACAGACAAACACTATGTTTTCATCCTCTAAACTGATTTTTGAGTGCAGTCCATGGGACACTTTTAATATTTAATTTTCTTCATGGCCATAAACAACCTTGAAATCATGATTCATTCCCAACATATGACTTGTCACTCTCATTCTTTCTAATATCCTCCCCAAAGCCATCAGCTGCAGAATTTGGGGTTGGACACTTGACACTGTGCAGTATTATGTCTTATTCTGTCTATGCCTGATTTGATCCTAAACTGTAGCCACAGTATAATGTCACCTGGAAACATGCTGCTGGGAAGGGTTTGAGAGCAGTATTTAGCTTCTGTAACTAAGTTTTGGGTTGGTTTGGTTTGGTTTAAATCTGCTTTGGCTGGCTTTGAGGGGGTCTGTTTGTCTCATTTCAAGAACAAATTAATCATGCACCTTTCTAGGTGGAATGTGAAGGTAGCAATGTAGCCAGCCTATAACCCATTTTAATAAGTAAGGAACAGGGTCTAAACCTGGAGAGTTTTCCAGGAGTGCAAGTGCAAGAACTGAGTCCTGTAGCTGCTGAGGGATACATGTGCATCACTTGCAGCTTGTATACACTTGTGTACTCAGCCTGTCCACATTTGAGCTGTGTCTCCACAGAAATAATAATCCTGATGACTTTCAGAGACCTACGGCTTTGAGACGCTCTCTGTAAACAAAAGAAAATCAGCCAGTCTAGAATGGCCTAAGCTGGATGAAATAAAACAAAGACATCATCAACAGAACAGTGCTTTAAAAACCATTTTGAATAGACTGGAGTGTTAGCCCACACTAGTGTTTTGCTCTGCAAAGCTCAAAATGACATTGAGAGGAGTATTTTCACATGCTCTGCTTCTCCTGTTAATTCGTGCTCCCTAGGGCTTCTCATAGAATCATTTCAGATACTCTTAGCTAATATGTTCATCTGCATAATATTATCTTTAGAATTTCTCCCTCCTAAGTGTGTGATCAGCATGAGTTTTTGGGAAGGTCATTATCTGAACTGGGATCTCAGTGAAGGGACCAGGCATTCATGTGTACATCTTGAAGAGCTCACTGCAGTGCTGTGATATTTTAGAATTGCCTAAGGTGCACTTTGTGCCAAGAGACAAATGGAATGCCTGAAGGAAGAAAGGGCAAATCAAAGGGTTCAACTGCTGTATTCATTGCATAGGTCAGGCTGCAACAAAAGGTTACCTAAAGCACATCTGTTGGATTTGGAAAACTTTGACTTGTGTCTCTGAATGCAGAAATGTCTCCCACCAGATGTATTACACTGATTTTCTTGCTTTTAAAAATAAGACCTGCCTTGATGTATCAAAATCCAAGCCTGAGCTGAACTCTTGCTATGATGGCTGAAAGAAATCAACCAACTAATGATGCTGATTTGAGCAGCATTTGGAGATGAGATGAGATGACTCAGAGCCATTAAGGTGGACAGTAACTAAACTGTCTGGTTCTGCAGGCTTAGCATTAAGGGATGCCTCAGGAGCTTTCTGACAAATACTTTTCTTCCTAAAATACTAGTTTATCAAGAATCAGCTGGACCAGGTGTGGAAGTCAGCACTACACCAGCTTTGCTGGTAGCAAAAGTGCTGCAGAACTCACCTGCAAGAGGACTGAGATGGAATTCAAATCAAATCACTATGAAGGACTTCAGCATTTTTCTGCCAGGCTATCAATCAGTGCTCTCATCAGTACACACATGCTGTCACAGTTTTGGCTCAATTTGCTTTAATTTAGTTATACAAAATAGAAATTCCCAAATAGAAAGACTGGGTCAGAAATTGATGAAAAAAATAACAGTTGGGATATCTAAGCTGGATGACCCAGTGGCAAGTCCAAGGCCTGACTCAGGCAGAAAGAGGGTCTGAGTTTGTGTTTCCCTGTTCTTTGTGAGCACACAGAACACTGAGCAGGTGGAGCTCTCTGCTCATTGGTGTTTTCCTTCTCTTGGCCCCCAGCCCTGGCTTTTACAGCTTGTTTTTTTACAGAGTAGGCTCTTGGAGGCAATGGCTTTGCTCGACTCACTTTGTAGGGTGCCAGGTACGGTGAGACCCTGACCCTGACCAGGACCTGTGGCTGGAAATGAAGCTCATTGGCAAAATGTGTCATTGCCCTCTGGAGCCTCTTGCCAGCAAACATCCCCCTGCCATCAGTGAGGGACTTGCACCTGTACTTCCAGTGCCATGGATTTGATGGCATCCCAGGAAGGGTTTGAGTGTGGACCCAAACACCACCCTTAGGAGCTGACACTGCAAGAGGCTGGCAAAACCCTGTGTGAAATAATTGTGCAGGTTTCAGTGCTCACAGGATGTGTGCTGGATACAGGAGCCCCTGTAGTAGTAACTGTACAGCTGAGCCAATGGGAAGTTTTCCTGCCCAAATGAACTCCAAAGAATGTCAGCCTTAAGGGCAGGGTAACATAGTGAAATACATGTCAGCTAGTGCAGCCAAGGGAAACTGTTCTCTTGTTCAAGAGAAATCTCTTGATTCTAGGGACAAAGAGCAGGTTTTATCAGACTTTTCACCTCTCTGACGTATATTTCATGTTTTGAGCCATACTGCTGCTTTCTGCTCTCCAGGAATCTGAGGCTTTTTTCCCAGTGAAGGATTATTAAGTCCAGATATTCACAGAATTGTAGATAAGAGGTAGCAATACTAGAGCCAGCCCAATGCTTGATGTGCTCCTTGGGTTTGAAACAGATAGAAACTTCCTAACCATGCCTGTTATGGTCTCTGCATAGTCACTTCTCATGACATATTCAGGCTGCACTTTTCAAGATACTTAAAGCCACAGCTCCCCAACTAATGTAATTTCTGTCATTTGACTTCCATAAAAATAAGATTTCCAGACCCTAGTTTGCAGAGAAAAGTCTAGAAATTAAATCTCCTCAATGGCTCAGGTAACAGCAGGTTGAAGAGGAGGAAGAAACAAACACAAAGCATGCAAGCAAATCTGAGAGTTCCTGATTTCTAACCCATGCGATTAGTTTTGACAGGTGAGAATTGATTGTACCATAGGATAGGCTGTGAATTTGAGCCTTCCTTTTGGAAGGCAAGAGGCCAAAGAGGCAAATGAGAAGGCCATCAGCAAGTGTCTTCAAAATTACATTCCAGTAGAGAAATGGAAAACCGTAGTCCAAGAAAGCACCAGTTGTAAACAGCACAAGTGGGAGAAGAATGAGGGACCAAAGGCTTCATAGTGAGGGAAAGGATTTGATAAAGCTGAAAGAATTACAACATAATAACAAAAGAGGGCAAATTCTAGCATGATAAAAATGAGATCATTTGGAGTTAACAGGCTGGCATTACTATATTATCAGTGAGGTTGTTGCAGCTCTGTTGTGTAAGCTGTGTGCCATATCATTTTGAGTGTTGCTCCCTAATGGCAGTGTTTTGCTCATTTGGACAGGCACTCACATAGGGCACAAGCTTCTGAATGGCAATTTCTAGTCATAGGAGTGTAAATTGCCTGCAACATTAATGTTACACCAACTAAAACATCTCCTTTGCAATGTTGTTAGGGTGGGAAATGGATTGTAAATGCAAGTCTGGAGGGAACAGAAGTGATGCTGTTTGAATGTGTAATTTCAAGGGGGAACAACATTGTGCTAGACTAAGGTTATTGATTATAGCATTTTAAATGTGAAATTCTGTGGAAAGCTATTCTGAAGAGAGGTGGCCTATGGACATCAACAGCACTATGATATGTGAGATGTAACAAGAAAATTGTTTCAAGTCTGCAGGGAGAAGGAACAATGTCCCTTTACATGGAAAAGTAATTTCAGTGCAAGTCCACAGAGACCTGTAACAATACTGTTTGGGTGTGAGATTCTATGGGAAATGAGTTTCAGTACCACTCTGTTAGGTCGAATAAGGTCATTAGATTATGATGAGAAAATTATTTGTTGAGGGCTCAAACAATAGCCACAGAACAGATAATCAGCATCAGTGAGCTTCCATTTGAGGCAGCAAAGATACCCAGCCTTTCCTGTTCCTTAAGAAATGGAGGCTCAGCTTCAGCTCCCAAAGGAAGTGAGCAGTTTTTTAGTTCTTGGTGATCTCACCGGGCCTCTGGGATGGCTGAGGAGCAGGTACAGCACTGGACATTGCCTTTTTCTCCCCTGGCTGTCCCCTCCCCAAGCTCTGCCACTGTGGTGAGGAGTGCAAGGACCAGTTCTGAGGATTCACACCTGTACTATTAAGCAGCAACTGATCTGTTTTGCTCTGCAAAGCTCAGCCTGAAACAGTCCCAAACAGGGGCACAGGAGCAAGCACCATGCCAGGGAAACTGTTTTCTCTTACTCACTTCCTGCAGGTACAGTTGTAGCAGGCCCAGGGGGGCATGCTCGATCCAGATTTGTTTCAACAACTCCTGCTCTTATTACACAAGTCTGTTACTCTCCCTGTGTCCAAACATAATCACAATTTAGGGAAATTTGAGCTCAAGTCATCCTGTCTGTCTATTAACCTTGGGATTTCAACAGTTTATAATGTAGTTGGGGTTTGCATTCAAATCTAAATTTCACAGTTCCAGGCAAACTATCTCAGCCCAAGAGTGCACCAAAACAAAATTCCCATTTTAAGAACAGAAGGACAATTTCCAGGCAAATGATTCACCTTGAGTCCTGTAAGCACAAATACTTGGAATATAGAATTAAGTAACATCTTCAGCAGATGAGGTTATGATGACACAACTTGAACATGCTCCTGTGTTTCCTATGTATTATGTAGATAGAAATAGCTTTTAATTGCCAAGGTCGTCAGCATCCAAGAAATACCATAGATAGGTGGGAACAGGAGGTGTGAATGAGTTGCCTGATTCAGTTATATGTTTTGAGAATATGATAAGCCATATTTATATAATTTATAGGCAATAATTTCCATGATACAACTGTAAGAAGCTGTTGGAAAATGTAGTAATTGTTGTACTAATATGAAGAAAATAGTTACTAATAGAACAATGATCTAAAGCATTACTGGCTTGCTAGTCAAAGTAGAACCTTTTCTGAAATTACAGCTCTGTGTGGTCCCACTGTATTCACCAAACCATGGTTGGTCTCTCTGATTGATGCAATCTTCTTCATGACAATTAATTTTTTCTCCAGTTCTTTCCCCTGTCATTCCAGAGACCTAAACTACTTCCCATTTGTCACGAATTTCTGAAAACAATTAGCCATATTCTGGGCAAATGTGATGTCCCTCTTCTAAGTGTTCACAGCAAAGATAAGGAATTGCTGTGAGAGGGTCCAGAAAAAGCTATTTGTCTGAAAGGAAGAAATCAGCATTTTTGAGCCAATTTGTCTCACTCTTCAGGTCTGTGTCACAACCTGTCTCCCACATTTCTCTTGTGGCTCAGGAAGATGTGTGCAGGAAATATAAAGGGAGATTAATATCAGAGGGATGTTCAGATGCAGAAATCAGTTTGTGTCCATCTCTAGTTCCCAGGATATGCTGATATGAAGTTTAAGGAAGGCTCTGTGCACTGGTTTGTGGTTTTTTCCTGTAATGGACTTCAGAAGCAGTAAATCATATCCAGAAGCATGTAGTCATGGCAAATGACTCAGTTCTTTCTACTAATAAAAGCAGAGGCTCCAGTTCCTGTCTTACAGGGTAGCTGATTGATTTACAATATAACAGCTTCTCTTTCAGGTTTCCTAGTATTTGTGTTCAAATAGATTTGGAAATCGAACTGATGAAACCTGAAGATAGGGACCAGATTGTGATCTTAATTGCTTCTGAGAATGGATCTGTTCAGATTTTCTAGATTGTAAAGGAGGAAAAGCCAATTTATAAAATCTTGTAACAATCCAGTGGAATTTTTTATCGCTGTTTGAATTAATCATCTGCCTATTATTAATCTTAATCCTTTGGAGAACACAGACAGCCTGTGTCGCATTATCTTCCAGCAGAGCTCCCTGGGCTTTCAAACTTTCTCTTAAAAGGGCAAAGGAAATCTTATCTGTTGCATTTCCTCACAGCCATGTTGGCAAAGGATCTTGGGGATGGTCACAGCATGGTTGGAAGCAACATAAAAGCAGAACCCCTTATTACTGTAGATGTCTTGGTTTTGGATGAATCTTCCCAAAATCTTGGAGCAGTGGCAGCTTATTCTTGCTTTGATCAGCTTTGAGCTGATTTTTGCTTCTTGTGTATGGGAAAGCAGCAGCAAATCTGCTTTCCTTGGGGATGAATTTGGTGGATACTGCATGTGAGAACCCTGGGAGAATTTCCTCTTAGGTACCATGAGCCACTGAGCTTCATTTACACAAAGGGTCTTTCTACACAGAGAAACTACAGAGACTTAATAAAATTATTTCCCAAATGCCTGCTGTAGATGGGTACATCTCTGTTACATGGATGTACTTACACTCATTCAACTTAACTGAGTAGCAGACCAACAGCAGTGGGTAGAAAGTTGTTGAAGAAACAAAGCTTCATTTAAAAAAAAAAGTCTGTTTTTTAACAACAGTGTAGACTGCAATTCAGTTTCTCAGCCTGGCAAATCTTCACCAGAAATTTCTTTGTAATTAATGGAGTCACTCTGAATTCACATTCAAAGAAGGGCGGAAAGAGAATATAGTTCCTTTGGAATTCCTGAGTCTCTCTTGCTTTGTTTCCCAGTCTTTGCACTAATTTAATCACTTATTTTAGATTGTTTATTGCTCTTTACTTTAATACCCAGCCCATCACATTACAACACAGTATATTGGGAAACAGTTTATGCAACCTTCTATTACTGCTGAGAGAAGGAAACGAAGCACCAGTTATATTTGTTAGCCAGAGAAGAAGGAACAGAAATAAATCAGCTTGGGCTGTAGCAAGGTAATTTAAGCAAAAGGTAAACTTCTATGTAGTGTATTTTAGCTGTGTATCAAGATGCCCAGGACAATATGGAATCAGCATATTAGAACTAGACCAGACAGCTGCATCTCAAGGAATAGTAGGAGATAGAGAAATCAGTTGTGCTGTGCTTGATGAAGTACTTTGGACTAGATGACAAGCTAATATTTCAGTTCAATTTAAATGACCTTATGTCCATTCCTCTGTAAAAGGAAGTATCCTTGGGTTAAAAAAACACAATGGATGCACATACAGGAAATCAGGTGAACAGCAGAAATTACCAGATCCTCTCAGTGCTGGAAATGTCCCGTTTCTCTTCCCCCCAAAGTACACACACTAGAGCATCACAAATATACACTGATGTCAATTCACATCTGTACATTCTATAGCACATATACACAAATCCAGTAATCCTTTGTGCTTCTGAAACACAGATTCCTTCTCATTTCCCAGCGGTAGAACAAAGAATCTTGATGGATGTCAGGGACCCATCACAATGGACCCTGCAGATCAGACTTGTGCAGTTCACTGGATACCACACACAGGGCATCACACTGGGAGCACATGCAGCCATTTCTTTCCTTTAAAAAGCCAGCATTATTTTATTATTTCAGAGTCTTACATAACTGCGTGGTGAAAATGAGAACACAGATCTGGGCCACAAAACATTCCAACAATTCTCATTGCAAAAGAAACATAAACTTCAGCATTCATCAAACAATTCTCCCTCCAAATGAATAGTGAACATACAAACCCACCATCTCAGCTTGAGTTCCTTTGCAAAAGAAAGCCCTCTGGAGTTATTAAAAATAATAATAAAGTAATCCAGGCTCCCAACAGACAGCATTTGAACATCATGTCAAGTTCCTATAAAGTAGCGCAGCAACACCTCCTTTTACTAATTTCCCTGAATCCCCAGTGGCTTCCCACTGCCACAAATTAAGCTTACATTCCTTTCTGTAAGCCTAGCAAAAATTGCAGACCCAGTGTCCCCTGTGCACAGCTCTTTGAGGTCGGATGCTTTGGGTTGTCTGGTTGTTACTCATGCCTCCCACCGTGAGGCCCAATATTTCCCTGCCCCATCATTTTCCTTTCACCCCCCAGCGTGTTACAAATCACTGTTCCTCTGCAGGGTGTCCTGGAGAACGACTTTGCCGGGACAATGCCGGGTCAGTGACAGCATCAGGCGCGTGTTGAGTGATCTCATAGGGAGGGAGCAGTGCTCTGCTGAAGGCACCAGTCTTCTGCCTTTCATTTTAATTGGATCTTCATTCTGACGCCTTGGCAAAGCCCAGTGATGTGCCTCGTGCAGATGTGGCCATCTGTGTCCAGTTTCTCTTCGTGTCTGTAGTTCTCCTTCCTTTTAATCTCAGTTTTATGTCCCTACTGTGTATAGAGCTCCCTCTTTATTTTGTTGTTGCCCTCTTCTCTGCATATCCCTGATCAGCTTCTTCCCTTCCTTCCTTCCTTCACTTAGAGTTCTTGGCGCTTGGCTTGGCGCAGCTCACAGAGCCCCGCCATGCGCCTGTTCAGCATGCCCAAGGCAAGTCTCTATTGCTGCTGAACCAGACCCAGAGAGAGCAGAGACATGGGGCTAAAATGTGGGGGTACACGTCACTCCCCACCTCAAGAGACACTAGCTGCCATGTGGATCAGCAGCTCAGTCCTGGAAGCACAAGGGTTCTTAGGTGACTTTTGGGGACCATGAAGCAGCTTCTTGGTGGGAAGGTCATTCCTGTGATCAGATAAAGGTCAGTCAGCCTTTCAGTTGTCCTAACTAAGGACCTCACAGTTTCTATTAGGCTACATGCACAGCCAGATTTTGTACTCTTTATTTCAGTGACAGGAAGAGAACAGTGGTGGTGTTGTGATTCTCTTAAGAGAGCAGCACACTTTGAGGTTAGGTCTAGGGGCACCCATGTTGTGTTTGTCAGCTGTAGTAGTCAGGGCCAGAGACTGGCAGTGTTTCCCATGGGGTTCTACTCCCTTGTCTCTACCAATGTCTTCTGCAGAAATTTCACCTTTGTATACTTCACTTTTTCCACACTTATCTTCATAAACATAAAGATAAATAAAATTTTCCCTCCTTGTGAAGCATTGTCAGATAGATGGGTGAAAGACACAATATTATCATAAAGTGTTATTGTCATTACTATTCAGTGAGCACATTCAAGGGAAGTTTGCTTAAACTGTGCCACTTTGCCTAATAAAACAGTCAGCCTTGAATGAAGCCACTCAGAGATAGATCTTTGTCCTGGTGCCACAGTCACCAAAGGTCGAAGCAAGGGCAAGCAGGGCTCCTCTTTCCCCATGCTGAACTACAGCACAGCAGTAAATATTCATCAAAAATTAGCTTTCCACTCACAGGCAGGTGGCAAATGTATGTAAGAAAGCCAGTTTCCAAACAGCATGGTTTTCAAAAACCCTTAGTGACAGGAAAAATATTTAAAGTGGGAGGAAAAGTGATCAACACAAAATGTTAAAGGCATTAGCACACATAGAATTGGTGGTGACAGAGTTGTGGCTGACACTGCAGGCACAGAATAAGTTTGATCATATTTTCACATGAAAGAAACCTGCAAGTGAGAGTGTCCACACATGACTTCTCTTCCCTTATCTTCCCAACAACTACATTTGCTCACCACTCCATGTTTTTTTCCCAGGATCTGGTATGTCTGGATGAGCCATGTGGAGTAGAGTTCTGGTGAACCACTGGTGAGATGGAGTCACGGGGGAGACAGAGGTGTGCAGACAAGTCAGGCCAGGCCTTCCAGAAGCTGTTAAGAAAGGAGATTGATACATCTGCTTGCTGAGAGGATTGGCCCAGTGAGTGCTTTCTGTGCAGTGTGCCCTCCAGTGATCCATGGAAGGACAGTTTGGAAGAACATGCCCTGAGCCCAGGCTAGGATGGACAATGCATGGATGCAACATCACAGTGCCAGCAGCTGGGAGGACTTCTGTGGGGTGAAGTAATTCAGGCCTTTCTCCCAAGCAGCTAGAACTTGCAGTGAGCACTGTCATCAGAAGAGGCTCATGGATAAAGCCTGGCCATTTCTGGATGTTGGGTGGCAGCAATAAACCTTTGCCATCCCTCTGACTACCTCTGCTTAGGGCCCACAGACTCAACCGCACACAAAAGTTCTGCTTTGTCAGCAACAGTCACTTCATCTCTTGCTCTGAACCTCCAGGAACTTAAACACAGTTATTCTACAAGTGCATTCACAGCAAAAGGAGTCTGTATGCCTCCTCTGTATGTCTCCCCTCCACCCCCTGTAGCCCTCTTGACACAGGGCAGAACATATTCCATCCCATGGCCCAAAGCTGATTTGCCATGTGCAGCAGCTCCGGTTAGATCTTTCTTGGACAGATTCCCTGGCATGACTTAGGTGCCCAGAATGTGTGTCGTAGGCTCAGCAGATCCCACCCAGGCAGTGATTTAATCTGACAGTTGTACTTATTCATGGTGACATCCCAGGCAGCAGCAGCACAGAATGTTCAGGCAGTGCAGGGAGGAGGAGGAGGGATGGGTGGGTGCCACAGCACAGCCAGAGCCCGGCTGAGGGGAGCTGGGGCTGCCTTTGCATTCAGCCTGTACCAGGGCAGCTGCTCCTAGAAGGAGCTTATTTCAGATACCCACTCAGTAGGCTCCCTAAAACAGAATAAATTATGTATTTGGAGAAAAAAGAGAGGAAGAAAAAAGAAGTGTATAGCAGTCAGCATGATGGAGCTGTCCCCTGGCTGCTCTTTTTGGGGAGCACAAGTGTGCAATCAGCCTGGAGAAACAGAATGTTATTCTTTGCCATGAGACACCTACTGGAAGCTCCTGGTGGGAGCCTGGCCTGTATCTTGAGTTCAGATAAGTGTGGGTCCGTGGCAGGCTCGGGTAACTGAGCTGTGGTAGCTGCACTGGCTGGGCTGGGAGACCTGGAGATCATGTGCTCTTCAAAAGGCAAAAGGAGCAAGTGCACACACAAACCTGAAAATGGGGCTTTCCTTGCAGGTCTGTGCAGCATCAGAACCTCTGCATTTGTTCAGGTCCGTGGTGCAGGCTTTTGGCATTAACAAGAGTTTGTGGTACTTACCAGATATAAATATTCTTTACAATTCTTCAGGGCTCTCTCTGAGCTGTGCATTCATTTATGGAAATACTGCAACCTGAAAAATTTAATGCAAAATGGTGCTTTAGACATGCTCTGGCACAGAAATAGGAATACTAAGCTGAAACAAAATGTCCAGCTGTGTCTGCTGCCTACAGAAGTGCAGAGCTGCAGCCTCTGCTGGGGTCAGTAGTTGCTCACAAATGTCTCAGAGCAAAAATAAGGGTGTTAGCATGTCCCCCCACAAATACTGTTTGTTTCCAGCCTGTTTAATGTCACTGCCAGGATCTCTGTGTTCCTTCGGGATCCCAAACTGTTGGGTTGCACAAGTGCCCATGATGTGATGTGTAAGTTTGCTTTTGTCTATCAAGCAGATCTGCAGAAATTTCTGTATTCCATCTGTAGCCTAAATTGTGAGAGGGCAGGAGTGTTTTCTTCTTGATGCTAAAGCACTTGCCAAAAGATCTGGCTGTCAGAAATGCATTTTATGCTGCACTCTTGGTCTGAATATGTTATGTTAGAATTGGTAGGTATCCCAATAAATTGGAACAGCTCTGATTTCTACTGTTTTGAGCCATGTTTGTGATAAATCCTAAACATCTGGATTTGTTGTCTTCTGCATCTGACAGCCTACAAAGAGCACAGCTTTGCTTCAGAAGTCTGTGAAGCTGGGACCTAGTCTCAACAAACTCAGTTTCATTTTCTTTTTTAAGTTCCTGCTGGGATTTTAAAAGGGGCTGTGCTCTGTGTAGGCTGACTTAAAAGCCAAGAGGAAAAGAAAAGGAAAAAAGTTCTTGCAAATACAGTGTCCTGAAGCTGCATCCATTTGTATGTCATTTGACAACCCTCTGCTTCCCTTCTGCTTCTCTTACAGTAAAGTCCAGGTACATTTAGGACTTTTCTCTGTTATCTGTGCAAGGAGATTGGCTGCAAAACAAACTTCTGAAGCCACAGGCAAAGGTTGCTAGGCACGTTCTTTGTCCCAGCAAAGCATTTATGCTTTAATCAAGATGGAAGAGGATCCTGAAAGGGGATTTGTGCAGTGAAACAATCAAATGTTTGCTGTCTTCTTAGACATGGGAAGGGGAAGTGAAAATTTTCCCCTAAAAAATAAATTATATACAAGACAGTCAAGAAACACTGCAGGTTGGGATGGCTTTGCAAAAATTATGTCTGCTGTTTTAAAATTGTTACTAATTTTTAGAGCTGCTGATCTTCATGAGATATCACATCAAGTGTTTTTTGTTGTGGATGTGCCTCTCTTTAAGGTCAGAGTCAAGGCCAGGTTTTGCTGAGGTTCTGTGTTCTGGGGAGATGGATACCTTCACTAAGGATCCCCTCCCATTCCATTCCCTTCACCCCATCTTTATCTGCGTGTCATGATGTTTGGGTGGCAGCCTCCTCCTCCTCCCAGCTATAAGGGGGACTGCCCTGAGTGCTCCCTCCTTTCTCGAGGAGATCGCTCATGTGGTTGCCATTCAGATCCTCCCATGACTCACTTAGCAGTTGACATCAGAAGGGGGAAATATGTAATCCCAGGCTGAGGATCAAACATGGCATGAAAGGCAAGGGGTAGGTGACAGGGAGGGCTTTGGGCACGGCGTGTGCATTCTCAGACAGCAGCAAGAAGGACACTTCTGCCCAGAAACTGCTCCTCCAAACCCCATCACCTCGCCAGAAAAGCAGTTCTTGCCTGTGAACTCTTGAATTGAGAAATTAAGTAATTCAAACTGTGCAAAAACAACTTGTTTCTCAATAAGATGTTTGGGAATAAGCTTAATTCATTCAACTCCCAGTATCATGCATGGGGCTCCAGACAATTCTGAGGTTTGCATTTACATTTTAAAAATAATAAAGAGCTTTTGCTTATTTTTATTTGTTGTCTGGTGTTCTACCCTCCAGAGATCATAACTTCAAGCTGCACTTTGTGATCAGGCAAGGCAAAATACTTTCTTCCTATTTTGCCCAAGCAGAATTTCTCAGTTTATCACACGAATTTAGAAGCTGGGGATTAGAAAAACTATCAAATATTAAGGAGGACATAGATAAAAGCCTGACATTTGGCAAGCTTCTATTCTGCAGCTGTAACCACTATCACTTTCAGAAGTGGGAAAGATCAAGGAGATTATAGAAATTGTCTCACAGGGGCAGTTTCCTAAGTTTGTGTGCTCTGGAACTGTTTGAAAGGCTTGTATAAATTTTTTCAGGTCACAAAATGAGAGGTTGCTTTTCCCAAATCATTCTGAATTCATAGAAATGGCATCTCTTTGCTAAGAACAATAAGAAGTTTGATAGAATACTTTTGGCTCAATAAGAGACTCTTTTGGCAATGAAAGTAGGTCAGTTCCAGACTTCTTTTTCTATCCTTTCCTTTCTGATTGTTAGAAAGAAAATATATTTTTGATATTAAAAATACAAGCTTGTGAAATCTTGCTCTGGCATAGGTAGGTTCCTCTTGATGTTTATTAAAGAAGTGATCTAATTTCAGCTTCTAGCATTCATTATAAAACTGCTGGTTTAAACTTTTCTGTCAAGAGAGCAGTTAAAAATTTCATTTTATATCAGTGAAAACTACTATTCCTAGTCCATAGGAAAGATGCAATTTCTGATATTAAGGTGGTAATGCCGTATAAGGAGTGGTTAGATCGATACCCTTGGAATTTTCCAAGAAGTACTTGTTACTATGGGGAAAAAAAATCAAACAGATGGTTAAGATGAGCTAAAATCCCATTGTAGAAGACAGAAGGATTTTTCTTATTTGTGTGTTAGCCAGCCAAGTACAGGCGGTTGGAGACTGGGCTGTGTCATGACTTGTTGATACGTGAGAATTTCAAACTGCCTTCTCCCCAGTAATATTTTTCATGTGAGAGGACTACATATGCCTTTATGGAATAGAGTGAATGCACAATAGACAATACACACAGTATCTGTGTTAGACTGCTGGGGACATACAAGATGTTCAGAACAAAGGCTGGCCCCTCAGGAATTATCAGAAAAGGAGCTGAATCGTTTATGGTGGCCTGATGTGGTCCTCTGGATATCACCAAATGTGACCATCATGCTTGTGTTTTGTAATGGCAGAGTGTGCTTTCCTCTCTCCTTCTCCAGCACCTGGTATCAGGGAATTTTTTCAGAACCCTTGTGTTGGAAGTCTGGTGCCAGTCCTTGAACTAAGCTTGGGGACATCAGTCTGAGCGTGTTTTGGGGATGTCAGTTTCCACGTGCCAGCAAACCCCATCTCACGCTGCAGATTTCTCACGTGTTGCTACATGTGTGACTGCCCAAATGCTTTGAAATCCTGAGTGTCCACATGAGCATTCCTGCTTGTCTGTGAGTGGAACCTGTGCCTGTGGACTTGGCTGGAGATCGAGAGTAAAGGACATGTTGCCCTTTCAGCTCTACTCCTTATTGCCACTTTGAACTAGGGAGGCATGTGTTGAGCCAGCAGCTGTTCAAGCAGTAAAATATATCCCTTTATTCGTTATAAGAACAGACTTTCTGGGCCAGGCTAAAAACCTTGTTGCTCTGTATCCTGTCTTTAGGATACAGAGCAGCCGCTGGTGAAGACAGAAGATCAGATGAAGCACAGAGTGATCCTTTGACTGGTATGGCCTCCAGCCTTCCAGCAGTCTGAGATTAGAGATCTCCTGAGTCAGAAGTCAGGAAATGTTGGCCTTTCTTAACTTAGGGGTTTCAGGGAGGCAATATCCTCTTACTGTGGTGGTTATTTTTTTCTGGATAGGTTGCAAAAGCTTTGAATATGCCCATGTGTAAGTAGGGAGGAAACACATGCCAGAGCGATGAGCGTGCCAAACTGCACCTTTGGCATAGTACTGCAGAGAAATTGCAGAAAGGGTTTGCTTTGCCCCAGATGGAAAATCCTCGTTGACATCTCTGACCACGTGGCTCCAAACTGATCCACAGGAGGAATTTGAGGGATAGTGCACTTGGGCAACATGTGGTTTGTTTGCACCTGGTGCACGGCCTTGGTGGGAGCCATCACAGTGACTATACCGGTGTCGATAGGACTGAGCAGGGAGGGCATGCCCAGAGCCCAGCATCTGGCCCTCAGAACACAAAGGCTCAGAGGTTAAAACAGCAAATGATAAAGTAGATCTCCAGATAAAGCGCTGTGCGTCACCATCCCTTCTGCCCAGCTGCTGAACTCACAGCTGCCCTCGTGCCAGCTGGTCCAGGAGACTTAGGGCAGAGCTGCTGCTGGCAGCACACACGTTTTGTGCCTTTAAGAGGTTTGGCTTATCCCGGCTGGGACTGGGTGAAACTGTGTGGGCTGACAAAGAGCGCTTGTCCCTTCCCCCATCCATGCTCTGCCAGGAAATGAGTTTGTGAGACGCTGGCTTCTGCCTCCAATCTGCTGCCATGTGGGAGCCTGGCACTCACAGCCACCAGCACACACACGTGTGCACACAGAGGGCACAAGTACCAGGGCACAGCTACTCAGGCAACTGTGATCCCACAGGGACCAGGGCAAGCAAACGGGGGCACTGCTGCCCCAGCAGGGCACGGAGCATCCTGGCTGTGCTGAGTGTGGGCTGGGGAGCTCCAGTCAGCGAGAGGCTGCTTGTGTTATGGGTTTGGGTCTCTCCTGGATAGGTCCCAGCCTGCAGAAATTCCTTGGGCAGATCATCAGGGAACCTTTTTCTTACCCTGAGAGCAACTGGGGATCTTAGACCACCTGGAGGCATAAGCAGCAGGGTCAAAGGAGGCTTCCCAGCTGGGAAGGCAGGACAGGGGAAGTGACCCCAGCAGCCCTGAGCACGGACATCTGTCAGCACAAGGACCACTGGAACTCGGCACAGAGCTGCCTGCACCCTTACTCAGCATGGGTGGGACTGAGAGGGCAAGAGTTGCTTCACTTTCAGAGGGAGGGGAATGGCACCCTGCTTTGTTCCTCATATCTTAGCACCTGCTGACCACTTGCAGTGCCTTAGGATTTGGGATTAGGGAGCATCTAAAAATCCCGAGAGTCAGGAGATGTGGATTGTGTACAGTGCTTGTTCAAGGTCTGTGTTAGCAACATAGCAAGTCAAAGCACTTCCAGCTCCTATATAAAATACAGCATGTTTCCCTGAAATGGAATTAGTCCAAATCAGATGGAGTCAAATATTTAAGTCCTTCCTCTGTATTTCTGTAGTTTTTCTTGAGAATGAAAAGTGATCAGTTTTCATCTGGAGTTTTGCTGGGTTTATTGGAAAAGTCTATAGGACAAGACCTGTGTAGTTTGATTCAGAGACAGCTACTCCCCCATTAGTACATTGTCTAAGCAATGGCACACAAGTTTAGAAATGTGTACCTCCAGGTTTACATTTCAGGACGGATGATTTTATGTAAAATCAGCTACTACAGAAAGAGTTAATACTGAGACATGTGGAGGGGGAGGCTTTGGGGAAAGTCAGGGTATCACGTTTTCCTCTAAGGGGCTCTCAAATGATTCTCAGCCCTGCCAGAAGTCAAACATCTCCTCCCAGTGAAGCCAAGGATGTCTGTCTTTTTGACTCAGCTGCCAGAGTCACATTGCAGAATTTGATCCTTCTGCAGTGTCCCTTCTCCCCTGTTCTGATCAGCCTCTGCCCGCTGCTCTAGTGAAGCCTGAAGCACTTGGAGACGGTGAAAGCTCAAGTGATCTCCGCGGCCGTGGGCAGGGCGGCCCGTCCCGGCTCCACATCCGATACAGTGTCAGCCTCCGCGCTGTGCCCTGCTGCAATGCTAGATGGGCTGAACAGATGGGGAGGTCCTGTGGCAGGGCTCAGGCTGACAGCTGCTTTGCAATTATAAGTCTGGAATGCGATTTGAGGGGTGTAAGATACTTAGTGCTGGGGCCTTAGTGCAGGAACATGTATCAAGTAGGTCAGGCTCTGCACCAGGGGACGAGTGTGGGGAGGAGCTCAGCTGTGACCGGCAGCGCTGCTCCTTCTTTAGTGGGTTTATGTTTTGACATAATTTTGATCACTGAGATTTTACCTCCCCATTTTTTGACCATTTATTTATATATTTTATTCTTAGATTTAATTTATTATGAAGACTAAATGCTTGCAGAATGGGACTGTGAATTTCTTACTGATTTTACAGCTTTTGGCAATTGGTGTCTATGGGGAGTGTAAGAGGGCTTACCCACCTGGCCCCTCTCTGAGGAAGGGGAGCATTTATACCGTGGTTTCCTTGGTGAGAAAACTTTGGTGTCACTGGAAATTCACCTGGAATTCAGCAAAGCATCTTCCTCCTCCCTTTAAGCACCCATATTAGACTGACTTTAATTCATCTGAATCTGATTTTTCACTACAATAGACTGTTTTCTGAGGAGACTCGTGGCATGCTGGGATAATGTCTGACTTAGCTCTACCCTTGCCCTGCCCAGTCTCAGCCAGCTGAGGAGCCTCTGCATGGTTCCCCATTGCATGGTGTAGGTGCAGGGCAGAGCTGTGCTGCAAGAAGCTGCAGTTTGCATGTTGGGGACCATGGAACGAGAACAGGATGAGTTTTGACTGGGGAAAAAAAGAACGTTGAGTTCACAAAGCCAAAAAGCCGTGCAAAATGGGCAAATTACCAACTCAAACAAGTGAAAGCCATGCTAGAGAACGTGATAGCCAAACACTTTTTCTTCTATTTTCATGCAGCAGCTGAGATAATTTACTGCTGCTGCTGCTGCTCCCTTTTTATGGCTCTCCAGTTTTGGCACAGTCATGTAATTAGCCCCTGGTTTGTCTGTGGATGTTTTTGTTTCATTGATCTGTCTCATTACTGAGGAGAGGCAATCAGGGACTTACATATCCCAATGTGCAGTGCACTCTTGACTTTTACAGGTAAAATCCATTTATGCAAACCCAACTGTACATATATATATATATATTTTTAGCTGACACACAGTTTTCAGCTTCCATCCTTCTGTGTTCCGAGTGTTACTGTAACCAACCTGTGCCCATGGGAACAGAGTTAGTCAGAAAAACAGCAGTGAGCAGTGCCTGAAAACATCAGGGCAAAGTCAGCAAAAACAAGCTGTGTTGGCAAAGTCACTGGTATCAGGCCTTCTCACAGAGGGATCATCACTCCATCTTCTGATATCTTCTGACCTTGAAAAGCTCCTTTTACAACTTCAGTCCAAAGAATTGATGTGACTGAGCTGTTTCCCAGCTCCCACAGGCAGCCACGAGGAACAGGGGACGATGCCCAGTGAGGTGTCCTGGTGTAGGGCTGTGCTCAGAGATGCCTGGGAGAAAAAGTAAGGAAACTCTGTAATTTGGATGTAAAAAGTACTGGTAAAACATAGATCCAAAGAATGTTTATTGGCATTCTTAGATACAGAACACTCACAATATCTGAGCTACTGCCTCTAGTGCACAGCAGAGCTATGTCTGTGAAAATCAGTGTGTGGAGCAGAAGTTCATTTTGTAAACTTTTGTGACCATAATCCTCAAATATTCCTCTTCCAAGATCTCTGAGAAAATGGGCTTGTTTGGATCACCCAGAAGTGGAAATACTCATTTTTTGATGTTTCCATCAGACCTAGAAATAATCCCATTTTTACAGGAGCAAAGTCCTTTTTCAAGCACCTATTTACAAAGTGTGTTTCTAATATTAATATGACTGTATAATTTCTGAGCTTTTAACAATGATCAACAAATTCAAATCCTGAGATTTTTAGCCTTTCCTTGTAAACATTTTGTCTTTTCAAATTATGGCAATTCTGTAGAGCAGCAAGACTTCCTGAGTCAGTGGAGAGTCTTCATTCTGTGAGTATGAATCCTCAAGGGAATTGTGTGGGAGATTAACGTGGTCTAACTTAAAAAGAGAAGTCAGTTTTTGCCCTTATCATACATGGATAGATATTGCTGTCTCATAGTAATGGCACTATGCTATTACTAACATCAAGTATTTAAATCTTATATGTTGTGCCTTCAAAAACGTAATGAAGTGGACATAAAAATCACAGATTTGTTTTTAAGAGCAAATTTTTTTATTACTCCTGTGACAACTCAATTTTATGTTGTACTTTCAGGGTTTTTTACCCAATCTTTTGGGTAGAATTAGAAAATTGCTTAAAAAAGAAAATTTGGATTCATGTCTTCCCAAGGAACTGAAAATGTTCACAATGTAGAAACTAAATTTCTGCATTATCTCCAGTCATTTTTTACTTGGTTGCTCTTTCCAGTAGCAGATGTGGAAAGTGCTCACCTTGGTCCCTCAGCCTGAACCTCATGTTCATGGGATTTCTTTAAAAGCTCAGGCTTTAGGTAAAATTATAGTACAAATACAAATTTTAGCATGTGATGAGATACTGCATCAGAGCATTGACCTCTTATTTTGAGGTGGGCAAAAAACAAATGTTTGTTTCGCAAGAGATACTGAGTGTTATGAAACATGTATCCAAACCATGGCCTGGCTGACCATGCACGTCCCTGCTGCAGCTCTGGGATGTTCTGCAGGGTCACTGTGTTTAGTCTGATCAGCTCTGCTTTCCAAAGCCAGTCTTTGCTCTAGCTTCGATATGTGCAAGGATCAATTCCTCTGGAATGATATCTGTGGTCCTTCAAATTGGGTGCTGAGTCCTTCTCCTGTCCAGTGTCACTGCCAGGTGCCCCTTGTCCCCAGATCAGGACAAGTTTTTTGCAGCACAAATGTATAAACAGCTCTCAAAACTCAGCAGGATTTTTGCCATAAGGAACAGCAGATGGTGCCAGACCTTGCTGCACACGGACTTCCCAGCCCCTGTTTTGATTTTCAGGAGTTCCACTTAAAAAATTTGCATCAGTTTTGCCGTGGTGGTAACACCTCCTTTGAGTACTGAATCTGCCTGATCCGAAGGGTTTACCTTGAGCAGTCAGGGACAGTGTAATGTGCACGACTGGCAGCTTGGAAAGGTCAAATATTAATTAATGAAGTTAAATAACTGCAGATTAAAGTGTTTGAAGAGCAGCAAGAGCAACAGCATAACCCCTGCTAGGGTGACAGACTGAGCTCCATGGGAGGATATTTCCAGTGTCTTTGTGAACTGTATGAAGCAGCAGCTGCCTGCTCAGCTTTGGACACATGATAGGATAGTTTGCTTTCCAGGATCATAGGAGAAGTTTATCTCAAATTAGGATTTGTGCACTAGCTGAAGTGCAGGCTGACCAACCAACTCCTAAGGCTTTGGGATGCCCCATTTCTGTACTTTACCATGCCCTTCCTCCCCAGGGCCAGCCTCGAGTTCTCACTGCACAAAGGCTGTGTGTGACTGGAGGGAAACTGGCTGTGCCAGCCTCAGTTTTGCCCTCTGGTCTAGAGAGCTGAGGTGCTGCAGGAAATGAGGCAGCTCTGAGATGATGGTTACTATTGCTAGAAGAGCTTTCCCTGTTTCATGTCTTGCCTCCCACATTTCTTCCATTTCCCTGGTAAGCAGCAGGCCAGGTCCTCGCAGTGTTGTGGCAGACACTGAAGGAATTGTTTATTTGGGTTCCCATTCCATCAGGAATTCCCTTCCCCTCCAGGAAGAGGCCACAGGGAGGCAACCTGAGGACTTGTTGCCAGCTCTCTCAGCCCTGTGAGACCTGTCCTGCAAACTGCAGCACAAGCTGGTCTTGTCCACAATCCTTCTGTAGATTCTTTGACTCCATTCTCCACCATCCCTTATTCTCACAGTGAAGTATGAATATGGCCTTTGCACAGTGCAAAGGGGAAGCAGAACACTTCTTTGGAAACAATAAAGCCTTCCTTTGGTCATGGTCAGAAGTAGATCTGAGAATGTCAGGCCACCTCAAAGTAAAGTTCTCAGATTTTCTTTTTATACCCTTGTTGCAAGATATTCTTCATCCTTTGTCCCCCTGCAATGATCAAAGAATTTTTTCCCACTCTCAAGAGATCACCACCTTCTTATATCAAATTCAGAGGGACTAAATCTGCTCTATATCCTGCCTTGACCATGGAAATGTGGGGTAGCTCCATTACTTTCAATGAATTTGCTCATGATTTGCATTGATGGAACAGAAGCAAATCTGGTCCAGAGATCTGAACTGCAGTTGCCATGGCAACAGGCAGCCGTTTGGGAAGCAGAAGGCAGAAGGTATGTTCAGCCTCAAAGTGGGGACTCCTGCATTCAGTTTTCAGCCATGGCATGAGAATGTCAGCTATATTTGGAGTCCAAGTCCAGGGCTCTATTTCTGACACTCCCAATGAACCCTTGGGAAAATTGCCTCCCACTGCCTTAGTACTGCTTCCAGTAAAACTGGGATAGTATTACATAGGAGTGTTTTGAAAATTGATTCAGTCTCCTAAAATGCTTTGTGAGAGATCCTCAGATGAAAAGCACAGTAGATCACAAACTATTAATAACATCATTTTATGAGTGCATTAAAAAAAGAAAAGAAAAAAAAGAAAAAAGGGGCTGTATTGTAAATGAGTAGGTTCTTATACAACTGCAGGCATCTCCACAGGACCTCTGGGAATGCAGAGCATTGAATCAGCAGTGGAGCAGAGCCTTTGTTCAGGTGTGCCAACGCATCTTGGGTTATTTCAGTCTGACCCAATGGAAGGTTCTCACACAGTTTAGTCCCAGCTCAGGTTCAGAAGCAGCCAGTAAGGGACCTAATTGAGCTCAAAATCCTCTTCTTAAATTGGATCGAGCTGTGAGCATTAACCAGGTCCTCTGAATCCTCGCCTAACACCAGGAAGGAAGCAGAGGTTTGCAGAAGTATTAACAGCTGATGACTTAAATTCACTGTGAGAAGAGTATAAAAACCAATTCACTGAGGAAGGCCAGGCAAGTGTCGGTCATGCCCAGGTGTGACCTTGGTCTGAGTTGAAATAAAAAATGTCTCAGTCCAGGATCTTGATTTGCATACTCACAAGAAGCAAATAGACTTTGTGACAGGTTGCAAGGAAAAGGAAAAACCCTGGCAAATCCACCTTGCCTTGCCCTGGGCATGCAAAACTCTGTTTCCATGGCTATAGGAAGGCACAGCTGAGAGATTTCAGAGTATGTGCTTTTGCTGGTTTTTAGTTACAGCAGAGATTCGCAGTAACAAAGGAAATTAAGTATTTGCAAAAGGGAAAAAGTATCAGTAGTTTCCAATGAATGGCAGCAGCTTTTGTAGATTACTAAGTTTTAATATCAGAGAGGACCATACAAAGAGAAGGAATATACACTAGAATGAATTTTTATAGACATCAGAAGCTTTATGATTTTTTTCCCATTTTGTTAGTGATTTTGAATTTTAAAAAACTGCTTCAGTTCATTGTGAATGAAGAGATCCATACCCTCCTGGTTTTTTTCTTTTCACTAACTTCCCCCCCCAACCAAGAAAAAGGCAGGAACACAATACTTTCCTTTTTTCACCACCATAGGTTTTCCCAAAAAATCCAGAAACCCCTCAACATCTTTCTGATTAAAATACAACTAAACTTTGGGGGTTTTTAATTTATTTACTTTAAAAAAAGATCATTTGGAAGTGCTTACTGAAAACAAGCACACTTAAAAAACACACAAGGCCACTTTTCAAACACATTTTTGACCAGCCATAGTTGGATGACAAGTGCTGGTGCCAGACCATTTGCTCTAGGGTTCCCATTGTTAACACTGCTGCTGCAACTGTACTGGTAACAATGGAGGAAAATATGTAGTAAATTTTATTGATGAGAAGGAAACATTCTCACACAGTCATTTTTTAACATTTAAAAGAACATTCAAAAGCACAATATGTAAAGCAAATTCCAAAAAGATTTATCCTGGGAGAGAAGGCTGGAGCAGAGAAGAAAGCCTTTTCATTCCACCAATATTAATTCAGAGAAATGCGTTTGGCACCAGGATTAAAAAGTTCTGATCACTGAAGGAGTGGAAGTTTTTTTCCCCAGGAGAAAACTTTTAGAGCAGCCAGGCTAATTAACTTTCCTGCTTTAGAGGATGTATATAGTATTTCTAAAAGCAAAAAGGATTCTTTCTTATGGTCTCCATATATTTCCAAGCTGTAAAGTGGGGTGAAATGCTCTCCTCCATCATCCTGGCCTGTACATGCCTCTGGAGCACCCTGGGCTGCAGAAGTGACTGGTCCCCCTGGGACTGAGGGTAATTGATATTCCTACAGAGCCAGGAAGGTGAAGGGTTATTCGATGGGAGCATCTTGCCCTGCAGTATGGCAGCTAAATAAAGTAAGATTAATGGAGCTAAGTATATGTGCCCTGGCTGGACAAGGTGATTAAAAGGTGACTTAAAACAATCTACAAATGTTTGAAAGGATCATAGTCATTATCAGGAAGGGGAAGAGCTGTTGATAAAAAGGAAAATAGAACTCAGGCATTGATGCTGAGCAAAGGAAGACATAAACTGGGTACTAACACCTTGTTTTCTGGACATAAATCCAATGTAATTAGGGAAAACCATAAATAGTTACTGTGGAATTTTGAGTGCAAGAGTCAGGTCAATCAGTTTTTCCTCTGACACAGAAAGAACACGTAAAGAAGAATCTGCAGCTGATAAAAGCAGTACCATTGAGGATCTTGAACTCTTTTCCCCTCTGAAGCCCCAGCAGTTCATTCAGACACAAACGTAAGGGAATGCATAAAACCTAAAGATACATCCCAAAGAATACAGGGAAGTTTGCAGGGTCTGATGGACTGCAAGTCTTTATGTTTCAGAGGCCACTCCACAGAATGGGACACACCCTGGGAATGGTGTAAGGTGCAGAATCTGGAATCTCAAGGCTTGGTACCAAGGAGTTGAAGAGCACACTGAGGTACCTGAGCATCAATCAAACCTGATCAGGCAGAGCAGTGCCTGGGGCTGAATGGCCAAAGCTTCTGGGAGCATTCACACATTTGCACAGAACCATCTCAAATTTCTTCCTACTATTTGCCTAACGTCAGAAATACCATTGGTAGCATAGAATTCGAGAAGAAAATAGTCTGGAAGTGTTGTATCAGTGTGGTAGGCTGTTTCCTGCCCTTGTCCTGGTTGTGTTACCCTAATAGGAAGATTAGCAGAGACAGTGTGGTTCTCCCTAGCTGTTAAGTCCCATCATTTAATTCCACTTTCCAGTGGATTTGTAGATGAGGAACTGCTCCACTAAGTCCTCTAATGCTTTCAGCTGGAATCTTTCTGCACATCAGCTACACCCAAAAAGTCCAGGGTTCTGTTTTTCCTGGGCACAGCTCCTCATAGTTTGTTTGGGAAGGTCCCTGTGGTGGTACTTGTGACATGGAGAACAATGGTGCTCCAAGAAAAAATGAAACATCCTTTAAGCATCAGAAGCTCAGGTAAGGCACAGATGTTTAAGTGTGGCTGCTTCAGCAAGTCATTTTATAGTGACAGGTGTCATTTATTTTTGGATTCTGAAAATGTTTCAGTACATTTGCTTTCAAATCCTGCCTTTGAATCCACAGGTGCAAAAGAGCCTACAGACATGAGGGCACCAGCAGGTGAGGGCAAGGAAAGAGCACCTGCAGAGAGGCTGCCAGCACCCCCTGAGGCGTGCTGTTGGAGGGGTGCTCACTGAAACTGGCATCCAAAAACCAACACAGCATCCTGAAGTGTGTCCCTGCTGTGGATGGTGATGGTGTCAGAGTGGTACCCACCATCTGAAGGAGGCGCTCCTGGGACTGGAATTATTTCCCCTCTGCCTGTGGAGTTCCCTTGTGCCCAGAATAATTAGCAGGGCCAGTAGCATTTAAAAGCAAGCACACATGACTGTGTCTCTGATAATGACACTGGAAAAATAACAGAATCTAATTATAATTAGAAAACAGCCCCAGCAACGTTCCAGCATCACAACGACCATCCTGACTTTGCCACAACAAGTGTAAAAATACATCAACATATTTATAGCTTGGCAACTCCGTCCACTTGCAGCCTGCTGACCAGCCCCCTCTTGCCCTATTCTGTGTTCTCTGCTGTGCTTCACAAGCAGTAAAAAACAGTGACTGATGGGACTAATGTTTATGTGGCGTCTACTGCCCAAAGATCCTAATTTTATTTTTCATATTACTTGATCTATCTCTTATTCTAATCTTCCTGGCCTGAAAGACTGTAAATTGATGCCGATTATTAACAATCTCCAAGTCTTGAAGGACACAGCAGCAAGCCAGGCTGAGAGTGACAGCAGAAACTTGAAAGGTGCTTTGGACTAAAACTTCCAGCTTTTTAAGATTCCCTTATTATTGCTCACTTAATTTAGTCAAGTAATTAATTCCTCATTTCTTCATCCACTACACTCAGATTTATAAAGGTGGTTTTCAGGATTAGTCTCTCTGAGATCAGCTTGGGCAAGGCATGGTTTCGGGAAAGAGTTTGTGGTGAGAGAGGGATGTCAATTTGGTAGGTGAAAGTTCTGCCTGCAAGGTAGGAGGAGGGAGATGTTTTGCTGGAGTTTGTCTGAATGAGTTGCAACAGGACCAGATATTCCATCTTAGATAATTGTCCTTTACTTTGTCTCTTAGCCTGCCCTGCAGTGCTGCCATAAGCACCCTCAGAGCTGCCATGCTCCCTTTTGGAGGTGTCTGCATTCTGCAGGGGGAATTGGTGATTTTTAGAAACACAGATTTGCACGTAGCCAGCGCAGGCGTCACTCCTGAGCAGAAGGCAGGAGCAGAGGCAATGCTTTCACTGCAGCTCAGGGGTCAGTTTCTGGATACTTCCAGTGGAAGGCCCCAGAGCATCCCCTGAACCCACAGGCAGTTTGTTGATTCCTTACCTCCAATTTTAATTGTTCTCAGCTCTGCTCTAATGTTCCTTTCAGCCGCTCTTCAGTGGTCAAGGTCTCTCTGCACTTTTAGTTTCCTGACTGATGGAATGTTTGGATTTCTCACTGTTTTCATTTCACTGCTTGTTATAACAGATTAAACAAAATTCTAGCTAAAAAAGTAAATTACAAGCAACTCAAGACCTTCAATGCTTCCCCTTCTATAAAACTTTCTTTCCAACTGACAAATTTTTTACCTAGTTGCTTGAAAATAAAGGGTCAGTTCTGTCACCCTTTCCTGTGTGAATGCTCCCCTGGAAGCATTGCTGAAGGTCTGATAAAATTTTTTTCCTCTAATTCTTGGAAGAACTTCCTCTAAAGTCAGTGGTCAAGTTCTTATTGTGGGTTAGGTCAAAAATTGGCTCATGGAAGAGAAAAGAATTATCCTGAACTTCTTAATGATGTAATTGATATCTGAGTCTCATCTAGGAAATATTCCATATTTTAAGGTGTTTTTCCTGATCTAGTAAAGGTTTGACTGTCTGTGAAGCAATTTCTGACTGTTCCCAACCACTTGTCTTTACAAACACTGTCAGTAGGGAAAGACTGACTGACTCTTACTGTACTTAAACCAGGTTGGGGATGAGTTGGGTTGGTTCAGAGTCAGGCATTTTTATTCCAAAATAGAAGTGATCGCAGAGGGAATTAATCAAGAATAACTGTTCTGCTTTTAATCCATACTGCTCGAAACCAAATTAACCTCTCTGTGCACACAAGCCTGAAGGATTTAGCTGAAATTGCTGAAAAGCCTCCAGATTTGCATGATAATTTCAAAGGGGCAGTTCCTCTGAGTGAAAGCCCTGTAGAACTGAGCTGCAAGTCTTCCTCCATCCCCAAATACCAGCTTCCCCTTTTACACTTAACAGCTTTATATTTGTTTTTGATGCTAAAGGCCATCACAGAAGAAGTGTGTCCCTAAAATTTATTTTCTGCCTTTATAGCCTATGGGATGAGCTTGGAGTTAGAGGCAGTGCTGGTATGTGATGGAATATTACTAATGCAGTGACAGCTTGGGACTGGACACAGCTCTGGCAGATGGGGATGGAGGCAGCTTCCTGACCTTCCTGCCTCAGGAGCAGCTGCTGCCCTGAGCCCTCCGACGTCAGGCGATGCCATGCCAGTGACAGCCCAGCTGCGCCGGCCCTGCCCCGGCCCTGCGCCCCAGCCAGCACAGGGCAGGGCTCCCTTCTGCCTCATTCTCAGCTTAGTTTCGTTTCCCTGCTCCCTGAAATTTCAGGGTGAGCAAAGGTGTAAAGCAACTGCAGGGTTTGTGCTCATGCTGTATTTTGGCATCAGGAGAGCATTTCTCCTCCTTCCTCTGCTGCCTCCTGCACCAGCTTCAGCTGGAACCTGGTGGGTGAGTGCACACTGCTCTGCCCAGGGCCAGGCTGCTGCTCCCAGGTCGCTTTGTGGAGCTGGCTCCATTCAAGAAGCACTGAACTCTCACAGCCTCTCCATCCATACAGCAGAATGGGCTTGTGTTGTAGAGCCATATAGAGAACACAATCAATATTGGCAGCAAACAGCTTTTGAGCACTGAAAGCAGGAATATCTGAAACATCAATCAATACGGGAGAAGCCTGAAATCCTTAAGCACTCAATTCATAATCTTATACAAGTAGAGGCAGATCTGGGTAGGCTTACAGAGTGATTTACTTTGCTTGGTTCAGTCCCACCCAACTTTCAGAATTATTTCTATTAGCCAAGAGTTGGCTTGGGAGCAGCCTTCAGACTCTGCTGCCTGCATGGCCCTGGGGTGAGCTGCTGAAGAGCAGGAAGGAATATTGGTGTGAGGGAACACAAAAGCCAGGAACGCTTGCAATTTTACTGTGTTCTGTATTTTCCATGTAAGGCATTCACCAGATTTTGAGGTTAGAGGTTATGAAAAGCTCAATAATAAAAGTTCTTCATCTAAGCAATCAGGATCAAAGCCAAACAGGAACGATTCTGGGAAATAGCCTTTTTATCTTTGGTACCTAACTGTATTAAAAAAAATTAAAAGCCTTTTATTATGATTAATTTCTTGTGCTCAGGAAGTTTATGCAGCTGTCCTTGATATGGGGTGCTTGTCTCTTGGTTTGTCAGGTCCTGCAAAGTCCAGCAGTCAAAGAAAAATTTTTTCAAGCACAGTTTTTTTATTTCTCCTCTGGGTACCTTAACTCAGTGGCAGAATTAACTGACGGAACTTACTGTGAGAAATACAGAATCCTGTAAAGGGATTTAGAAGGATTTGGGAGATTTAAAGATTTTTCATCATCCTGATTTGTAATGATCGATTTATTTTTGTACATATTTTCCCATGTTAAGCTCATGAGGAATATGAAAATCCTATTAGGAGGCTGGAGGAGATATTTCTGTTTTTAGCTGATGCAACAGTGTACCTCCTGCGAGGGCTGGGCTGTGGAGGCCATCTCATTTCTCTTGCTTCACTCCTACCACTGGAGTCACTTGGCTGCCATTGCACTGACCATCACATCTGTAGCTGTGTCTTACTAAGGAATCCAGCTTTGAAACTTGGGATGAAGCTGTTGAAGTAGAGGACAAAGTGGTACAGACTGAAGCTGTCCACCCAGAGACTGACCTCCTGTTGGTTCTCAAGCCATTGCTCTGTCCTCACATTGCAGAAGGTGTTCCTTTTTTTTTTAATCCCTCTTTATTTGTTCTGTGAGAAATAATCCATTTCATTATCTTTCATTCATTATTTGCTACCCGCTATTATATTTATTACATATATTATGTAATATTTACAATCAGTTTTAATTAGTATAGATGCCATTTGACTCAATGGTTTAAGAAATTCTTCAAATTGACCCCACACAGCAGATCAGGATATCTCCAAACCATCTTGATTTGAAATGGAAATTACCAGTACTGGCTGTGTGCTTTTTGTGGGTAGAAGGCTAGAGCTGAGTCTGCCTCAGTTTTGTTTCCTTGTATGGGGAAGGTCCAGGAGAAACAGGATCCCAGGTGCAGATTTTGGAACTGTCTCCACCCATCTCCTGAGGTTCTCCAGAGACAACCTCTGTTCTTTCTCAAAGAGGAGAATAGGGCAAACATATAATGAACCAAAACTTTGAAATACTAAAATCCTCCCCGACTTGGCCTTGCTTTTACTTATCAAGAGACATGTGCAGCAATGTGGAGCTGAAGAGAACTCATGAGCAGGGCTGGAGCAGAGTCCAGGAATTAGTCACAGAAGTCATGGCCAGACTCAAAAGTAGCTGGTGAAGTAAGCAAGAAACTTAGAAACTAGAAGGAAGGGATGAGTGACTCTGGACAAGGCAGCTGCTGGTCTGAGGGACACAGGGAGAAATGAGAGATGGAATTAAGGTAACAAGAGAATCAGGTAACGTGTTATAGACTCCTTCTGTCCAAAAGTCTCCCTCTGGTTGAGCCATTGAAAGACCTGTAAGGTAAAATATGGTTTATTTGTTTAAAACCACAGACCTGGTGTTGAAGAGCAGAAATAACCATGCAGCCTGCTTTTCAAAGGATCCCCAGCCACCAGCAAGAAGTGCCCTTCACATTCCAGGGATGTTCCTCTTCCAGCAGTGCAAGGTTCCACAGGATTTCTAGTTTTAGCATCCAAAAATGCCACAGATTCTGTCTGTAACTTCAGGTCATGAAGATACTGTGTTGGCATATGAAGGTGAAAACCCTTCCATGTGAGAGGCTCACATGGGCTGAGTGCAGTGCTTTGAACCCTTTAAATGGAAGGTGTGACACAAATTGTCATTTAGATCATCCCAGAAGGTCCTTTAAGCGAGGAATGTGGTATTGGGGTGACACAAAGGCAAAAACTGTTTGAGAGAACCTGTTTATTTGAAAAACGTGCCTTGCTGCTCCAGTCTGAATTGTTTGTCTTCCTTGGAATGAAAGAATGTAGGACATGGTGGGGGAGGCTTGCCAGAAAAGCCTTTTGGAATTGCAATGAAATGGCTGTGTTTGTGCTCAGAAGGGTCTCAGGCTTGTGTTCACATCTGCTTTAAGTTATCCTGATGTTGTTTTTTTTTTATTTTTTTTTAATTGAGTTTAACATACTGAGAAAGGCACAAAGCTCTCTGGCCCCCAGGCGCAAGCGGAAAAAACCTCAACAACATCCACTGACCCTGCCACCATGTGCTTCCCAACAAACATTCCCAAACAAATGCTGGCGATGACAAACTGGCCTAGGAGCAACGGGATGGCGGGTGCTTAATTGCGCGCTCCAGAGCCCGGCGCCTCGGACAGACAGGGATGGGGAGCAGATAATCAGGGTGGGATTTGCTAACAGTGGGCATCGGCCACACTTGGCAGGTTTGGGGAGCACAGAGCAAGACAATTATCGCATTTTGCTGCGTGATGGATGCTCAGCTGAGCCAGCCAGCTGCTAACCAGGACCAGAGGGAAGCTCTTTGCTCGTCTTCCATCCCACTTTTAAGCAAAGGTGGCTCTTAGCAACCTTTGAATTCCTCCCTTACGTGGAGATTCTTCAGGTCTATATTATTTGTGGAATAAATTGCCTACGGGCTCTCTGTGGCACCCAGGCAGCTGAGGATGGCTGCAAAGCACCATGGTATGACCATGCCTTTTCCTCCCTGCCTTCTGCATGCCCCGTTCCCAAGGGGCAGGCAGGCAACCAGCCATGAGCCACTCAGGCAGCTCAGCTCTGGCCTAAAAATACCAGAGGTTTTCACAGAGATGATTTCTACCCCATTCAAAGAGAGAGAGCACAAAAGGGATTGGGCCCTGTGGGTGTTGGTTGGCCCAGACAACAATTCATTTGGCATGAGCTTGGTCTGCAGGCAATGGCTTTATCATGTGAGCCTAAAAGATGGCAAGGGCAGTCATAGTGCCTGGCTGTCCTGGAGGAAACTCAAGGTCTCCACCCTCTCCTTTTGTACTAGGGAGCAGAGATTGAAGAGAGACCTGTGTGCCGGCCTGATGGATCAAGCACTTGTCCTTGTGCATGCACTAACCCTGGAAGAAGTCAGGGCAAGGTGCAGGTCTGTTTTCATGCACAAATGTGGTCTCTGCTCTCTCACTCACTGTGAGAGAGCCCCTATGTGTGTGTATCACAGAGCCCAGGGGGCTGGAAGAGGGACTGGAGCCTTCACTGAAAGGCAGATACAGTGCCTTGTCTGCCCAGCTTTGGGCAGGTGATCCAGAGCTGCTGTGTTTTAAGGCAAACTGGTTCTGAGCTTGTTTTCCTTAAAGCACCAGGTTGTAACCCCCAGGATTTCCCTGGTAGCTCAGATACCCACGCAACAGGCCCGGGGCAGAGAGCTGGAGGTGCCCTGTGGATCATGGCCCAGCACAGTGTGAGGCCACCCTGCCACGTCACCACTGTGGGGACACGGGGCAGTGTCCCACTGGCACTCCCGGTGTGTGTGGGCATCAAGGTCAGCGCTGCTGCTGCGTGCTGGCTGTGCTGCTGTGTCTGCTTGAAGGAATCGTGGATACTGCTGGAATGATGTCAGCCTGGGCACAGCTGACACCCAGACAGGAGAGGGCACAGCTGTCAGTGCGCCCAGGGAAGAGGACTCCTTGTGCCACACACACCTCCAAGTGTCTCTGTGCAGCCCCCTCAGTGTGGCCAACGTGCTCCTAAAGGTTCCTCCTGCCCAGTTTTGCACATTTTTGGACTCACTGGTCTGTTCTCAGGTACGCTGAGTGTTTGCCAAGGAAAGGGACTGTCTAGACATGATGTCAAACAGACCAGCTTCAAATCTCACTCAGTCCTGGGGGTAATCACAAACCCAGGAGAGGCCTTATCAATAAAACATTTTCCCTGCAGGAGGGTAAAGAAAATATGTAGTGGCAAATTCAGGTTTGTGGGAGAGGGGGAGCTCTGTCTCTCTGTCCTGCTAGGCTGGCCCTAATTTTCTGTGTCAGGAAGGTGCCCAATGCTTGCTGTACCTTCTTTGCTGGCTTATTTGTTGTTAATGATTGTTTGGTTTTAGATAGCAAATCTCAATCTATCATGCTGTTTTGGTTTTGCTTGTGGGTGAGGTTTGTTTTTCCTCTGAAGAGGATGCAATTCACCAGTAAGCTTTTTTGGCATCTGAGGGAACAACTTCATTTAAAACCAAAAAAAAGAAAAAAAAAAAAAAAGCCCATTCAATCAGCAAATAAAGCAGGATGTTATGTAAGAGGAATAATATTGACACGGGGCTCCCGGGCCTCGGTGCATCTCCCCCTCCTTAGGTGATTAAAGGTTTCAGCATGCCCAGGGAGGGGGTGGGCATTGCATAATTTGCAATTGCTTCAAAGCCTTTCCCCCTTTTTTAAATCTAGAGGATCCAGTGGATTTATGACCAGCCTGGGCTTTTTAAGCAGATGGCTGGGTTTGTTATCATTTTTTTTTTTGAATGATAATGATAACTCTGCAGGCTGAGAGTATTAATGCAAGAAATGGAAAGCACTAACACTTTTTTCCCCCCATGGTGTTTTCCCACACTCCAAGGGCAAAATACACAGCACCAAATCTTTGCCTGGCTTAAAGCAAGGCATCTGCTCTGACAAGTGCTGCAGAGCTGGTGTGATTTTCCAGAGGGTGGTGTTAAAGGAAAAAAGTCGGGACACTTTTTTACTTTTTCTTCTTTATGGAGTCAAGCCACAGTGGGTTTTTGGGTTTTTCAGAATTTTTTAAAGTATATACTCATGACTTATGCTATGCCTACCTTATATTTCACAAAAAAAAATGAAGACAACCTGTAGACAGAGAAAAACATGACCTCCAAGAGAGGAAGTGAGTTGTATTCAGTTTATATTTTCTAACTGCAGTAACATCTCCCTTTCTTAAATATCTTTGTTGAGCTCAACAAAAATATTTTCTGATTAAAAAATACTTCAATCTGCCATTGTGGGAAAAAAAAGCAAGCTCTCACCATCTCTACTGCTGACTGTTTAAAACATTGAAAATCTGCCTTCCTCCCTATGGGAAAACTGAGTTCAAAATACTGACAGGGAAAAGAAGTGTTTCCATAAGCACAAGAACTAATGGAGTCTGGTGGATTTTCACCTGTGTTCCAGTGTCTAATATGGTTTGAACCCTGCTACAGCTTGCCCTCAGAGAGAACTGTCCCTATCACTCAGCATTTGTTTATTTGCAAAATCTGTATGAAATTCTTGCATTTGAGACCTTTGCAAGCCCTACTTCTTTAGACTAGCAGCCTCAGGACCTGGAGTTCTCTCTTTTTTTTATTTTCTCTCATTTTTGCCATTCAATCATCACATCTTTTTTCTACTATCATGCAGGATCAAAAGTAAAAGAAAGTGAAAATTTGTATTTATCACATTGGTCTGGTTGCTGGAGCTGTATGAAAACCAGATTTTAGAAACTTGTGACAAATTTGTGGCAGCTGCCAACACTCTCTGACTTTTGAGGTCCCCAGCCAATTCGCTATCTCAGAAAAGAGTAGAGCAGCCATGCCACTGTGTTTCTGGAGGGAGATAGAAAAGAAAATGATGTTTTAAGGCAGGGTAAATGCTGTAGGAAAAAAAAAAAAAAAAGATGAGGGAATGAGCTAGAGAAGCTAAACCACAACCCAGTTTCAAGGTGTGTCTCCTCTCCATGGGTTCTGTGCTCTCCAGTGCCCCTGGACTGCAGTAAGGCCTCTGTGCCCCAAGGGGATCTTCACAGGGGCAAAGGTTGCCAAAGAGCTTTGTGAGCAGAGGTGGGAGAGGGCATCCGAGCTGATTTTGAGCTTCTCTGCTGAAATCTAGAAAGTGAATTTGCTGGGAATTCTCTGACAAGATGTTTTCTTCATTGGAAAGCAGTGATTAACTGAAAACAACCAACCTTTTTTTCATCTAAATGAATAAATTCCCTCTGAAATACAGGCTAAATTCCCCTGGATCTGTGCCTTGTCACTACTATGACTGGCAGAAAGCCAGGCAGATACTGAGAGTCTGCAGCTCCCAAGTACCTCTGCCATGCTGAACCAGGGCTTCCAGAGCTTCCATGCTTCTACCTGCATATCCCAGAGGCCAACAGATTTGGGAGTCCTGCAGCTTACAGCATGGGTTAGGGCTCCAAACTTCTTCCCTTCTGCAGGAGAGGCAGCTCATTGACACCGAATGCTGTGGTGCCCAAAAACTAACTTGCAGTGTTTCCAAAGCATTGGATCAGTGTGAGAATCTTCTTGTATAATGGGTGTTGGGTTGCTCCTCATTCACACATTGTTCTCCAATAGAGGGAAATTGTCTGGTCAATTTGAGCCATCACACCTTGCTGGGAAAAAAAGTCTTTCCTCTGCAGGATGTTCTAGGAACACATCACATCTTCTTTAGGATGAGGAAGATTTGAAGAAGCCAGGCCTTCACTGCTGAAGGATATTGAGGGCAGGTGAACTCAGACCCAGATCATTGTGGTAGCAGGACAGCAGTGCTGACAGAATTGTTACCTGGGAAAAGCCTAGCAGAGAGCAGGAACATTCTTATGCCAGGTGATCTCCTAGTGTCTATCTTCCCCGAAGCTCTGGGGAGTAGCTTGGGAGCAAACATCAGTTTAATGGGTTCACTGTACAGTAAGTAAAATGTAGCAGAGAAGCAATGAAACTCCTATAGCAGAATCCAAAAGAGATACATTCCCTTGTTTTGGAGGAGATGTGCTGTTCAGCAGCTGCAGAGAGCCCGTTTATATAAACTGCTCTCCAGGAAACATCTTTTCTGACTGAAGGGACCTCTGTAGTACCACCAGGAGCTTGGAAAAGGCTATTAAAGGTGAGGTTTGTATTAAGATCTGATGTAGGTTTTCATCCATCAGAAATCCAAAGCTATCCCCTTGTATTTGTACTCTTCCCAGTGTTAATTTTCATCTGTTCTTACAAGGTTAAACAATAATTTACAAAATTTGTTCTTCATTGCTCTTAAGATGTTCAACATACTTAAAACACTTTGAATTCCCATGCTGAAAGGTATTGTGAAAGCGGTGTTCGTATTTATTATGAGAATGAGGTTAGAAAGCAATCTTGCCTGTGGAGACATCTGGCAACAAACCCATCGGAACTGAGTGAAGGCCACTTACTAGTAAGGCTTCTAAGTAGGGAAAGGGACAGGGTGTTCTCAAAGATCCTGGAGCTGGAATTAAAACATGGAGATTGACCCTATGCAAACCTTTTCTGTATGATTTGCATGTCTCGCTTCAGGACCCTTTCTGGATGTTACTACACATACACATACTGAAATTAAATAGTTATCTGATATAACACTGGTTTCATCTTATAGAGCTAAAAATGAGCTCCCTGTGGACAGTCCAGAAGTGTTCCAGGGAGGCATTGTCAGCAGCCAGAACATTTCTTTCCTGTCGGAATGGATAATCAGTACCAGTTTTTCCTGCTTGCTCTGGGAGTTACTCTGCTCTCTCTCTGTTGATGGGTGACCTAAGCACACATGAACAAACAGACAGCAAAGGAAGTTTGTTGGAGATACAGACAGTTTTTTCCTACTTTTTCTTTTAAAAGCAGAGAGGACGAAATACAAGAGAGGAGAAGGGGAGACAAGTCAGATTTGCAGACACAGTAACAATGATCTGATGCAGAAAATGCTGGGGGCACCCCAATTCTTTTTCTTTAAGGTGTCCAGAGATGACCCAAACTTGTAATAGGTACCTTTTAAAGATACTGAATGTGGAAAAAATGCAGGGTGGCCAACGGGAAAGAAAACACAAGGTGTTTAACTGATGTGTGCAGGGAACCAAAACATCTTCACCCTCAAAATTTGGGAGACCTTGCAGATGAAACTGCAAGTTTATTAGAAGATATCTTACTAATTCATCAACTTAAAGGTAGTGCTGTATGGTTAGAGAATAGAAAATGTAGTACCTATACTTAAGGTGGAGGGAGGAAGCCATCTGGAAAATTATAAACTGATCACTCTGACTGCTGTAGTATACAGGGCTATCAGAACAATTATTGAAAGAAACAATAATTAAATACAAGGAAGAAATGGAAAAATGAGATAAACTACAAGTGTTGATAAAGGATAAATCACATCTGACTAACTTCATGGTTTTCTTTGATAAGATAACTGATCTGGACAATGGAGATGTGATAGATCACATCTGTCTAAACTTCACAAAACAATAAAGGGGATGGGGAATTTTTAACAGAGCTTAAGAAATTCAGGATTATCACAAAAGTGGAAAAAAATTGAAAGGGAGCAGGAGGGGAGGTGAGAGATGGTAATGTTACCAAAGACTGAAGGAAAGTTGTCAGTTGCCTAAGAAGATGAGGCTAAGATGGGATACAGTTGTTCTGGCACACAGAACCAGGGAGTTAAAACCTATTTAAGTTGAAGATCAGCTTCAGCACAGAAATGGAAGGGCATGAACTGGTCAGTGGTATTGTTATATTCTACTGAAAATATCTGTTTAGCCCAGGAATTAGAGAAGTTTTCAGGCTTCTGACAGAAAAGCCCAGTTCTGGAGTGACTATTCAGGAGTAAATCATCTGTTTCTGACACAATTGATCATTTTATGGAAGGATTCTCTGTGATAAATTAGGAATGTTCCTGCACAGTTGTCCACATTGTCTGTCCTTGCCTTGCCTTCCCTCCTAGGGAGGCTGAAATCCTGAGGAACTTTAGGTCACAGTAGGTCTGGAAACATTCTTTCATTTACTGGGGTGTGTTGGTTCACTTCTGACACTGTAGTTATGAGTCACATGCACTGTGTCTGCGAGGAATGACAATCTGGTAAATAGAACCCTGGGACACAGGGAATCTGGGTTTCATTCCTGTCCTATTTCAACTTGTTTGCATGCTCTCAAATAACCCAGTCAGGATCTAAGCAGCTGAATAAGAATTTTAGTGAACGGAAGGCTCACTTCTGAACCCGCTGCCCTCAGTGAGGGGTCACCTAACATAAGGAAGCAGTTAAACCTCCCTTTCTTGTTTGATCTGAAGATACCTGAGATACCCTACGCTCTTTCTAAATATGCTCCCATCAGAACATCTCAGTGCTCATTTTCCATCTCTGCCCAGTCACAAATTAAGTATTTGTCAATGTTCTCCACCAGCTCTCCCGGGGGAGTTTCAGCTAGCACGCTGTTGGGAAAGTTTCTCTTTTGCAAGCTGGAGGGAAGGAGAGAAGAGCCCCCAGCATTGTACACCACAGAGGGGTGGCACTCCCTGCTTTGAAACCCTGGGACATCTTCCCTGCAGGAAACTGAAAGAATAACACTGCAGACTGATTTGGAAGAGCTCTGGCACCTTGAGGCTCTGCCCAGCTGTGAAGGCACTCACCTGGGATGGGGTCTCTTCTCAGCAAAGGATAAATTCATTTTCCAGGGAAAATTTACACATCTCATTTCATTCTAGTACAGCATAAAAACTGTTGCTGAAACCTCACTTTTAAGATTTTAAGATTTTTTGGGGATTTCCACCAATTTCACCTGAGGTCTCTCAGGAGCTCCTCCCTACTAAGAGTGAATAGCATGTATGAGTGCTGTCCTCTGAGCCAGTGAGGAGAACAGGGGAAGCACCTTGCTTTGGTCTCCACCCGAGGGGTCAGGGAGGCTGAAGGAAGCAGCTGGTTTAGCTGTGGCTTTTCATTTTTCTCCCCACGTTTGAACAGTGAATCTGTGATTTCCTCTGAGTCCAGCCAAATGCTGGCTTTGAGTGACAAACCCTGCGAAGAACAGCAAGGTCATGGAATGTTTTTGCAGTTGTCAGCCTTAACCCAGAGCAAAATCAGTGAGGCAGCTGCAACCCCTTGGCCCTGGGGCTACCCAGACTCCAGCATCCTTTCCTGTTCCGAAGTGGAAGGCTTGCCTTGGCTCTGCTGGCTGTGCTGACTGCACAGCCTGTCTGATCTGCCTTGGCATTTCGGGAATCCTGCCATGTCACAGCACATATGGTCCCCTCCACTGGCAGTGCAGCTCCTCATCTCCCTGTCCTCAGAGTGGATATTCTGTCAGTGCCCACAGCTGCCTCTTCCACTTGGCTTTAATCAATGTCATCATGATGGCCACAGTTACCATTGTGGTTGGTCACAAAATAGTTTGCTGTCCCCCCCTTAGAGGCTTTCAGTCTCCTCCAGGTTAAGCCAGTGGCTTGGGATTATGAGCTGAGGTCTAGTTTTCTTTGTGAGACTTTGCATGATGTAAACACTTAGTTTTGCCAATGGTGATGTGCACAGCAGCTGGCAAAGGCTCCAGCAGCCCTGAGATGTATGAACCTGCTTCTGTAGCTGGAGGACAGCACAGCAAGAATGGGATTCAGCTCAGGTGCTCAGCCAAGTGCAATATTCTATGTTTACATGGGTACATTGGTACTAAGCTGAGAAGAAATACCAGGCTTTGTGATATTATGCTTCTCTAATAATTCGGTTTGGATTATGCTTCTCTAATCATTAGGCTACTCTGCAAGCCCTTAATGCACAGGGAATTTCAAAGCAGGCTCTGGAAATAAATGGAGGGGATATCCTCTAGGTCTTGATTATTAACTGACTGTTCTTCCTAAATACTTAAGCCTAATGGTCATTTAAAGTCACTGATTATTCCTGATTGTCTATAAGCTTGCCTAGGATATGATTCAGGACCCCAAGAAAGGCCAGGTAAAACTAACAAAAGCAAATACTTTTTTGTATGAATACTAAATGCTGTGGCAAGGCCAGAACATCAATGAAGTCCATGCATGCACTTCAGAGGGAAAATTCAGAGAGAATAACACTATGCAACATAATTCTGTCCTTCTAGAGTCAGGAATATTCATGAGTTCTCTGAGTCAGGATTAAGGAAGGCTGCCTGAAACCTCACAAAAAACTCTGTGAAACATCTTTGTTTACAGATCTTTTGTCTTGGATTCTACTGGTTTTCCTTTCCTTCTTTTTTTCGTTTTCCTTTTATCATTGATTTATGTCTATCAAGATAAATTACCAGCAAGTGCAGCCTTGGTTTCATCCATCTGGTCTTCGCTATTCATTACTCCTGGTAAAACCCCAGATAGGTAGCTGTGTCCAGAGCAGAAGAACCAGGCAGCTGCTGCACACTTTAACCAGTTGTTTGCTAATGATGGCCAACATTTTCACAGGGGATTAGGGTTCTGGGTAATCCAACATCAATGAAAGATCTTGCATAGCTACATGATGATCCCAGAGATTGAGCTCATTTCCAGGGGCTTCACTGGGGCACCAGAGATTAAAAAATTATTCTGAAAGGCTTTACCCAGGAAGACTTGCAATAAAAAATTAATTTGCTTTTCACTGCTGAGACCACAACATTTATGCTTTTACCTGTTATCTATGAGACACAAGGAGAAATGGAGAGAAAATATATTTCCCCAGTTCATGAATAATCTCATGAATCTGCTTCTGAGTTTACTTGTCTAAGAGTTTGATTTTCCAGGTCTATGTGAACAGGACATCACAGTGCGTTTCTTCATCCTTATGCAGAGAAATGTGTGCAGCAGAATGGAGGGAGTGTGGCATAAATGTCCACCCACAGCACTTCTGGATGCAGTCTGAGTTTTTCTGGAGCACCTTGTGGACCCCCAGTTATCTCTCTGCATCAGTAACAAAAGACCCCAATTACAACTCAGGAGTCTCTCACTGTGTCAGTGGTTGTGAAGGCTCCTAAATGATGGTGTGCAAAGAGCTCAGAGGGCCTGAATGCTGGAGGCATGGAGAGCATAGGCCATGTGGTACTTATTAAGAAAGTCAGAGGAAGATTCTGTGTTTAGTGTTCATTTGTAGCAGCTGAGATGAAGATGGGCAAGCTGACTGGAGCTGTGCACTGACCCACGAAAGTGCTGTGGCCTCTGAGGAAATGCTGGGAGCCCTGGGATAGTTCGTACCATGGAGGAGACAGGCTGGCTGTGCTCAGATATATTAAGGGATGTTCTGAGGAAGAGCACACATCAAACACTCTCATTAGTAAAATGACAGAAAATGCTGTTATGGCTTGAGGCTGCAGCAGGGAATGTTTAGTATAAATATTAGGAAAAACCCTCATCATTCCAAGAAGAGTTACAGCAATTGGAACAAACTATCAGGGGACACTGTGGAATTTCTTCTAAGCTTCCAGCCATTGCTTTGGGAAGATTAAATAAATCCCAGTCCATGACAGTAGTTGGGGTGGTCTGCATGATCCCCAGGACTCCCTTCAGCCTCAAACAATCCTCTGAATGGGAGGGATGGCTTGTTTGGAGATCCCACAGCTTGGATAATGCATTGACTGCTCTTTCAATTATACATGGCTCTCCAGGGCAGGGCCCAAGTTTCTCTGTGCCTTTGGAATGCACCCAGAACATATTAGGCAGCACCACAACATAAATAATAACAACCCACTGTCCCCATCTCAGCAGTGGAACAGCCGCTCCTTCAGCTCCCCTCCTGTGCTGTGAGCTGCAAGGCCAGACAGTAGCCCACTCCTGCTGAGCAGTCATTTAAGAGCCAGCCCAAGGGCAAAATCCCATGGCCACAGCACATGACACACCGACTTGGTGTCAGTACAGCTCTGGCAACTCTCCACCCTCTTCCCCTTCCATCTTCTCAGGCAGGTGGGAGCTCCATGGACAGGACTGGCACTATCCTTTAGTACCTGACCTGGGAGGAATGCTGTGCTGCCTGGCAGAGGCTGTGCTAAAGAAAATGGAATGGTCGGGGCTTAGACTGGCACAAACTCTCTCACCTGGCCTGCAGCAGGTGGTAGGATGGGGATGCAGCTGCTGTGGGTGGGAGCAGTGGTTAGTGGAGCAGACAGGCCTAGGAGAGCACACGTTATGCCTTTGGCACAGTGCTAATTATTGCTGCAGAGCTATTGTAGGTACTGCTGTCACTGCAGTGCTGCCACCTGCTCTACAAGAGCTTTCCTCTGCAGCAGGCTGAATTGTACTGAATAAATTTGAGCTTCCCCTGCTAAAGCACCTCCCTTCCTGCCAGACTGCGGGGTTTTGGAAAGAGGCAAACAGTGTCTGAAGCCAGAATTTCTCTCATTCACACCAAGCAGGAGCAGAGCAGCCAGCTGAGAGCCGGGGAGGGTGCCAAGGGAGAGCATCCCCGGGGTTCCCAGCTCTCTCCTGCAGTTGTTGCACAGATGGGAAGGTGGGTTTTGCAGCACTGTGAAGCCCCTTTGGCCCCATCAGCTTGGACTGATGTTCTCTTTGTTCTGCTCTGTGAAGGGGCTGTTTTTTCCTGCACTAAACCATCCCCCAGCAGGCTGCTACCCTCTCCATGCTACAAAGGAAAGTAAGTCTGGGAGCTGATTTGGCAGGGGAGGAAAGGAAGACTGAGAAGACACAGACACCCCCAGTGATTGCCAGCTATACCTCTTTGGGTATAGGTCCCAGAAGTACTAAAATGCAACATCTCCTGTTCATTTTTCATTCATTTGCTGTAATGTTTGAACAGAAAAGAATCATTTCAGTTGAGAGACATGCAGAAATCCCTCTCCAGTTACCAGATTTTATCAGGTGTTCAGGATGCCACATCTGTCTAGCTGTGTTTCTCCAGGAAGTGTTCCCAAACTGGAAGCAGAGCAGAGAACTCTGCAGTTTTTTGGCACTACACTCCTGCTGCAGAGTGTCTGCAGATTTATAGAGCCATAGCAATAGTGTTGGCCACAAAACAATACTGGCTACAGGACACACTTATGATACCTAAATAAGAACAGCTTCAAGCCAGAGAGAACATTCCCAGGGATGTCAGTAGAATCCAATTTCTTAGTTGGAGGGTGTAGAATGACTTACAGCTTCTGACTCGGGTGCCAGCAGGTAATTCTTAAAAACATAGGCTTACAAAGCACTGTGCAAACATGGTCCCCCCTGCAGGGATGGATAACTGGGGACAATGGCTTTATGTTCAAAATGGAGATGCTATTCCAGAGGAGAAGGTTCAGAGACATTGACTGATTTTTTCAGTGATAGCAGAACTTTAAGTTCTGTGAAGAGCATAGCAGAGCTTCATCCCCATCGCTGTGCTTAGACCATAGGCCTGAGTTTCATCCTGATTTTCCCCTAGCTATTACCTGGTAGGCTCTCTTGCCTACCTTAATGAAACTACAAGGGAGGAGCCACTTTTGATGACAGACAACCTTTGTTTGATACGCCAATAACAGACAGGTGATAGTACTAATTAGAAAAAGACAAAGAACCACAATTTAATTCTGAGTTAGAGTTCACAACTGATTCAGATTTAAAGCCAGGGTTTCCAAGATAAGAAATATTTTTCACTTTTTCACCAGAAGTTTCTCAACCAAGCTGGAAATAGTACACAGGCTCCTTCTGGTTTCAACTGTAGTTGTAAACCACACAGCCCCAGAGGATAGTTAGCTGGGGATGAAGAGTCCTCACAAGATTTGTGAGGAAAGGCTGGAGCACACCTGACCAGCCAGTAGAGAGGCACCTTAGCAGCCTCGTTACCCTTATGAGGTGCAGCTTCAAGAAGCCCTGCTTCTACTTCCCCTCTCAAGGCTGAGAGTTTTTCATTTGGAGGCTTGGCTTGACATCAGACACACCACTAAATGAGGAGAGGCGGCTGTGTTGTGAAGGGTGAGTGATACTGAGAATTTACTATGTTTTTTAAATCATTCTCAAAGTTATCTTATGGCTGGTAGCTGACTATTTGTTAATAGAAAGTACAAAAGACTAATTGCCTAGAAACTGGGGGGTGGGTGGTGGTCGTGGTAAGGCTTCCAAAGGTTGTTTCTTGCTATTGCACCCTATAGCAGTTTTATCTATAAGCATCAGAGGTGTTGTGGTTCACTCTCCAGGTTTGAATTTATTGCTGTTTTCTAGGTGATATGAATGTGAGACCATAGTGTTGGTGCACATTGTTTTCTTCCTAAGTGATCCCAGCCTTTACAGCTTCCAGATATTAAAAAAGCCTTTCTATTGAAATCCCTGCAAAAAGAAAGGGACCAAACTGTTTTGTGACAAACTGTAAAGAAGAAATGGATTTATGCTGCTGAAGAAGCGGGTTTTGATAGGATTTTAAGGTAGTGGAGTCCTGGGACAGGCGGTTTAGGAGTGTACAGAGCCTTCAGAGCTGCAAAATTCTAAGGTCAATTGGAGAAGTGTTGACAAGGCGTGACAAAGGTAGAGCTAATCCTGTGGCATGGAAATAGGATGAGCTGAGGTTTGGGATTGGGGTAGAATTTTTATTGCTTTTGGAGCTGGAACATAAAATTGAGCTTTTCAAAAGTGCATTGTTTTTATTTATGTCACTTTTCACTGAAACCTATCTGTAGTTTACTTTTGATGTCACTGGAAGCAGAGTTAAAACCAATTTTGTAAGTCTCAGACTTACTAGTCACTTCAAATGGCCACTGTCACGGTGAAGCTTTTGGCCTGGGATAAATTTGTTCCCTCCAGAATGACTGAGTATTGCCCTGAACAGCAGATTAGTTTGTTTTTTTCTCTTCTTCCCTTTCTATTATTTTTGTGGTTCTGAAGGATGCTTTGTGACAGATGTTAAAGTCCTTCTCTTGCTTATTAATATTCCCATACTACTCAGTAACACGTTTGTGCTGCTACAGTGCTGCCTGACAGCTTACACTTGCAGTATGTTGAGCCAAAATGTGTAGAAGTCCTGTCTGGCTCTATTCCTTCCTTATGGCCTGATTCAGAGGGAGGTTAGCTTGGCAGGGGGAGGAGGAGAGAGGAGTAATTATGCCCAGACAATATTTTTGGCAAGAAGCTTCTGTCTTCCTCCCATAAAAACTACAGAAAATGTTTGTAAGTAAGCAGGAGCAAGTGTTTTTTTGTTGTTGTTTTTTGGGGTTGGTTTTTTGTTGTTTTTTTTTTTTTCACATTCAGTTATCTTCCTTTCTCTGGATCCTTTTCTGCAGCTGGGATTAAGCTGAGTGTGTTTTTCTGCTTCTCATCAGGAGCACCAAAGTTAAGACTGGTTTCCAAAATTAGGTGGGTGTTTTTGAGAGGCAGGACACTGGCTGCAAAAAACCTGAGAGAGCACAGCCAGCTGACTCAGATTTTCACCTTATGTCAGGCAGAATAGAAATAGCTGAAGTATCTGGACATTTTTCAGAAATGTCAGCCTTTTGAGTGACAGCTATGGGGAGCTGGGAGGGGAGGAAAGTCAGAGCACTGCTGAGTATAGGAGGGAAAACAAAGCAGAAAAAATAGATTCAGATGGCGCAAGAGGCGAGCTGGGAAGGGGAGCAGAGGTGCAAATGAACTTTCCTCTTCACCCTCACTGGTGCTGGACCTGCCCACCAGTGTGAAACTCGTATCTGAGACTCTCCCCCAGTTCTCTGGGTACCCAGGGCTGAGAAGATGGCTCAGGGCCATCTGATCTAATTCTGGAACAGTTCTCAGGTTTTCTCTCCTTGGCTTCCCGAGGCTGTCAGGGGAGGCACACAGGCATATATTAACCCTGGGACAAGTGCTGCTTGCCAGTCCCAGCTGTGCTTCTCTAGCAGAAATCTCCAGACTGCTGAGCCTGGCAGCTGAGGAAACACTGGTCTGACAACACGACCCCACCTCCGGGTGCCTGGCCAGGCGAGAAATGGAAACATCACTGCAGCTGAGGCTGTGCCTTACACTGATCTGTTTGTTTGGCTCTCCTGACTCCTGGGCAGCGCCTTCTGGGTTAGCTGGTGTTTCTGATGAGCCCTAAAGAGGGAGAAAGACCTTGAGGTGAGGGCTGACTTCCTTCCAAGCTGACCTGTCTATTCCAAGAAACGGAAATTTTCCATGCTGTATAAAGCAACTGGCCCTCACCTTGTTTACAGGATCTCTTGTGTAACTCCACATGCTGGGTTTTACAGGACATAAATAAAAAACAGGTTACAGGCTTTCATCTCCCATCTCTCTTAGCTATTGCTGTATCCACCCACATGGGGAATACCTGTTGTGTGTAGCAGACAAGAGAGGAGAAGTAAAGGGAATAGGGCAGAATTAGAAGTGGTTTGAAGGGAGAGGTTATGAGGCAATTTTTAAATTTTTTTTTTTTTACAAATTTCAGTCTTAATTTGCACTCTGAGAGTGGGTCTTACCATCTAACATGCAGATAAAGTATCATAGTCCTCAACATAAACATATCATATGTATGTATAATAAAGGGTGGGGATGGAAGGAAGGGGGGAAAGAAGAAAATATATGGAAATGAGAAGAGGGAAAAGGGCTGAATGTAAACAACTTAATGAAAAGAAAAGGAGATTAAGAGAATTTCTTACTTAAGATGTTGCATTTTCAGTCCTCTACTTTCTACTCGAATTTTTCTGGGGAAAAAAATTTCTGCTGAAACCTGTGATCTAAAAGGTTTTTTATCACTGCCAAGTAAATGCAGATTTATTTTTCTTTATGTTTGCGAATATCAACATGAAAATGATGCTATCACCCAGCCTGAAAGAATTTCCCATGCCAGGCTGATCGTCAAGGGATTGAAAGCCATTTAACACACTGTTGATAGAAGAGATTTCTGCCAGAGTTGAAGGTGACCGATCTGTTTTTGGAAGGTGGTGGCAGGTGGGCCTGACATCTGTCCTGAAGAACAACCAGTTCCTTCCTTGCATAAAGCAGAAGAGAAGACTGCCTGCCTTAGAAGCTATAGCTGGCTGGAAACTGGAGAGGTGTGTTTATCTTGGGCTGCAAAATCATTTTGGCCATTGCACAGGCAGCCCATGGATTAGCCAGCTCCTTGTTCTAGACGCCTGGATGACTGTGAGTACCTAGAGCCTTCCATGTTTTGTCACCAACTCAGAATTTGCATGGGATGGGATAGGAGGAATTATAGGTCAGCACTCTGACAGCTGTTTAATGACCTGAGGAAAGAGAAATGTTGGGTACAGTCCAGTTTCCGAAGGGTCATATGTCAGCCCTGCAGATCCTGCCATCCCAAATGACACTAATTGCACCCTTTTTGGCAGCCTCAGCAGAATGGACAGGCATGAGGGAAACCTTGAAGGTTAAAGTTGAGGTGTGGTGGCAGGATGGCGTGGCAGAAGGTTAGAGTTGCTTCCTTTGCTGTAGTTATTTCTGTAGAAAGGAGTGCTCAGGCTCCCGCGTTGCTGCTCTGGGCGTGTCATGTTTGCTGGACTATGAGGGGTAGGCAGGTGGCTTTGTTGGCATCTTCTGTATCTGCTTTCTGGGGAGTGAAATAGGTAAAATACCTGGGGCAAAGCCAGCGTAGTGCTTCAGTGTCCAGACACGGGTGGGATCACTTGCTTTTAATTTGGGGTGCAGTGGAGTGGTGGGCCCCAGTTATAGGTGTAAAGCAGAGGTTTGCTTTACAACCCTTTAAACGCTCAGGTTAGTTTGTTCAAGGTGTGTGGTGGTGAAAGGGGGAGACTCCCCCCAGGCTGCATAACTCATCCATTTCCACCATGTCCTTAGCTCTGGAAGCATTCCTTCTCCTGCAGGGAGCAGTACAATGCAGATTTAGTGCAGCTACACACTTAACCTGCACAGGGAGCTCCCAGGACTTGTGAGCAGGTGGAAAGAGGCAATATGGACCACCAATAAAATTTAAAATGTTCTGATAACTGGATGGAGCAGATGATGCATATAGTCTGTTTAAACCTTTGATTCAGGCGTTTCTGCTACAGGGAACTGCAGAGCTGAGAGGTTGTGAAGTTGTTGGTTTGGTCACTGCAATTTTGTAAGAGGAAAGATGATGGACAACAAAACTTGGGAGTATTTGTTGCGTGCAGAATGTGATTGTTTTCATAATGCAAATAGAGGCCTTCAAATGGGCACTGTGTGAAAGATATTTGTTTCCTGTTTTTATTTGCATGAAACTCATGGAAAGAGACCATACTGCTTTGTCTTTCATTGGGATGGTGTTTATTTTCCCAAATGATGCCATGGATGCAATAATTATCTGGAAATGCCTGTAGTGTGAGATGCTTGGATTTTAATCATAATCAATTGCATTCACATATAGCTTTATTCTAGAAGTCCTTAGGCTTCAAATTTGTAGCACTTATGTGCTATTTTGTACACATATATGTGTAACCCTAACCCTATGCTTAAATGATGAGGTTTGGTTTTTTTTGGTGGGGGTTGGTTGGTTTGTGGGAGCTTTGGGGACAGATAGTCTCCCACAGAACAGGAAAGTCTCTGGTCAACTCTTCCATTCCTTGTGTCTGAAATTTTCAGGTTGTTGTTTACAAATTGTTTCTGCTGAAAGGAGCCATTACTTTAAAAATTGTAAATGTTCTGCTTCAGAGTTTTCGGAACAAAATATTACAGAAGTGCTGAAACAGCTTGATATTTTTGAAGTTCAGTGATGAGTTGGTCTAAATTTAGAATGAGGAACAAACAGCCTTTCTGCTATTCATTCCCATTTCCACCAAAATTTCCCCTAAAAAATAAAGTCCAGCAAGATTTTAATATGGTTAAATAACTGAAGAGAGAACTTTTGGAGGAGTAGGAGATATTTTTCACTTTAAAAAGCCATTTAAAAATTGATACTTTTTAATAACATGTTTTGAGTCAATGCAAATGGCATTTCCTTGATTTCTCAGTTTTGCGCTGGACTGAAGACTTGGCTATTTGCCCAGTTGTGGTCATTGTCAGGTGGAAGTGAAACACTTCAGTAGAAGTTTTTGCAAGATTCAAAACTTGAATACTGTGCAACTCTGCTACTGTGAGTGGCACCATTAAACCTGAGCAAGTTTTGTACTTTTAGGCAGATGGGGGCAAGATTTTGTAGACTTGGGAGAGGAGCTTAAATGGGACTATTTACAAAAGGCATCAAATTTGGCATTTCATGTCAGTTCATTGTTTACCTTTAGAGACATGTAAAAGGTTAGTTAGGCCTCAAATACCTTGGTTTCTATTTGTTGGCTGAAATAAACGTGCCACATTGAATTAACTGTGGGCCCTAAAGTAAATACCTGAAGCTCCTATGCAAACCACTTTTAACATGACTTATTTTGAACTTCCAAGCTCTAATAATATTTTTAACTGTCATCAAAATATAATCCACTTCCTTTTTATTTTAAGATTAAGTACTTATGAGCAACCCTACAGTAATAAACCTCAATGTGCAGCAAATATTAGTCAACAAAACACTCTACTTTAGAATAGCTCCACAATAAAAAGCCAGTTCATCTGAAAAGTGTCATCTCAGTGATGAAGTGCAAACACCTTAGGAAGGAGGCAAATATATTGTTGGTTTTGGCATTAGCATGACTATTACTAGTAGTATACCTTTTTAAATAATCATATGTTTTGGTCCTTGAGGGGGTGCAGGGAAAGCCCACTGAAACACTGTCCTTCAGTGATTTCTTATTTTCCAGTCATCTCTGTCCTCCTTTGATGATCACACAGCTATTTAAATGCTCTGTCATGGTGCTCTGTTACTTTTTCCTCTCTCATGGTATTTCCAGTGACACTTGTGACCTGGCATAGGGCTCCAAATCCAGTACACTTAAAGTGAGTCCCCTCAGAGTCACGCTGTGCACAGGGCAGTGGGGTGTGATGGATGTGCTGCCATGAAACAAAATCTACCCACGCCCAGGCTGCAAATATGGAACAGTGTGGTCATGCCTCAAAATAATGGTCATAATTATTTGTGTTGGAAATTTCCCACACCATACAATTCTCTTCCTCACCATAATAAACATCTTGAACCTCAGTTTAGGGTTTTATTTTATCATGTCAACAGTTCTGAACCATAAAAGTGAGGAGGTGCCAAAATTTTACACAGCAGAAGATCCTAATGTTCCCATCTAATGTGACACTTGGGCTCTAAATGCTGAGCTTGTGGTGGTTTGCCTCACGTAAAGAATTGTTTTTCACTGAATGGGGACCAGAGGAGAAGGCTGGGCTGTCTGTCACTGACAAAATGCTGTCAGATGCGTCCTGGCTCTTGGTGCAAGTTGACATCAAAATAGGAAATATTCCAGTGAGATGGAGACATGAACACAGAGAAAAGAATGAAAGGGGTGGGAGCGACAGTCCTCCAGGTTTGGAGAAGGCTTTTTTTCTTTTACATGGAATACAGGTGGTGCCTGATAGCAAAAATTTTGACAGAAGCAGTAGGGAGGTGTCTTGTTGTGGTGCTGCCAGTAGATGTGCTGGAGGACTACATCCAGGTTGTTATTTCTTCATCTCCTTCCTTGCCAGTGTGCTCCACCATGGAGCTGATTGAAATGGCTATTCTAGAGTGAATTCAGCAGCAGCTGCTGAGACTTCCAGCCTTGGGAGCCCAGAATCACGGCTGTGGTAAGGCAGGGCCAGTTCACCAGCTGGTGGTGGTGGGTAGATGCAGTCTCCTGGGTTCTGCTGAGACAGCCACAGCTGTGCTCCTTGTAGGTAACTCACTATGGCTGCTCCACTTGCTGCCCTCTGGGGTGCTGGTAGACTCTGGCAGAATCATCTCAAGACTTGGAATCCATTTTTTAAGAAAAGAAATTTTGAAAGGATCGTTCTAACATTAACAAAAGCAAGGAGAAATGCCAGTGATGGGGGAAATAGCTGTTCCCAGGTCAAGACGTCCAGGAAGATTGGACGGATGGATCCAGGGAAGCCCCTTGTGCTGATCCATGCCTCAGGGAGGTGTTTGTGGAGGAAAGGGCAAGGGGGGAGGCCGCAGCTCTGAAATGGTGCCAGCTCGCCGGTATTTTCAGCTCTTGTTGACGAGGCTGTGATCTCTGTTGGAGCCACGTGTGGGTCGCTCTCCTCCCTCCTGCCTGCACAACAGGAAAATTCCTGCTGCACTGTGCTGGGGATGGATCACCATGGCAGTGGGAGCGTGGGCCTGCGCGGCGGCAGCCGCTTCCTGCGGGCTGCTCCAGCTCCTCCCGTGTGGAGCTGGGGTGTCGCTCCATGCCACTGCCAACAGATTGATGGTGATCACTAACCTCAGCTCTTGGGAAAAGATGCCATTTTCCTTTCTGAGTTCTCTTGTTTGAACCTGGCTGCAGTGGGACTGGGCCGACCGACATCCCGAGGGCTGCAGTTCCCACTTCCTGCACTGGACACGGCTGCCCGGCCATGGCGCGTTTACCGCGGGCCCGTCAAACCCAGGCTGTGCAGGCTGCTTGTGCTGGTGGCCGGTCCCGCCTGCAGTCGCAGGGCACACAAGCCCTGCGTGGTAGACATGGCTCACTGTGTTTCCAAGCTAAATTATAACCACCCTACAGACCATTCACTTCTTACTGAAATCAAGTCCAGTGTGAGCCTTTAAGCTGGAAAAGAATTAATAGCCCACATCTTTGGGGAGTGTGGGCCAGCCAATGGCTTAAAAACCAAAGCAATAAAAAAACCACAACCCAAAACATAGCCAAAGAACTCTAAACCAACTCTGCTTTGTGTCCAGAGACTGAAACATAATTTGAAGTGACTTGCTCAAAATCCCTTTGTGGTGTGGGCAGCTAAAGCCATTGGGTATTGTGTTTACTTGTCTTTAGAACACGTTTCTGTTGTGTCCTGGCACCATGTGCTGCTGCTTGTTTAAACGTGCCTGGGAGGAGAGCCAGTGTGAAAGCACTCTTTGAATTAATAAATGTAGTTGTAAAATTGAACAAACACTCCAGATAGGAACAGTTCAGGATCTTCAGGATCAAGATGTGATTTGGGGTTTTTCTGTTTGTTTGCTGTGGGTCTTTTTGTTTGGGGTGGGGTTTTTGGTGAACTGGGGACCTCTTTACTTTCCATGGTGATCAGGAAAATATGCCTAACCGTGGATGGAAACAAGCTGAGGGAAAATCCAGACTGAAGAACACATTCAATGTCTTGGACCTGTTTTTATTAGATTCAGTGCTGCTGCTTGATAAATTAGTTAACTAGTAGAAGTATTTCTACATTATTACTTTTTTTAAAGTGGTTTTCAAATTTTTAATATAAATTTTCAAAGCTTCTGAGGAAAGATTAAACTAAAGATTTTATTTTGGTAAAAGCAGTTTGCACTCTTTGAAAATAAACTATTTTAAAACTGATTAATTTTTAGAGCATCCTGGAGTAAATTAATCTTGTGCCATTTTTCCTGAAATTATTTTATTGACTACTTTTTATCTATTTATTTATATACCGTCTCTACACATTGATAGCAATTCTAATGTAAACTACATACATTTATGCTGAAACTTCTTTCAAAAATTTCCCAACATTTTTCAGGATGAAACTTCAAACCACTGAAATATGGGTAGCTATGTTTTACCAATTCTAAATTAGGGGGGTTGTGAAAAGGATTTTAAATCTGTGAAGTCTTCCACAGTGAAAAAGGTCACTTGTTAGACAAATCTGAAATTTTTTCTTTGTGGGGTTTTCTTTTTTATTCCTCTTTAGAATCTGTTCTGATTTTTGCACCTGCTGTGGTACTTTCAGGTAACTGTGTTTGAAGCACTAAGGTTTGTTCTGTGTTGAATTCACACTTTCCCATACTGAGCTTTGGATGTAAAAAAAATAGGAATGCAAAGTAGAGGAAAATCAGGAGTAGTGTGAAGTCTCTGCAAACAAACTGCTATGTATGACACAGAGCTAGCCAAGTCCAAAAACCAGTGCAAGACTTAGAGCTGGATCACAAGGTTTTGGAGCTGCAAAGTTCCAATTTTCTCCTACTGCACCCACAGGAAAGGGTTGGGTGTTGCATGTTGTCACAACCACACAGGGAGAGCACAGGCCAGGTCTTTATGTGCAACATGAAGAAATAATAAACTAGGAAATGAAACAAGGAATAAGTGAAGAAAAGTCTTACCTTTATCGCTGGTAGTGAATGGTCATCAGAATGCAAAACCCAGCCAGGCAGCTTGATTCCCCCACAGCCAAGAATTCTCCTTTGCATTTTGCATAAATAAAGAAAAAAAGTAAATTCCCTGCCCATAAAGAGCATCTCATTCTAAGAATGAGAACACCTTGGTCATCTGACAGAGCTGGAAGGTGTCCAACCCAGTTGGTGCCTCTCCTGTGGAGTGTAGCACTGCTACAATACAGAGTGTTTTGGAAATAGCTCTTGATTAACAGTGTTTGGTGGAGTGGAAGCAAAAATAATTAGAAAATATTTTAAAGCTCCCTCTGAATATAACCCATGGGCAATGATTTTAAACAACCTGTCAGCTTCAACCATGTCATAGATGACTCAGACAAGGGTAAGTTCAAGGGCAGTGATATCAGTGCAGCACCTGGTTCTGCTCTTAGAATGAGGAGCAGCTTGCTCCATCTTGAAACAAGCATGTGCTTTTTCCTGGGAGCTGTAACTTGTCTCTTCAGCTTCTTTTAAATGAGCTCAAAGAGGCATTTAGCATGAGATCCTCAGGTGGTGAAAATAAAATCATGTCTGTGCTGATTCATCTCAGCTACACATGTACCCTAGCCCATGGTTTGGGCTTTGCAGAAGCACTGTTGTGACTCGGGTGGTGTTTCTGTGCACAAAGGTTTAGGCACTCGTGGATAGCTCTACGTGTGTGTATGTACAGCTCTGATGTCTGAAGCCATATTTTGGAAAAAGTAAAGGTTTTATCCCAGAGCAATCATAGAGAGTGGTCAAAGCTGGTCTGTGTATTCTGGGAGAAGGAGGGGAAGCCAAGGAAACATTTGTGAGGGTCCTCAGCCATAAGATTTGGATATAACTCCATCTTTCTGCACCCTGACTGCTTCTAGGAGCAACTAATGACTCTTATGTAGAGCTTGATGTAGAGCTTATTATAGCTTGAGTGTAGAAGGCTCTTACTATGACTTGAAGTGCTGTGAAGCCTCATACTATGCCTCAGAAGAATTCTTTCCTCTCACACTGTTTCTATAGGCTGAGTAGCTTTGGTTGATCCTGATTTGGTGAGTGTTGGCTTTTTCTGCTTCATTCCCCTTCTAAAAGGTTCTGTGGGTGCAACTGTTAACAAACTGGTTGTGAGGGCCTGTGTGAGTGGGTGCTGCACACTGGTGCCTTTCAACACAAGCAGGAGTGTGCACAAGGGGAGATGCTCTTGTCATGAAACAGGAGACAAGATGAGGCTGCTTGGGGAAACAGCTACCAGAGTTATTGTGGTTGTATCACCAATGCCCAGTATGGGATCTTGGGAGATGCTGAACTCTGTAGGACTTCTGCCTTGTGTGCAATTTCCATTTTCACTTGGTTTTATTTATATATCCCATTTCACAGTAGCTGCCACATAATAAACGTTTAGTCTCCTGTGCTTTTCCTCGGTATTTGAAGTAATTGGATGCCTGCTTTTATTTTTATTTATTCCATTGATTGCTGCTTCTCAGAGTTGTGTGGACTGGAGTATCTGCCTAAACCCACCAAGTTATACTTGATCCTGTGGGCATCCTGGTTTATTGTGTATGGATTGTGTATTGTTTGGTCTACAGAACAAACACTGTGCAATTATGGAAATAGATTAGTTCATCAGCCTTTTCTCCTTGCAAGGCTGTAATATTGTGGTGGTTCTTCCTCTGTCTCATGCAATAGCTCTATAGTCTCTAACTACTGCCTGGTCAGAGAGGGCTTTAAACACAGAAATCTGCTCTTCAAACTAGGTTTTAGCAGCCTGGAGCATAGGATCACTTTCAAATATGCAGTGACTGTAATCAGTTACATGGTTATATATCTGCTTTTTATGCCTATGCTGTGAGCAAAGGCTGGGAGGGAACTGCCAGCTGATGATTCTGTAAATGGTCCCAAACATGCCTAAGATGCTCCTGTTATTAGTACCTGGCTCAAAATTAGATGTCTTCACACAGTGACCTATGACTTGTATGCCCTGCCATATTTTTACCTTCAGAGACAAGCATAAGAAGCTGTGTCTAAAGGTTTCCAAGAGGGCTTAGTCACTGCAGTTCTTGAATGGAGCCCTGCTGACATTTGTTCTCCTTTTTATCCCAAGGCAGAAGACATATTACCTTCAGCCAAGCAAGCTTCTGGCTTGTTCCCCTCCACCTGTTTCATTCCCGTGTGAAGTAACTAACCACTGCAATAGCTCTGGCAAAGCAGCCTGAGGGGAGCTAAGTTACTGAGAAAATGCCCCCTAAAGTTCCTCTCCATTTCTGGATCCCGCAGATACAAAGAATCTTGTAGATGATGTGCAGGTTTGTGACTGACTCTTCTCTAGGAATATCCAGATTAACTTCCATGCTCTCATCTCACTCTCAAGAAAATTAGAGACTCATTTCTCACCCTCACTGCAATCTTCTGCTTGTCCTGTTCTTCCTCTGTCTGTTGCCAGTTCAGGCTGTAAGCATTTGAGGCACAGTTTGTCCACATGATGTGTTTGTGTAACACCCTGGCCTGTGGTTACATGTCCACATCTGTGCCCAATCTGCAGAGGATATTGGTCTGTTATAGCTCCCAGCTGCTGGCCTGGCTTCCCACCTCAAGCTGCAGAGAATCCTGCTTTTATTGCTCTGCTGGTCCCTGTTTCAACCCTGGTACTTGCCAAGATGGCATCTGCCATATTTGTACAGAGCAGGACAAAACTGGCCCTGCAAACTGCAAGAAATGTATGGCAATTAAAATGAGAAGAAAAGCAGAAAGCGAGAGTCCAGCCTGGGAGGCCCGGCTTCGCTATAAGTCACTGATGGGGGTGTGCATCATCTGCTCTGCCAAGTGGTAGTTTTCCAGCATCCTTCACTACTTTTCCTTCCCCCCTTATCAGCTACACTGCACTTTCAGGAATTCCCTGCCTTGCTTCTGATGCTTTCAGACATCAGCTCATCCCCAGCCCCTTCTGATGGGCAGCTTCTTTTATGTTTGCTCTCTCAGCCTTACCATTTCAACAGAGCAGAATGCCGGTGTTGGTTTTCTCACTGGGAGTGACTCAGAAAGGGGATTTGTGCGTGGCTGGGTGCCAGGGAAGAAAACACACTGTCAATGTATGTTAGTGCAATGCCAAGCCCTTTCTGGGCACAGTAACTTTCCTCTCAAGGCTGCTGTGTGCCAGGAGGGGCAGACACACTGAACAGGGGAGAAGAAGAAAAATGGGAGCAGCTCATGCTAAAAACTGACCTGGCAAACTTGGATAACTACCTGCTCTGATTCTGGCACTTGGAAGGTGCTTCTCTGGAAAAGAAATGTCTTTGATATTGTCTGATGATTGTTCATGTCCCACCTGGTAAATGCTGTGCCTGCAGATTTCCTAAAAAATACCTTTATTATCTTGTACATGTACACTTGTGTAGTGTCCTGGAATTACTTTAGGTGGAAAATAGGTTAAATTACCCAGATGAGAAAAAGATATTTTATGGTGGTAAAAGGCTGTTTCTCTGAGTCCTGTTCTGTGCCCCTGTCACACAGCCTTTGAAACTCCTGAGTGGGTGGATGGGAATAGGAGGAAGGGAAAGAAGGCTGGAAGCAAAGTGATCTGCAGGACAACAGAAGCGTGGAAATTTTGCCTGGTGTTTGTGACAGGTTTTTACCCTCCCCGTGTGTAAGTTCCACATTCAGAACCTACTGCTGGGAAGTTAATTATGTTCTAGTGCTGTGTAATGTGGTGTAGTTTCTTACTGGGAGATGTGTATTTAAAGAGCAAGGTAATTTATCTTGGAACCACCTGTTACCATTATATGGACACCTGGTCTGACCTGCTGGAGGACCTGAGGTTGGTGAACTATGGGAAGCATAGCTGAGTTTAATACTGAGCTTTCTTTGGGGTAAGTCCATCCAAATTCAGGTCTCGGGTGTTTGGCAGGCACTCAGGGCCAAATTCAGGTACTCTTGTAAATACTGGTTAGTGCCTTTCCTTCTCAGGCAAGGGTGTGTTCTGTGTGTGTGACATGGCCAGGCCTCCCACCTGCACCTGCGATGCAGCAGGGGCATCACTGACAGCCCCAAGTGAACAGTCATCAGGAAAAGGACATGTTTCTGGAATAGGATTAGCTAGGATTAACTTGTATTTCCAAAGGTATCATTTGTGGTGTTTACAGATGTGAGAAAGACAAGGCCAGAAAAGAGAAGATATTTTTCACTGAGCCCTGCTGGGAAAGAGACAGGGAGAAAAATGGGGCTGTTCATCAGTGCATTATGGCTCACAGGCAGCAGAAGTGAGGCTCTATGCTCAAACTTGGGTTTTTTCTCACCTGCACCATGGAGACATATAACCTTGAACCAGTTAATGAACCTGAGCTTGCACATCTTGAGAAAACCATATTCTAACATTTGCCAGCTTCAGGAATGAAGGAACTGAATTATGTTTTCAAAACTCTTAAAAATCCTCAGGAGGGGAAGCTGCCATGAACATTCCTGAATAGAGAGTACTTTGGTAGGGGAGTGTGTGTGAAGGGGGTTTGCTTAGACTTAAAGCAAACATAATGACGGGTAGTCTGTTGTGTACAGCAAATAGAGGAGTGGAAAAAGAAAGCAATTTTAGTACCAATGGGTCTTAGTGGTGTAGACTGTGAGCTGCCAACGGTGTCCATGTAGGTGACTGAGAGAGCTGGAGAGATGGACGACTTCACTTGACTACAAAGTGTTCAGGACCCTTCTGCAAGAATAGGGATGGGGTGTGTGCCAGCTTGGAGATGTCCTCTGGGGGAGACAAGGGATGCTCCACACTAAGCCGGCAGGCTGGGGGCAAGAGTGGGATTGACAGGACAAAAGGAGCCATGCATAAGCCCTGCAGATTCTTATAGATCAAGAGAAGCATAATAATTGCAAATAGCAGATTCTCAGTTGCTTCACACAGCTGTGAATACTTGTCTCTGAAACCAGCCATGAGATGAAAGTGTGTGAGAAACAACAGTTTTCCAAAACTGGTCTCCAACTCATGCAGAGAGGAAATTCAGTGTGTTTTAGAAGCTGGCTGAAGGAAATGTTCTTAACTTTTTCCTGCCTTTTCCCTTAGTGGCTTCTTTCCTTAACATCCCAGTCTTTTAAGAAAAACTCATGTTCTAATGTAAAAAAATATAGTTGCTCTCTATTTTTAGAAATTACATAAACAAGTCTAATAACCAGGGAATTGTGGTGATCAGGAAGCTCAAATTGGCTTTGGATACCAAGCAGAAATAGATGTGGACTTAACAAATGAAAGATCCTATAAAGTGTGTTTCTTTTCCTTTTTTCTCTTTTCTTGGAACTATTACGACTTCAGGAGTTTGGGATCATGTATAAATAAACCTGGCCAGCAGACTTGGCCAGAGGTTTGGAAAGATCATTTTATGCACTTTTTTTAAAGAATGACTAAAATTAAGAATTAGAAGTTTTACCGATATCTGTAAAACATTAATGGGTGAAATTTTTTATTATTTTGAAGCTTCCCAAATACAAAGCTAGTGTTCAGTAGTCATTGGCAAAACAAGTTCTACTCTGAGAAGGAAAAAAGAAAGCTTTAAAAAAATAATCCTTGAGGGATAAACAATTGGAACAAGAGTAGTCAGATGATAAAAATGAGGCAAAAGCAATATGTGAGCTGGCTTTTGGTAAAGAGTTTCCTAATTGCTGGCTGCTTAGTCTGTCTAAACTCAAGGAGCTTCAATGCTCGAGGCATTTGAAGCCAGACTGCCAAAGCACTGGAGAGCAGATAAATACTGTGCAGGGTTTAGAGGGAGGATAAATGCCGTGGGAGCCCAGAGAGGTTCCTCCATTTTTAAGTTGGCATCAGAGACCTGCTCCTTGGTACAGGTTTTCTCCATCTCAGCAAAAGGCTGGGATGAGTGGGATGCTCACCAGCCAGGAGGCCTTTTGCCTTACCTGGTACAAGAAAGGTCTTTTGAGTGCATTAAACTGCTGGCTTGCAGGAGTACAGATTCTAGCTTGACAGGGACACTGGTGTGTAGGAGCTAGTAAAGCATGCACTGTATAAAAAGGCTTCTGTGTGGGCAGCCACAGATAAAATGTGAAGGAAGATACCAACCAGCAGCAGACCCAGAAGCACCAGGAGGGCTGGGCTGCAGCAGGACCCAGGCTGTGTTATGCCAAGTATATGTGCAGGCATTGGAAAGCTGGAACCAAGCCCTGGCCCCAAACTAGGAAGCCCAGGGATGAATTCTGCTTTCCCACATCCTGTAATATGCTCTTGGCCACAAAATTACTGGCTGAAATTGGAACAGAAGCCAGTCAGTGCTCTGCCTATTGTCCCCTTAGCTGGTTTATTTTGTTGGAGTTTTTTATGTGGCAGGCCCAACTTGAGATGTTTCCACAATATTTGGTGTATGAGGTTTTATAGGTGGGTTTTTCGGGCAAGCACCTGCTTTTTAGGTTTTAAAAGAGCCTAGGTGGATCTGTGGTGCAAGGATTTAAAGTATGTATGAAAGCAGAGACCTGTGTACTTGGAGCAGTTGATGGGTACAAACACACACTAAGCTTCTGAGTCCTGAGTGGCACTGAGGTGCAGCTCACCTGACCCCTAGATGAGGAGGAGACTATTTATACATATGCAGTGGAAAAGAATAGATTGTACTGTATGTAACAGCTCTGCAAAATATTTGAGATATAAATACAGTCATTCCATTGGGTCCTTCCTCCAAAATGACAGCTCCCTGATGAAAGCTGAGTTCATGTCAGGGTCTGCAGATCAAAGTCATATATAGAAAGGTAAGACAAAGGTTTTATTTGGAGAGAAAGTTCCTATGTGGACACTTTCCAAAAGGCCAAATCAGGCAGAGGCTTCTTCTCTTTAGTCAGTGTTCAGAAATACCTGGAGAGAAGTATATTGTGTACACTCAGTGGATTGAGACAAAAGGATAACACCAAAAGCATCTCTCTCTTTTTTACAAGTGGGCCTGGCCTGGCTGAAAGGGTCCATTGGTAATGGAAATGCCTTCACTAAGTGTCCCTTGGTGTTTCCACATCTCTGGCCAGCTGATACATGATCCCTTAAATGCAGACATAGCCTTAAGATGGACCAACTTCTTTAAAGATGCTCTGCTGGTAGGTAGGAAAGGATAGCAGCTCATGGCAGCTGGTGCTCTTAAACTGGCCCTTTGTTGCAAAGGCCTCCTCAGGTGAGGGTTAGCTTCTGACTCATCTTTTTTTGCTTCCAGTATTCACTACAGTGTTTGTGCAAAAAACTCGTACACCATGGAGTCAGCTCTGCCAAATACCCTGCAATGAATGGCCCTTCCCAGGGTTCTACTTTTTTTGAAATCCAAATCCACTTTTGATTTTTTTTTTATTTTCCCCATGGAATTCCACCTTTCTCAGTAAGGTTTCTAGCTGAGGAGTGATGAGTGGGCAGCAGTACCCAGTACCACTGGCTTCAGAAGCAGTGTCTTGCTGGGCCATGGACACTCTCTAGAGGGCATTGGTCACATGCACGCCCTCCTCCACACACGTGCCCATGGATGCAGAGACCCAAGCCTGGCCTTCCAGATTCTGAAGTGGAAAAGAAAGTTTTGTGGCTCACATGTTTTGAAAGGTGCAAGGCAAGCTGAATTTCAGCTCTTAACAGGTGTAATATGGATAAAGTATAAGGCTTTGGGACCTCTCAGCCCTTCTCCAAAAAGAGATTGCAAACCCAATGAAGCACATCGGGTGATGTGGGTCTGTTAGAGTAGAAGCCAAGCTTTTCAAGCAGCTGTGTTTTACTCCTGCAGTGCATGTGCAACATGAGTTGGACAGATGTCATCTGTGTGCTCTTCTTTATGCTAAGCAGGGCAAGGGGTCCCAGGGTGACCAGCATAGAACTGCTGAGTCCTGCTACTAATTTGAGTATCTCTTCAAAGTGTCTTTCATACCTAGTTATGAGGAGATGATGGGTTCCTCATGAACTCAGGTCCTAAATTGCTGAAGAGGTTTTGAAGACCTTGGTATGTACTTGATCTAAGATTAAGGAAACTGAATAGGTGCACCTTCCTAATAACAGTATGATTCTTGGCCTCTGCTCTTGCTAGAGAGTAGGACCATGATGTATTTATAAAACACCATCATAAACAGTATTTCAAACCCCATAAAAGTCAGTAGGTATCCTTGCTTCACTGAGTGCTTTGGTGAGAGTGTGCCTCAATCAGTCCCCAGGTCAGAACACACCTGAATTTTCAGATACTATAATTGCAGCTTTCATTTTATTGAATTTCTGAACCCACCTTCCCTCTACATCTAACCAATGAAGCACAGGAGTGTAGTACAGGAAGCCCTAAACAAGACAGGCCAGTGACCAGAAGATGAGCATCCCCTCCCCAAAGCATAAATTTTTGAGATGGACACAAGGAATTCTGTAGATGACAGTAGTACTGCCAGGCTAAAAGTGGGATTTTCTTTATAAATCAAATTGTTATTCATAGGATCTAAAGAACACAAATTTACAACCTCACTATCTTTTTCTGACATCTATTGCTTATTCCTGAATTATTATCCGTGTGTCTAACTCTTGATTTTGGAGAAGAGAAAGATAATTTTATTTTGATTGCAGATAAATGCTTGTGGTATAAGTAAAGACTTTGATTGTTCTTGCTTCCCCCATGGGTACACGACACTGCCAGCTTTCCCTGTGCTATTGTCTAGTCTGTATAGTGCTCCCATGTCCCCTGGGATTTGTCTTCACCTTGAACTGTGCTGGCCTTTCCTTCATGCCTTTGTGTGTCAGAATGTCTCACATTTTCGTTGCCTATTTCTAGACTCTTTCCAGGTTTGCCATGGGGTTGAAACATGATGTTTTGGGCAGGATAAACTGTTGCTAAGAATAGAAGCTTCACTATTTAATACAGTGATGAATTGAACTAGACTGCTGGGCAGCAAAGAACCAAGCAAAGAAGAGATGCCAGCAGTTTCAGTAGTTCTTACCAGCTCTAATTACTGCTATCAGTTTATATCCAGATGGATCAATTTGACCCCCAGGCCAAAACTATTCTTTGCATAATCCAGATGAAGGCAATGAGGTTGTGCCTTGGATGAATCTCACGCCTCAGTGCAGACTGCTCTGCAGTTGGCAAGGTCTGTCTATTTGTCTTGCACGCTGGCCTTGTCTCTGTCAAACCACATGGCTGGATCCTGCTCATTTTTTAATGGAAGAGGGTAGAAAAGGCTTAGGTCACCATTGAGGGTGTATATTATGGACACCTGAGAATCCTGGAGAGAAGATTTGTGGAAAGGGAAGGATTGCTGTTGTGGGAATCATTGTTATTTCACATGGGGAGCACACCTGCTAGTGCTACTTGGGATGTGAAAGGGAGGAAGGAATCTGCAATTATGTGGTGGTTTGGGGCAATTGAGATGTATAATGATTGCTGATGACAGCAATTGCATTTTCCTAGCAGATAAGTCAGTTCCAGATTGCTGGCTGAGTGTGCAAAGACAGTGTCTAGTCTGATTTTCAATTCTCTTGCTTCCTCTCCAAGTTTTATTCTACCTTCCGAGTGTGTATTTTGAAGGAGCCATCCCATCCAGAGGAAAGGTAGCTCTGTAACCTGTTGAAGTCCTGGTAGAGCTTGCAGGGACACTTCTTTCTCGCTTCTGACCTCACAGTCCTTCCAAAGGGGTGGGCCAGGAAAGCCTTTGACCTCCATTCTCCTGCTAACAATGGCTGTGCTCTGTTAATTCTCTCTTGAGTGACAGCCATTCCCTAAAGAGAACATTTTTGTGATTAAGGCCAGCCTAATCTAACTGAAGTTTGCTGCTTTAAAATATGGATATTTGAAATTGCAGATCCCTCACATGGTATAAGTTGACATGGTAATATCCAAGCCACACTGCAGATCTAGTCCATCACTTTTAACTGGTTGCCCCTTGGATTCCTCTCGATTTATAAGAGATCTGTGAATTTTACTCTTGACTTTCAGAAGCTAGCTTTGGTTTCACAGAATGGATAAATTTGGAAGAGACCACAGGGCATCATCTGAACCCACCTCCCTGTTCAAGCAGTGTCATTGCAGAGCACATGGCACAGGATTATGTCCAGACAGCTCTGGAATATCTCCAGAGAGGGAAACTCCACAACCCCTCTGGGCAATCTGTTCCAGTGCATGGTAATCCCACAGTAAAGAAGTTCCTGCTCATGTCCAGATGGGACTTCCTGTTCATCAGTTTCTGCCTCTTGTCCTGTTGCTTGGCACTATGGAGCAGAGCGTGGTCCATCCCCTTGACACTCTCCCAGCAGACACTGACAGACATTTGTGAGGTTCCCTTTGTCATCTCTTCTCCAGGCTGAAAAGGCCCTGCTTCTTTAGCCTTTCCTCATATGAGAGTTGCTCTTGTCCCCTCATCAGCTTTGTCACCTTCCATTTGTCTCACTCCAGGAGCTCCATGTTGCTCTTGTCCTGAGGAGCCCAGAACTGGACACTCTGGCTGTGGCCTGCCCAGGACTGAGTAAAGGAGCAGGATCACCTCCCTCTACCTGCTGCCAGTGCTCTTCCTGATGCATCCCAGGATCCCATTGGCCTTCCTGACCCCCAGAGCACTGCTGTCTCATGGACAGCTCTGTGTCCACCAGGTCCTTCTGCCCAGAGCTGCTTCCCAGCAGGTCAGCCCCAGCCTGTGCTGGTGCCTGGGGATTTTCTCCCCCAGGTGCAGGATCTGCATTTGCCTTTGTTGAACTTGAGGCAGTTCTCCTCTGCCAGTCTCTTCAACCTGTCAAGGTCCTTCTGAAGGGCTTCATGGCACAACACCAACATCCTACAATCACAGCAGTTGATTTTTCATGGTTTCTCTCTGAACCTGCACACTTGACAGCCTCCTGGGAGCATCTATCAACAGCAGCTGTAAAATCAGAGCGGGAAAGGAGTCAGTCCCCTTGCTAAAAACGAGATCATCTTTCCCACACTTTCACTCTTGCTAGACACTGGGCCTAGGATTTCATTTCTACTTGGCCTTTTATAGTAAGTGAGGCCCAAAATAATTGAAGGTCATTCATTATTACACAGGGCTTTAGAAGAAACCCTTGCTTGAGGACGAGATCCTATTTTCAGAGAGCAGACCTGTCTGTGGACAGGGGCGCTGGACAGCAGGGAGACACTTGGCTCCAGAACAGTGCCTGCTACCACTGCTGGGTGTGGAAGTGCCTGTCTGCAGGGAAGGGAGGAATGTCACCCATTGCCTATGGAGGGTGGCTCTGCCCTCCCTTGCCCACCTGGGTGATGCAGGATAACTCCTGAGGTGTAGGACAGTAATACTGGCTGAGTTCAGATAACTGGAAGAGACCTGTCCTGTCCCACAAGAGAACTACCTTTGGTGCTGAATCTCCATTTCCCTTTGGAAAAGTTCACCCCTCTATTGTCTTGGCTTGTGTCTGAATTATTTTTCTGTTTATACCCAACTTTCGGGGGATGAGAAGGGGGAAAAGGCAGAGTTAATCAACAAACCAGCCCTTACCCCCATCTAGCTACTTTTTGCTTTTAAGGAAATGAAGTCATATTTATGTGCAAGGGTAATCCAGAAATGTGAGCTCCTGCCAAGACATTTATTTACACAAAGCTTAAGGGAGGTGATATTTGTCTGTGCCCAAAGCTTGGGCAGCTACCTTACATTAGAAGAAAGGTGGCAAATGTTTCAGTGCTGGTACCATCAAGACAAAAGCTCATCACCAGCAAAAACAATATTCCTTGTCACCCTGCTGTGCCTGGGAGCACACAGGGCAGTCTGTACTCACTCAGACTTGTTACTGCAAGTAATGCTGTGAATTGTTGTCCAGCTGAGATGGAAAAGTATTTAAAAACACCTTTTGAACTGTTTCCCTTCCATTCTGGCTAGTTTTTTCAGTATGACTATTTTTGTTTAAAAGGGGAAAAGAAAAAAAAAGAGAGAAATCAAAACAAAGAGAAAGTTCTGTTGCACCGGAAGCATGAGCAGGACTGTTGACTTTCTGCCTGAGTCCTGTATTTTATAACCATGAGAAATTGTTCCTTTTAACCATTGCTTGCCTTGATGTATGGGAGCAATGAAATAGGAAATGAGTTGCAGCGCCTAAACAGACTTTTGACATATTTCAGAGACTTTTGGTAACTTGCTAGAAATGTTTTGCTTTCTTTGGGTTATATTATTTTTTTCTTTTAAGAGGTAAATAACAGGAAAATGGGATCTACACACTTGTGGTTGTTCTTACTGCTTTTTTAGTATTTTATCACTGCTGTAATCAGGGCCTAGAAAACTGTTGTTTTAACAGCATCTATTTTGATCTTTATGAGTTGTTTTATTTGCCAGGTACTTTATTTGTTCAAGTACTTTACAAGTGAACTTAAGAAATTACTGATGTCCTCTTTGTGTTACCATTGGGAGAGATAGTTGTAGCATCAAAGACCAAGGGGTTAAGTTTTATGGGATGCCACTGGCAAGTGAAAATCACTAAGAGTTTTGTTTCACCAGTCCCATCAATTTTAGTGGAGTCCAGCATATCCTTTAGAGAAGCTGCTGGAATTAAGGAATTTTTCAAAATGAGAAGAAATTTGTGGTAGGTCTTACCTCCTGCCTTTATTCTTAGACACCACCCTATGGGCTCAAGCAGTCAGTAAAGACCCAAGACCTTTACCTGTTCAAGAAAAAAACAAAACAAAACAAGATTTGGCACTGAAGTGAGAAAAAACTGTGACTGACATTTCCTCTGGACACCAGGACTTGGAAGACAAATTACACTAGAACTCTGTGGCCAAATAATAAACTATATTCCCTTGCTGACCTCAGCTGCTCAAAGTCACCTCTCAGCATAAACAACTTCAGGAAAAGCCACTTGCCCAATAGGAGTCTATGCTTACTAAATCAGCATCTGCCCTCGTGCCCATTGCTTCCTTTTTGGTAAATTGAGGAACAAAACACTTTGGAAAAGGCTCTTTGCTGGAAGCTGAAGTTGCCTGGAAAAGGCAGTGGAAATTCAATCTCCATGCTTGAGATGTGCAAACGACTCTGTACTTCATAAATGTAGTGCATGAATTTCCAGCTCTTCCTTGTGTAAGGCTCATTTTCATAGCTCATCTCCATGACCCCATATCTGCAGATTCTGTAAAGGAAAAAACTATCATTTAGGAAGTGCAGTTTGCTTCTCTAAAGAAAGTAAGAGTTGATTTCATAACTTTAGTGTCACCCACTATTTAGTTTATGAATTAAATGAATAAAAGGGCATATGAAGATAGCTGGAAAACACTGAGGTAGCTGTGCAAAAGATGGCATGAGAATGATATTGCCAAAATATATGGTTACATCTTCAAAGAATTTTCTTTATTCTTCCTCTCCATTCATCCAAAAGCTAAAAGCTAAAAAAAATAAATGTTTTCAATTTTTTTTTCAAAATGTGCAGTATTTAATTGACTGTTATTCTGATAAAAAAAAATTTCAACTATGTACTGTAGCACTTCATGAGAAAAGAATGACACTGAAATCAGGGAATGTTCAGCAGACTTCTTTAGCCCAGAAGAAAACTTTAATAAAAAGGAAAAATTGTTTCTCATCAGAATAGGAAGCAAAAGTTGAAATTTTGAGCCATATAGTAGAAAAATATTCTGAAGAGGTTTTCAAAAAAGAAATAACATAAAATGTCAACATTGCCTACCAAAATAAAGGTGTCCAATATGTCAAAGTAACACATTTCATTTTGAATTAACATTTTGGAGTGAAAAACACTTCCTGTTGAGATGCTGGCTTTTTACTCCAAAGAGCTCTCAATTGAAAAATCTAATAAAAATTGACATTCTTCCTTTAGAAAAATTTTAGATCAGCCTGACCTTTGCTCTCTGAGGAAACTTGTTCTATTCTGAAACCTTCAACTAGTGTTAGGTAGGATGCTGTAAACCACATTTTCAGCTTGCTTTAGGGCTTGTGTAAATGGGGTTTTCTTCCTTTCTTACAGCATTCTGATTTCTTTAGCATTTGGAAATTATCTTCTTTCCGGAGTTATGCAGCATGTGACAAAGGGGTTTTATTCAGGTGTTCTTGTGAAGCATTTGCTATTTTTCTTTCATTTGTCACAAATCAGGCTTTATTATAATCTATATGTCTATGCTTTGCTGCTCTTAAAACAAACTGTTAAAGTTTTTAAAAAGGAAAAAGGGAACAGAATCTCCAGATGATAAATACAAGTAGTGGCTTGTGGAAAAAGTCAAGGGGGGCAGGGGGGGAAGAGGAAATAGCTGTGAAAACACTTTTTGAACAAATAGCTGTGCTTTAACTTTGTATTGCAAGGGTTGCCTGGATACACTGGAAGAACAGGCATCCTTCTATATATATATTAGATAGTTTAGTGTTTACTGCTGAAACTTGGAATGTAACTCCAAGCACTATTTACAAATGTTTGGGATGAAGTAGTTCCAGAAAACCAAACAAAGAGAGGAGGCAGGGAAATTAACCCAAACTTGCTATTTCTGTTTTTATCATCATGTTGCTATGTATAATCTAAAATAGCAGGTAGTAGCTTATGTAACAGAGCTGGAGGAAAGGGGACAGTTATAGGAGCTGTCCTGGAGCTGGGCTAGTGCAAGGAAAGGTCCATGGCAGGTGAACCTGAGGGAGGTTCTCAGAGGAGAGAGGGAGAGAGCCTTCAGGTGCTGTAAGGGAGAGAGGGATTTGTGTAGGAAGACTCCTGGTCTGGGTTTGTGATGGGTTTATGGAAGTACACACTGCCCTGGATTGGGACTGAGAACCTCCTATCTGCTCCTGCTTGGCCATTCCCTCTATCCCAAGCACCAGTGATGTGACGAGTCCTGTTTGTCACACGTCACCTGCTCCCCCTGTGTGCTCCTTGCGGGGATGGATTGTGTGGGCCATGTTAGAGTTGAGGCATGTGCATGTAATGTGTATTTGTATAATCCTCTGTGCTTAGGGCTGTGCAAGCTGCTGAAAGAGTTAGGTTTTGGAGCAGCAAGTGGGAGGTCTGTCAGCCTTCAGTTCCTCGGAGGTTTATCTCTGTTTCTGGTTCCAGAGAGTGCTCATGCTCTGCAGTGTAAAAAGGATACCCCAATTGATCCAGAAAGCAGATTATACAGTGTTTTGAATGCAGAAGGGAATAGTCTTGCAATTTAGATCTAGGGCACCATTCTTTATTCTTTTTTTTTTCCTCTTTCATTTTCTTTTATAGATGCTTTGAATCTCTTTAGTTATGTTCTGCTGTGATTGTATCTAACCGTAAAGAGGCATTTCTGAGATGAGAAACTCTTTGATCTTGGCATCACTTAATGTTTCATTTAATCTGATTTTATTGAGTGATCTTCCTTGATCTGAAAAGGAACACATTCTTCCATCTAGCTCTTAAATTCTTATTCGAATTGAGATTCTGTGAAATACACTTAAAAAAAAATCCCCCAAAGTCCAGGGTAATGTGGGAGTGTTACAAATGGTTTGTGCTGTATGTCACAGCCATGTGTGATTTCCCAGTGGACAGACCTGTGAAGAAGAGTAATTCCTCATGCTCTGAAGCCACAGATCCCTACCACCTCATCCATGATGAGTCAACATGTGCTTTCTTCCTTTTGTGGTTGATGACATGTGATGAAATATTCTAATTCTGCCCAGGATGGGGCAATGATGCATCTTCACTGACTACTTCATTGTAGTTTTTTGTAAATCTTTGGGAAGTGCTATTTCAGGAGCCCCTAACTGCCAGACTTTAAAGTTTCTTTTCAAGACAAACTCAGTCAACACATTTCATGATCATATTTTAGTTCTGCCAGTCATTTCTGTGATGCTGGGGCATATCTTGTACCTCTCTGCCTTGAAGAGTTAGCAAGTGGTGTCAAATGCATTCTGTGCAGAGACAGCTCATTTCACCTGTCCCCACTTGGCTGTGATACACATTGAGATCTGAACATTATCCTCATAATGAGGCCTCCTTGGTGCCAGGAGAAATTCAGAGTGAATTTGTGCATGGGCCATGAGTTTTAGTTGGATTCAGTCCCTTTGTGCTTGCTGGAGAGGAGTTTGCTTTTGGCCTAGTTACGAGGACTGCTCATGGCTTAAGGGGTTGCTCACTGCCAGCCTGTGGAACAAAACCCATTAAAGGTCTGACACGGACCCTCACACTGATGCCTAGATCATGCAGCTTCCACTGCTGCCTCCAATTCTCTGCCTGTTTTGTCTGTAAAATGAAAGGCTTCATCTTTCAGACTCTCAAAAATGTTTTTCATCACTCCTTAGGCTAGAAAAATTGGTAGTCAGTGAAAGCCAGGTATTTGAGTTGTTAATCTCTGATGGGAAAGTACATGGTGTAAAAAGTGGCTCTTATCAGTGCTTTTTCTGTGAGAGCAGAGCATCTCTTCTTGGGTTTTATAAGTATGTCTCGCCTACATCCCCCCAGCACATCTGTGCCTGCCCACGCTGCAGGCTGCAGCCTCGTGGGGAGATGCCCAGGATGTCTGGTTGCAGTGGCAGGGAGTTTGCTGTGCCCTCATTTACCCTGCACAGCTTTCTGCAGAGAGCTGTGGCCAAGGACCCCGGAGGGCTCTCAGAGCTCACAAACAGGCAGCTCTGGACAGCTGGTGCACGCGGCATCAGTCCGAGCTGTGGCGTGGTAACCTCGCAGCTGGGCACAGTTCTGTTGGCAGACACCTACAAGGCAGGTGAAATTACCCCAGCAGAAGTGTGCTTTTAATGGTAGCCCTTATAATGCTGCAGCACGTGGAAAATGTAGGGAGAGGATGGCATGGTTTGAGCAGATCAATACCAAGTGTAGCTTTGCTGTCATCAGAGGGACGTTAGCAGCTGCCATGGAGGGATGTCCTTCTGCTGGGTATGTGTTTTACACCTGGCATCTTGACTGATATTATAGCTCTGGTAATGAAGTGTTTATATTTTCATTTCCACGTAGATATTTGTGAAATGTACTGTCCCAGCACTAGAAAAGATGATCAAATTAAAAAATATATCACAGAAAGCATTGAAGGGTGTTTATTCATTCACAGAGGCATTGAAACACTGTGGTTGGATTAATTTTCTCATAACTGAGCTTTCGGATGAAGGAATTTTGGACACTGGCAACACAGGTTTAAAAGGCTGCAAGCAAGAAAAGAGTGAGCTGGTAGGAGGTAGAGCAAGTAGGCTCCTGTTCAATGCTTGGGGAATTACTTCAGTTACATTTTGCTCTTCAGATGAATTGTTTGCTCTGATCTGAACAGCTATTTACCCTTCACTGTATCAGCTGAAATGTTGGCCTGCCTCAAAGTTCGTATCACCTTATGAGCAAGTTCACCTAAAGAAAACCTCAGCTTTAGCCAAGTCAGTACAAAAGGGAAAAAAGGGGGGGAAGAAATGAAGAGAACAGAAAAGGAATGTGTTTGGGGGAACTCAGGAAAGTGTTTTGTGTGTAAGCCAGTGAATCTTAAACAATATTAACTTCTTAGCAACAATGATTCTGTTTTGTTTAACTAACAAAGGACATTGTAAGCAGATATGTGCATCTCAGGCAGATAAGGTTTGTGTTGGACAGATCTTTTATTGGTCCAACATTTGGTAATTCACTCAAATTTAGCTATGGAATAAGAATTATACGTATTTGCTTCTGAGGCAGAGGTTAAACATAAGGCTCCCAGTAATTTTCCAGTTCCTTGCTAAATTTAAATCTTAATAGAATGGGGCCCAGCCTGTCATCTTTATGTTTTCATGCCAATCCCAATAGAGTAGGGAAGCAAAAGGGCAGAATTTAACTGTCTCTTCCTCTCAATAGAAGAGTAGCACTTTTGTGTTTGCATTTCTTTTCCATCCAAGATCTCAAAGCACGTGAATATTCTCTTTATGTCAGTGGAAAACCAAGGCATGGAGCAATTCAGGCACTATTCAGCCCATGATATCAAAGCACAAGCTGGTGCATTGCAGCCCACATAATGAATTGTAGGAACACATGCTCTGTGAAGTCCTGCATTTAACTCCTATAACAACCTATAAAGAAAAAACTGAAGGAAAAGCTGTTCAGTGATTGCCTCCTAGTTTCACAGGAGGCCAGTGGCAAGGCTGGGAACAGACCATGGGAATCCTGGATTCCATCCCCATGTCAAATTGCTACATGTGCTTTGCTTCCTTTGAGCAATCATTTCTCTTGCTAAGGTAACTTCTTTTAAAGTATTTGAATTTTCAGCTGTCAAGTGTAGACCAAATTTATTTCATGTAGATGGATGAGGACTCCCTTAGTTCTACTGCACTAAACTGTGTCGCAGCTGCCCCACTTCACTCCAAGCCACTGGATTTTGTAGGATTAGAGGCCAAACATCTCTTTCTGCTTTCTCTCAGTCTCATAATTCAGGCAGGAAAGTTGGATAAAACTGGCCAGGTTCTTGTTGCCAATGAAAACTTTTTCTATCAAAAAGGAAGAAAAAAGCAATTCCTCTGTGCTCACCAGCTCAAATAAGGAATGGAATTCATTCCTTAGTAATCAGGGAAATTAAATAAAGTGAGGAGACAGAACATAAGGGTGTAAATTTAGTTATTGAAGTGCTGCATTAAATTCCTGGATTAGACACACAAGGAAGGTATGCCTTTCATGGGAAAATGCCTTTTAGCTTGTCAGTCTTAGTGCTGAGAATTCTCTAAATGAAGAACTTCTGTGTGGATGTAAATGCCATGTATGCAAATTTTACTGAGTCACACCTGGAAGAAACCCAAAATTTCCAAAGCTGAGCTGAAATGGCCACCTTAGTGGCTTTCTCTTAGTTTCTTCTCCCAACCCTTTAAAACTGCTCTCATCCCATAATCCCAGCACAGATTTTCATGAAATTTTATGTCCCAGGTTGTCTGAGAGGGTTGGGCCATGCTTGGACCTTTAACATAATATTGGTTACATTTTCTGATGACACTGAAGCCACTGGACTAGAGAAAGTTGGAAGATGTTTGACTGACCTACTCCAGTTCCTGAGTCTCTGACAAAGCCCCCAGGCGGGTTCTGGACACTCTTGCTGTTTGTTTGCCTACATATAAATGGTTTATATTAACTTGTCTCAGGGGTTTCATGAGGATTAGTTAATATTTGCAAGGTATTCATGGACATGCAGCACGTGAAGCATCAAGAGCCAGTTTCTTCCTCTTCAACTTGGCTGACCTGATAAAGGATGCTGGGTTTCCTCTCTAATCTACACCTTGTAACACAGAAACCTTCTTCTGTTTGCCTTCCTCTGTCTGCAGCTCTTGTACAGGAATAACAAAGCCTAAACTCTATTCTTCATGATGACTTTCTCTTTCAAGAAGGCAGGGGAAAGGGGAAGTCTGTGCAGAACAAGGCGTGTGATGCTGCTTAGGACTTGAGCAGAAAGTTGCCCTACAAAAGAAAACAAATACAGAACTTTCAAAAAGGTATATTTCTAAGTTTAAATATAAGCTCAGACCTCCCTAGCCTCTGTTTAGTGTTAAGTTAGAGGCTTCTGCCTCAGAGTTGAATTGTTTGTTTGAAAGCTTCATTGCTTTTCCACATGTATCAAATGATCTGTTACTATCACTGCTCATAAATCTATTTGATTTCTAGTATCTTTGTTTTGATAATCTCATTGAAGACACCTGCCACGGAAAATGGATTTCAATACGCTTTTTTATTTTCCTCATTCACTGTAGAGTGCAGCATTGAAGGGTGAATTTGCTCCCCAGTTAACTTCTGCCCTGGTATTATAAAGGTTATTACTGGTCTGTGCAATTCTTTGCATGTAAAGTACAACATTTCTTCTAATTAAATTTCGACTGCCTTTTATAAGACAGGGCCTGATTTTATTTTTTTCTTTTTCTCCCCACCCCCCCTTGTATGGGATGGGGTGAATGCCCTTTTTCTGGGACAGCTATGGTCAGGCCAGTCTCGTGAGGCTTCCACCTCCCCCTGGCATGACCTCAACTCTACATTGCTCTCTGTGCTAATGCTTTTCAGAGCTTCCCAAAATCATTAACCCTGTGAAAAACCTATTGGTGATGACCTAGGGCAAGTTAGGCACTACTGAATGTAGAGGATGGTACTCTGGCCTGGTGAGAGGTCATTCAATTTTGCTTTCTGAAAGTATGTGGGAAGGCTGGAATGGAGAGGGACAAGAGCTCTTTGCTGATGTGAACTTAGGATGAGGGAGGAATTTTGGTGCAGAGGAGCAATGGCAGATGTCACAAGTATCTGAGGTGTGCAGATGCCAGAGAATCATTACCAGTGGCAGAACTGATGCTGACTTCAGCTGGATCAGGGTTTCAGTCTGGTATCTTCAGCCACTCAATACCATTGACTTTCCAAAAAAAGTAAACAAAATATTGTCATGACTGGTTCTGGCAATCCTGGCCCTTCTGGGACCATGTGAGTATGGTCCATTTCAAAGCATCACCTCTGAAAATGATCCCAAAGAAGCCATAAAGTAACATCTTTATTTCTTTAGCAAAAGTCACCATTCCTCTAATTTATCAGCTGTAAGTAGAAGGGGCATTTACCCCTCTCACTATGGAGACTTAAACACCAGAGTAAGAGAAGAACATTGTTAACAAAGAAAGAGGGAGGGTTTTAAAATGGATTTTGTTATTTTAGATGTTAAGTTAGGTTCTCTGACAAGTTATACAGGGAGCTTTTTTACTAAGAGCAGTGGGAGCAAGCAACCACAGTCATTTTACAGTTTGTCAGCTGGAGTGGTTATGGCTCACTGTAACAGCAAAAGACAGGAACAGACAATCCAAAAGGTCCTTTCAGCCCTGTTTTCCTAAAGCATATATTGACTAACAGATATAAAGGGCACAGGAACTCTGCTGGGTGGAGGCAGGGTTAATTAGTGTTGGCAACCCATGTGAATTATGATAGGTATGCCAGATCTTGGCTGGTGTAAACTGACAGACTTTGGGGCAGCTGCAGTGGTCTAGTCCAGCTGAGGATTTATCCTTTGGTGCTTAAAAATGTAGCTATTTTATGCATAAAAAATACAAAAGTGTTTTCTTTCTATTGCCCTTTAGCCCATTCCCAATTTACATCAGCCATCATACTTACTTCCCTAGAGAATGTATTTTAGGTGAACAGATCTCTCAAGTTCACCATTTTCTGGACAGTATCCCTGGCCCCTCCTTTATTTCAAAGTTTGACTCATTCATTTTCCTAGCTGAGCCCCCTGAGCTTTTGCAAATTCCTCCCTTCCACAGTAGTTTTCCCAGCAGGTTCACACCAATCTTTTTACTCCTCCCCATCCATTTGCCTGTGCCACTCACATTTAGTCCTTAAGATCTATCCTTATAAATCACTTTTGGTTTTCCTCTTACACTTTTTCTTTTATGGATGCTGTTGTGGCCTGTAGCAACCTAGGAGTAAATTGAATATAGGAATGTGTTCTGCCTCTGATGAAGGAAACTTCCCTAATCATGTGTTGTTTTCATTAATGCCATACTTTACTTCAAGCTTTGATTTGATTTACTTTCTACAATCCATTTAAAATCCATCAAAATTTTGCAGTGATTCTGTTGTGAAAGTGCCTTTCATATTATTTCTCTTTACCCAAACATTTCTGTTTGCATTATGACAGATTTTTCCATTTAGTCCCAGGGGCTGTGAATTTCTTTTTGAACTGTGTTTTCCCTGCCTTCCCTGGCATTTGCAGCACCTTCTGATTTAGATTCAATATCTGAATTTAATTAGTATGCTCTCTTCCCTCACTCAGATCACTAAATCTGTCCACCAGGAGCAAAGGGAAAGGATGAGCCTGGAGCAGTGTTTGCCATTGCAGAGGATCAGTGAATGGCAATAAGCATGAACAGAGGAATTGTTAATATCAATACACTGCTTTCCTGGGGAGAGAGTTGATGGGTTCTACAGTCAGGCAAAATGATATGTGAATATTTTGTCTCAGGTGGCATCTTTTGCAGAGAAATTCGAATTATGCTGCAATAAATTAATGGCCCTGCTTTTTAAAGCTGTCAGCAAAGAGTGTGAGGAGCCCAGCAAAGATGTAACACAAGATTAACATCTCACAATCTTTCTGGGATAAGGCAAACTCTAATCTAGCTGCATTCCTGGGATAGAAGTAGGACATCTGAATGACAGGGTGCAGTTTGCCATCACCGTGTGAGTCTTAATTGAAGATAATGCAGAGGTCCTGGAGAAACATAAAAGAATGTACCAAAAACCCTCTGGGTGAGAATGACAGAACCTAAAAGATTCTTAGCTGGGATTTGTCATATATTTTGGTCTTTTAGGCCCTGGCCAGAACAGTGCCAGTGCTAGGAGATCTGCTTTGATCCAATTCCATGACAATCAATAGATTGCAAGGGCATATTTTATATGTTCAACAAATCAGCAGGTGCCATTTGGAGATGGATTACTCTGTCCCTTCTATCCACATGTGCCTGGCGTATGTTCCATTATTTATGTTCTCCCCAGATAGATCAATAGATCTATCGATCTACTGAATAGGCTAATTTTTTTCTCTCCATCATTGTCATAATCTGAGCACTGACTGATGACTGTATTACTTTGTTTTGCTTGCAACTTCTTTAACTTCACCCCAGAATTAAAACAAAGGCTAATCCAAACTCACCCGTTTTTCACCTGGAAGTTTGTGCCCGTATGTTGTGAATAAAGACACTCTGACAGATAACCTCACACCTCCTGATGAGTACAGTAAGGGTTATCTCAACTGCAGCAAAAAGGCTCAGAGGTCCATAGAAGTCCAAGGCACAGGGAAATACTGACAGTATGCACGTTGTGACCTTGTCCTTTTGATACAGGTCAGACAGTGAGTGGCAACATGAAAAAAACACCAGTGCCCCAGTTTTTGTAGCCACAAGGTTCCTTTACAGCAGCATCTGCTATACCAAAGTCACTGTTGGTTTGGGAGCTCCAAATCTCTGTGGGTTTTTTGCATCTGTTCTGGACAAATGCAGATGGTGAGGCAGCAGTCTCGTGGTCCTGTGTTAGCAGAGGGGAAGAATGGCTTGCTGTCTTGTGTTAGGGAATGGTGGCACTTTGAAAGACCCAGGGGCTTGCTGAGGTAGCCAGTTAGAGGCATTATTCAGGGTAATATCAGAGGTCTGCTGTGCTGATACGAGGAAAAATTAAATCAGGCTCCTTCGTATGGTTGTTCAGTGAGCATGACTGAGGGCTGCTTTCTGTGCTTCTTCTTAGAAGGCAGTAGTTAAGAAAGCCACTGTGGCTTTTTGGACATTCAGATGAGGGAAGCAAAGGATTTTTTATTCTGTGGTCGTGTCAAGAGAAAAATTTGGCAGCAGACAGGCATGCTGGAAAACTGTAAAGTGCTGGAGACAAAGCTATACTGACAACAGAGTGAGTTGAAGGAAACTTTCCTTTAGACTCACTGAAAAAAATAGAAAATAAGTTTGACAGTTATGTCTCTATTTGTTTCTTTCTAAAATGGATTGATTTTTCATCCAGAAATTCTGCAAAAGATGTAGGCATAAGTAGCAGACGCTTCAATTGCAAATTTGGAGGGCAATCTGTCTAGCTTATGATTCTTATTCTAGAACCAGTGCCACAAAGTACCCATTTGCAGAACATTTTAAGTTTGTAGCACATCTTCTTTCAAAATTTACCATTGGAGAAAACTTCCCAGGCTGGGAGTTCAGTTTGTAGCACAACAGAGGAGTGGAGTAAGAGCTGAGGGGGGAAAGCATGATGTGTGTAGACAAGAAGAAACAAGTTGGAGGCTCTCCACCTGCCTGCTAACTGACACACTTGAGCAAAACCAAACCACAAACAGCATCTAGAGACTTGCATCCTGCTACACGACTTTTTTATGTCGTCCCTAGAGTTTGGAGAGGCTGCACCTGACCTTTGCGTGCACTGACTCTAGTTGTGCCAAGCAAGCAGTTCAGTAGCAAACTAAGTGGAAATAATTATTTTAATTAGTGTAATTGGATTACACTGAAGTGTTTTTGGGGACTGCTGTTCTGCTTCAGATGTTGTTCAAACTGTCCTGGCTGTATATAATTTCTAAATCAACACATTACATAGGGGTTTAGGCAGAGAAAAGGGAATTGGCCAGAAAAAGGCCTGATTTACTTCAGATTTGATATTTGATAACACAAGGAACGTAGGGTGGATTGCAATAGGTTTTTACTAGGACAGCAGTTTTTTTTTTTGTAAGCTGTCATCATGTGCACCTTATTTTCTCTGGAAGTCATGAGGTTATAGGTATTTTTTTAACCTTTGTTTCTTGCTTGTCATCAACAGCTGAAGTCCCATCACCATCCACTGTGAACAGAAAAAAACAGGAAAAAAAATTCTGTGTTCCACAGGACCTTACCTTTTAATGGGAGCAGGTCATCACTCAGCTACCCAAAGCACTGAAGGCCCTCAGTCACTATAAATTAGAGAGAAATAGTGGAGATCACATTGAGATATGCCTGAAAACGTGGGTATCGTTGGCTATATAGTTGCATCTCAAAAGGCATTTGGCTGCAGCTGATTACATCTGCTTTCAACTAGTAGAGGAAATGATGAGCAAATCATCAGCATTATTTCCCTCCACAGCAGCTTTTTTTGAGGCAGCCTTCCATAACCTTATGTACTTGACAGCATATTTTAGCACTAACACTTGGTATGGCTGTTTCTTCTCCTGAGAGAAACTGTGATTCTCACTAAGGAAACCCCTTGAATGCAATAAATAATTTACTGGAGCACAGTCCATTACATTTCAACAGATCAGCATTTGGTACTTGGATTTGGTGGCTGAGATCAGACAACATCAACTGTAAGGAAATTCAAATCCAAATTTCAGCGTTGGTTTCATTACTGGGCTTCTGCCTGTGTGTTGTGGAGGCTAAGACTGAATTGGGTTTTCATGTAGACTGTTCTTTCACTCCTGTAGATCCTCTAAATGAGATTAAAAGGGATGATAGAGCCAATGCCTCCTGCCCTCAGTGAGATCATAGCAGGTTTCTTGAACACTACCTGAAAGTCAGATTGTGATGGCCAGAGTAAATGTTTGGTGAAGATAAGTAACTGGATGATAAAACTAAATGCCTGTGGGTTATCCAAGGAAACTGAAAGGGAACACAGGCTGGGAAAAACTGTAAAAATACTTTATTCACATGAACATCCAGTATTATATTAAACATGCTAAGTTTGGGATATACTAGAGCTTCTCTTTTTATTACATCCTTAACAGTCAAGTGAACATGGTTTTAGAAGAGTGGAATGTTTTAAGCAAACATTGCTGACCTAGATTTTCAAAATGGGTGAGCTTGAGGACACTGTCTTCATTTTATGCCTCGTTAACTTAGCCTGTTCTTCAGAGTTTCCATGGAAACTACCTCTTTGGTGACAGATAGAAACTCTTGATGGGTCAAGTAAGAAAAAGGTAACAAGAGGTATTAGGGCAGAGAATATGTTACAGAGCCCTAATGGAAGAAGGCAGTGAATGAACTTTGAACATAAACAAAGGGATGATAGTAGAAGACCATAAATGTCAGTGCATTGACAGTGAGGATGATTAAAAGTTACTATGGGATGTGAAAGTACAAACTTAACAGAGCATGACCTTGTTCTGATAGTTAATGAAGTTAAGCTGGGCTCAGGATAGAATAACAGATCAGTCTGATTCTGTCATTATGGATGAATAAGCACGGCTTCAACCCAAAATTTCAAACATGATGGTGCTGAGAGAGTCTTCAAAGAGCACCAAACCTGATGCAGCTTTGTGCTTAGGGCACCTGTAGCAAGAACACCTGTGGTAAAAACACACTTCTGCCCTACAGATGTATTGCACCCAACCTATTTCTAGGCTACTGTACATCCTGCCCTGTCCCTGTCACTCTGGGAAGGTATCATTAATGTAACTACATGAGGGTATTACAGATTGAACTATTCTTCTTGGCTGGGATTTTAAGTTAATTATAGGTTGGTGTTTTCTAAGGACATCAGAAAATGCAGTCAGCAGCTTAGCTACTGGACTTATCTGCACAAGTGTGCTTTGTGACTGGAATTCAGTGATTAGCAATCTCTAGAGCCCTGTAAGGAAGAGGCACAATAAAAATAAATTATCATCCTGGGTATGGGGTAAGGATCAACAGTCAAACTTAAAAGATCCATTGTCAAGTTGAATTACCTTGAATGAGAAGTACTTTCTTACAGTAAGCCCACCCCATCCTTACCATTTCAGACTAAAATGCTTCCATTCTGCTTTGAGCATACTTTAAATTTGCATGGATTACTTCTAGTTTTACATCTGACAAATGTGATCTCATAGTTTGTAAGTCAAAAGTGATAAAATGTGTTTAGATTCTTGTCACAACATAAGTTTTCAGCAGAACCAGACTAAAAAATATGCAGACAGTTGGACATTAGAAAATGAGAGCTGTAGGTGTGATTCTGGCTCTAGTTTTGTGGGATTCTGGATTATTTATCTGATACTTTTCTCAAGCCTGTGTTTTCCAGTCTCTAAAGTAATATGATGATATTTATATTTTTATAAGTTCTATAGGTCTAGGAATTGGAAAGTCTGCATATGTACTGGGGCGATATATACCTATTACTGTCCAAACAATAGTTTATAGTATATACACGTAAGGAGTAAGCACAGAAAGCAGAGACAGTTTGTGTCATCACAAACAGTGACACTGCTCTCTCCACTTTCTGTGATGTGGCCTTTCTGTCGTATCCAGTGTAATGGTGAGCCCATCCCTCAGCTTCTTAGTTTGTGTTGGCCGTGTGGGCTCTAGGCCATCCCTAAGCCTGACTGCACTGGAGGTGATGGAGAGAGAGATCCAGGCTCCTTCCCTCCTCCCTTTGCCCAGTGCAGGAGTTTGGAGCTGCTGTTCGTGCCCGCTCTGTCTGTAGCAGACAGAAGCGAGGTAAGGCCGTGGGGGAAGGTGGCAGGAGCCAGGCTGGACCATCGTCTGTAGGATCTGGTCCCGCGGCAGTGGCCAGGCCTCGGTGCTTGCACTGGTACATGGATTTACAAGGCTGGCTGAGACTTCATGAAAACATACAATAAAGGAACTAAAGTGAGTCTGCCTGAGGTGTGAAATGATGTGTGAAGAGGGTAAGTGGGGGTGAACCTGCTTTGGGGAGAGGTTTCTTGCAGCCATGGACAATTTGACTGGCCTAACCCTTGCCTATTCTTTGATCTACTGTGGACGGGTCATTTCAGGGGACTCTTGTTTATCTTTGAACTTTCAAAAGATCATGAAAGCACTGAGCAGAACAGACATAAAATAAAACAACATGCATTTGTTTAACATAGTGAAGTATGTAGAACTGCAGAGTTACCTGGACAGCAAGGCATCTTTCAGTTCTTATTTTCATAATTACGTGGGCATGGTGAATTGTAAAAGCTCAATTGCAGTATGCAGCCTTGAGCATCTAATTCTTCTCTCAATCCCATCAGTTTAATTAAAATATAGCTATATCCTGATACATTAAATATGTTGCTGAAGCTGCTCAAGTGCTGCAGCAACGTGCCTGGATGTAAACAAAGAGCTGAACACACCAAGGCATGACAAAGGGGATTACTGGGTCAGGAGTGCTACAAATGGCTCAGTTGTAACAGTGATCTCTCAGTGGCTGTGTTGCCACATGTTTTTCCAATGTTTTGAATCAGCCTTTTCAGAGAAATCACTGAACTTTTCTCTTGCATGAGCAGAGTCTTGGCTTGACCACAGGCCCATTGGCCTTCTCTGGCTACTGGTCCTTCACCTTCAGCATCCTTCAGATATTTCCAAGGAATGTTCTTCCTTCACAGGGATGGGGAACTGCTGTTACTCTGATTTCTTGGTAACTGGGCTTTTATGTACCCAAGGATTGTGAAACAGAGGCTGGAACATGCCTTTTTCTTAGACCTCCTCTGGTTTCAGTTGTCACATCTATAAGCAGAAGAGATCATGCAACACATGGCCTCTCAAATCCTGTCAGCTGGGGAATAGTGGGATCTTTCAAGAGCAGAAATTGGTTAGTCCCAACTTTGCCACTTTACCAGCAATGCAAATGTCTGTAACCCAAGGGCTATTTAGGAAGAAACCTGTCATGATAATGACTGAATATCCAAAACAACATCTTATGACCAAATATTATGAAATCATCAGATAAAACACAGAAAAAATAGCAGAAGTTGCCAGGGCAGATTCCTCCTTTGCGTTCATGTGACTATCTAATCTACCCTGACCTGCCAAGTTACTTGAAAGGATGTTAGTGTCTGAGCTCGGGACATTAGTATTACAGCACCTCTCTGTATTTGCTAGCATGAGAACAGTAAGGAAAGCATGTGCCAGAAGAAGATTGATGCTGGTAATGTAATTCACTGCTATGGCTCTTTAGAGACAGAATGCACTGTAATGATCTTGTCTAAATTTTGAGAAGATTAAATCTAGGAAACCTTTAGGATCTAGATAGGGGTTTCTATTATTACTTGTTCTGAGAAACAAATACCTCCTCTTCGTGGGAGCTGCCTGACTTCATCACATCTGACAAGGAAAGAGAGTACCTGACCTTCTTTATAAGACACCTAAAGCAGAGATTATCCTTAATTATCCTCAATATTTGTCCTATAAATTGTCCTGTGGCAGTCAGAGACATGCCCTGGCTTTGGGAGCAGAGTGCCCTGGAGGCACACTTCCCTGGGGTGGCCCTGGGAGGCACTGTGTGCCTGTGCCAGCTGACTGAGAGGTACCACGGGGTTAAAATCCTCCCTCTGCTTCCCCCTTCTTTCCAGAGATTAGTAAGAAAGTTGCTGAGCTTTACCACAAATAACCTGTTACCGTCACCTAAGGTCTCGCTCCAGGTGCTGCTGCTCCGGTCAAGAACAGGGCAGGAGCCAAGTCTGCCCTTTGCTCTTGTGTGCCAGCAGGGAAGAGGGATGGGTTCTGTGCCCTCACCCAGAGCCCAGAAGGTCCAGGCGGCATGGGTGGGGAGGGAGGCAGTCCTAGATCTCTCCAATTATCCCTTGCCTGGGTGGAGAGTCCAAGTTGCAACGGAGTTATCGCAGCCACCCCAGACACCACCCTCCTTCCTGAAGCTCTCACAAAGTGTGATTAATTACATGATAAGGATAGAGAATGGGTTGCAAGTGAGCAATAGCTTTGTGCAGGGGTTAACTGTGTGCCTGTGACCTTGGCATGGCCCAGTGCTGCTCATGCTCTCCAGCTGCCACAGACACGTGAACTCCAAGACCCCACTGATATCGGGGTAAGACAGGGCCTCTTGAGATCTGTAAACCTTTGGACTTGGTGTTATAATTCCCTGGAAGTGCACTTAACCTGCTTTGCTTTGTTGAGGCTGTGGTGGGTTTAGAGTAGAATTGTCTTCATCTGCCGCCACCAAACAACCACACTTGGTGCCCAACATGGATGGAAGGTGGGGGACAGGCAACAAGAAGCAAATGGGTGACCACAGTCTAATGAGTTGTAATCATCAGGGTGATATAATATTAATATTGATAATTAAGATTATGAAAATAGGCAGATTTGTTATCTTTAAAGGTATTTCAATCACTAGAGAGTTTGGCTTGACACATTTCCTTTCTTTTGAGTTAGTGTTTTTCCTTATTGTAGAACTATCCTGACAAAACATCTGTCTTCTCATACTTACGTGGATATTATGCAAATGTCCTCTCCTAAACTATCATGAAAACATCCTCCCTTTTCGTGTCTGGAAATCAACCCTGTCCTGATGGAGCAGAAAGTCCCATTCTGCAGAGCCAAGGAACAACAGTTTTATTATAAGTTTATATAACTTGAAATACAAAAGGGCCCTAAAATTTGCAGTGTGGAAAACTTCACAACATTATAAACCACCCAGGCTTCAGCACAGAGAACAATTTATCCATGTCATAGGACCCCACAGAGCCAGGAAACAATGCACATCTCTTCATGAACTTATTGGTCAATGTGATGAGTTTCTGAAGAAATAAAATATCCCATCATCACCCAGGAAGAGGTATTTTAGACCAGATGTAAGACACAAACTTACTCAGAATTTACTGACTTCTCTCTGCAAGTAGAGTTGTCTGGTAGGGCAGCGGTTTCCTTACAGAGCAGTTCCACCTAAGTTCAGCTGAAGTCTGTATAGCGTTAAAACATTCAAGTTGTCCTCTTCAGGCCTAGAAACCAAAATCCAGCTGACAGCCTGCAGTTAAGTATAAGCTTCCAAGGGCAGGGGGAATTCCTTTATCTCTATGAAGTAATCACCATGTGCCCTGAAGAATGAGGTAATCTTACTAGGCTAGTCAATTTTTATTAAGGTCCAGTGAGTTAACTATACCAAATTCCACTGTTTTCTTTCTGAGGAATTTATTGAACAATTTCCCCAAAGTTTGTTAAAATCTACCTAGCTCAGTGGGTAATGGTAATTGTAACCAACTCCTCTTGGTTTTACCTGTCAAATTTATTTTGCAGATTGTCTCAACATGCGAGGTGTCACAAAGTCCACTTCTGCAAGGCAAGCTAGAAATTGCCTCAGATTTTCATTATTGGGAATAAAATAGAAAGTATAGGAACTCTTGAAAAAAATGAGAAATGCATTTTATGCCTTCAGGTGCTCTGGGACAAACAGATGAGTTTGACATCAGGGTCTCACCCTTTCAAGTAGCCACAACATATAACTTAAGTGGCAATATTATTTACAGTGAATAAATACCACCCTCTAAGTATTTGTGGGATAAAAGCAGAGGCCTAAGAAAGGTGAATTCTTCTCATAGTGCAGAGAAAGTGCAAGGGATCCCAGGACTCTGACATATTCATCCAAGTCACCAATTCAATAAATCCTAATACAGCACTTTGTTATCACTGCTTCCCACAAAATAATTCTGCCACTTCCATACCACCCTGCTGAGAAACCCTCAGCAACCCTCAGAAACCCAACCTGTGCCAACACTGTGGGCTCAAAAGTAGGCATCCCACAGGGTTACCACTGCCTGTGAGAACCCACTTCCTCTGTGGCCCCTTGACCTCAGTGGATGCTAGAGGGCAGATTGTGTCCCTCAGAAGTGCAGATCTACCCGTCCTTGTCCTTCTGCTTCAAACTAAACCAGCACAAAGGAGAACGTGAGGGTCCTCGTGAGGCGTTCCTTGGGATCAGGGACCACAGCCTGAGCTCTCCTCTGTGTGAGCGAGCTCCTGGGGCAAACGCCAGGACACAGGCCCTTCGGATCAGCTCGATGTGCGTGCGCTGGCAAAGCATCATGGATGCTTAGGCAACTGTTATCAGATCTCTGTTTATAAATACAAGATTTTGAATTTGGCTTGAGTGCTTAATCTTACTAGCAGGCAGGCTTCCCCCCCAACAAAAGCACAATAACAACCAGAACGAACAATCACTGCTTCACCTCTCCCACATTAGCTATTAATAATGTTAATTTACTTCCTTTGAGAGATACCATATGGTCCCCTTCCTGATCCCTCTACAGGCATAAGAAAAAACTAAGGAAATTAGAGAGACTCCATAACACTGATGGCCACATCCAATGTCTTATCAGACTTCCTGTTGTTGGGAGTATTGTTTTCCTTTAAAGATTAATATTTACAATGGTTACTTAGTTATCTTAGTTCATTTGGTGACCATTAAAGATTCCAGCCCTGAATGCGATGAATGAACCTCCTTTTATTTGTCCTTGATGACTTATTTGTCTTGTGCCTCGTCTGGCTGAAAATCAAGGAAAATAATTATTGGGTTGGGCTTTTACTGCAATTTCATATGAGGGCTCAAAGTGCATGTTTCTGTTTGTTTTAGAGTGGGAGCCCTTACCTGCTGTTTCTGCTGATGTATGTATATTTAAGAATATATGTTTTCTGATTAGAAACAAAGTTAAAATAGGTATTTTCACCTATTTTTCTTAAGTTGCATGCCTGGTTTGAGTACTCCCTGGGGCAAAAAGAGGATGTTTCACATTTCATCCACAATTGGATGTACAGTAGCCATAAAGGGTCACCAAGGGGGTCTTTGATGGGACAGAAAAGGCAGCATGTGGCTGTGCACAGGCTAAAGGAACAAGTTCAGAGTCTGTCCTTAGTTTTCCCCTGTGTATCAGCTGAAGTTCAAGGGATTTCTCAGCAAGGGCTAAAGAAACAGTCATTTTTCTCCTGTATTTTCTAATAAAAGCCCAAAGGCAAAGCAGGAAGCAGTCACTCAGTGTGACACAGATGGGGATCTCAATCCAGCTGCCTGCCTGCTTCCAGAGCTACAGAGGCATTTCTAGTCATGAGGGATTCTGAAGCCATCTTGAGTTGTCTTTGTTCCTGCTAAAGAGGAGTACAAAAATGCCCTTGTGCTCATAGGGGTACTAGACCCAGCCCAGTTCACTGGAGAGCACCACCAGAGGAAAACATTGTCCATACGATGAATTGTTGGGTTCTAACTTTGTGCCATGTGCAGCATTACTGCAGGGATGAACATGGGTGCATGAGCATGCCCTGTTTTTCCCCTCAGCTTGGACTAGAGGCACACCTTGCCTTCCCTGGATGTGGGAGCTCCTACCAGTTCATCCTTAAAATGGATTCATTTCCATCTTTGTGAGCAGAGCCCCTGCAAGTGCACTTCTGGTGGTAATCCCCATGCTGGCCACCTCTCCATCCTTCCTACCCCAGCCCATCAGTGTTTCCTTGAGTAAAGTCCTCTGGACCACAAAGACCAGGTCTTTTTATGATGTGATGATCGTTTTGCAGCATGAACCGCCAGACCTCAGAAGCGAGGCGGTTCTCAGGCATAGTTGGCTCCTAGAGAAAGGATAATTTATAATCATGACACTTCCAAGGTCTCTTTCTTTTTCTCCCCCTTCCCCTTCCAGTCCTTGCTCTCATCCCAACTGGTGAATATGAGACAGACCATCCCAGCATTTGCAGGGGGAGGCTGCTTTTCTGGTTTCCTTGCAGAATTCTGTCTCATCCTGAAACCACATATTTGATGCACTTTTGTATTGAACTCATTTGCAAAACGACAGATGTTTCTGATGCGATAAGAAACGTGGCCCAGCGGCGCTGCAGAGCTGCTCATGTTCCTCACCTGAATCTCAAATGAGATAATGCTTTCTTATCTGTTAAAAAACACTAGTAACTGCACATATAAATAACACGTCACCAAGTGCCAGCTGTTTGTGCCAATGACATTTTTCTTAAAAGAACAACTCCCCCCATCATCTGCTTTCCCTTTTGCAGAAAATCTGGAGCTCTTTTGCAAGCGCAGCAGAAAAGATTTTTTTTTCTTTTTTAAGCTGAAGTTACTTTAAAATAATTCCATATGAGCAAAAACCAGCTTTTATGACTCAGGTTTGGGCACTTTTTTTTTTCTTTTTTTTTTTTTTTTGGTATTTGCTTGTCCTTTTTCTGCATCTCTCTCTGAACAGAAGAAAGAAAGTATCACTGCTGCTTTCTGTCTCTTGGCAAATCATTCTTGCAGACGTCTCTGGCTTCCATGATTTTGGGCTTCTGTTCTGAATGATATGGAAGAAAGTTACTTAGTGATTAAAAAATATTTTTTTCTGATTTTGAAAATGTGAAAGAGACCAGTAAATCACTTTTCTTAAGATTTGTAAAAGGCTTTTTGATACCTTGAATTTAGATTGAAGGTAAAACCACCTCCAGAATCCCAGACATAGAAGAAAGCAGGCCTGCTCACACAATAACCTTTATTATTAATTCTTGCAGACAATAGAACTTAAAAATCCTATCAGGTGAAGTTGTTCTGGTAATTGATCTGCTCGATGTTTTATTAGGATAAAACCGAGAAACATTTTTCAGCATTTTGCCAGCTCAGGCAGGGATGTATTTCTGTTACAAATGACCTTCTGGGAGAACTTGACTGCGGGGACATGATTCATTGGCAGCCTGCTGGTGACAGCCTTGTTTCTATTGTTCTAGAACTCTGGTTTCACATTTCTCCTGTTAGATAAGCTGCAAACATTAACTACACAGTGAGCTACAAATAAAGTGTGATGTAAGAATTAAGCCCATTATCTGATTGGCAGCACAGGGCCACTCTTCCAGGTTAAGGGTTTGAGCAGAGGTTTTGGGGGTTTTTTATGGTTTGGGGTTTTTTGTTTGTTTGTTTGTTTTGGTTTTTTTTATAGCAAAACTTTGGCTTCTTACATTACTGAAAGTATTGTCCTCCCAAAAGATAAAATATTCCTTTGGAAGCTGCAGTGTGTATATATAGTGTGAGCTATAAATAGTCTGGAGCTAGTTCTGCACAGTACCAGTGTGCAGAGATATTAAGGACAGATTCTGATTTTTATGGCTACACTGGGGCGGCTGATAAAAACCAGTCTGAAATGGTGGCTTTTAAATTTTATTCAGTATGTTTAGATTCACATCAAGATAAGAATCATGCTGGCGCTTTTGTATGTGTTTTAATGAATAAAAGAGTTTGGTGGCCTCAGTTTAATCTTTATTTGAGTTGGAGATTACATATCAGTTTCTGGTATTCTTATTTAGGACTAATACCGAAGCAAATGAATTCACTCTTAAATGAGGAATGGCTTGATTATCATGCTAGCTGAAAAATAGCTCTATATACACCCACAGCTCAGCTGCTGTGAGTGGATGTGCATAAGGACTGAGAAATGGTTGCTATTCAGCTCCTTCTGATGTTAGGATGCCTTTCAGCAATTGAATGATTTATGATAATGCTGATATTCGTGCAGGCTATTTGACTGCCAGGATAAAGACCACAATGCCTGATCAGTCTCTCTTTCTTCAGGCATGTGGTGGTTACAGGCTGACATTGGAACCAAATTCTCTGGCTGAAGCAGTATCTTCCCTGCTGCAATGGGGTGGAGGCTGTGGGCAAGGGGACACGAAGAAAAGTACCTGTTTATGAAGGATTATTGACCATGTGTTACCTCTTCTGCTGTAAAATCTTGACAAAGCATAGTAATGTTATTAAGGGCATATGAGGCAGGGTCATTGCCAGGGTGTTAACCTTACTTAGCAAATTTGTGATAAATATAATAGATCTCATGTTTCCACAAGGATTTTTACAGCAGCTTCTGATCATGCATTAAAACTCACTGCCCTCTGTTGCATCCTTTCTTAGATTTGGACAGCGAGGAGAAGAGCTGCTTGTGCTGTTTGCTTGTTCCTTTTAACATCTGTGCAGTTTTGAGGCATCATTCTGGGTTCCTAAATCTTTTTTTCAGTTCGTCAGGTACAGCTGAAAGGATGAGTTTGGCCACGCACACAGAGATGCCTGGTGGAGGAGGCTGCCAGGCCTCGGTGGTACACTATGGGCCCCCATGGAGCACTTTGGGGTTCAGTCCTGTGGCAGCTTTCTGTGCAGTCGATTGCAGGATTCAGTGGAGCACCTTTCTTTCATACTGGTGGATTCCTGGTGACTCGTGGGGTGTTTGTTGAGGTCTGTGGTGATCTTACACATCATAACTGAAGTTGTGTGGTTTCTTTCCAAGGATGATCCATTCTGTCAGACTTAATGCATCAGACTTCCTGGTCAACTTCACCAGCCAGTTTATCTAACAGACTTCTCAATCACTTCTGGAGCAGGACTTCACTCCTGCTTGCACTTATCCTCCTATATGCTGGCCACTCTCAGAGGCTGTAGAAAGGGGGCAGGAGAGACAAGAACAACCTCTTTCATGTGTTCCTTTCAGCTCATGACTCACTGCACAGGGACCCTGGAAATGGGCCATGCTGAAGTGCACTGCAGGCAGGGCCCATTGCAGACCCTGGGAAACATCTCAGAGCTGCCTTCAAGTGCTCTAGTACATGTAAGAAAAAAACAAAGGACATGCAAGGACCTCAAAATCACTTCATCCCTTTAAAGCTGCTGTGCCTCCTTCTGTCCTTGCTATGTATATGCAGCTGGGACAGTTAGGAACAGGAACTGTCTTTCTACAGATACACTGATGTTCCCAGGCCAGTGACAAGTAAATATGAAAATTAGTAAAGCCCAAGGACTAAAAGCACACCAGTGCAGCTCACTCAAATCCCACTGCTGTGAGCTCCTTTCACACCCACGGGAAGTCCCCACTGCTTTTCCAAAGTGGTGACTGATTCTACCCAATAATCTCTGCCACCCTCTTGAGTTCAGCTCTGGCTGTACCTGTCCCTGTCTCTATGGTCAAACCAGTCTGATACTTCATCTGCAGAGATGCATTTCTTGACACAACAGGAGCTGGCCAGATATAATCCCAGCCTTCCTTTTCAATTCTGCACCTCATGTGGTAAATGTCTTTATTTGTGTCGTTACACTGACCTTTTATATTGGTCATTCTTCTTGTTAGCAATAGGCCTGGAGCTCAAACTTGCAGGTGAGCACCCTTTTCTCTTTAGTCTTAGCTCTGGTGCTGACTGTGGAAACATCTCCCCCTGTCTTCAGCTGGTTCCAGGTGGAGAAGGGAGTTTGTGACAGGCATTGCTCTGTTATTTATCTAGGCTGGTCTGAGTATTTTCCCAAAGAATTTGTGAAATACTCTCTAAATGATCAAAGGCACAAGCATGTGACTCCAGGTCACTGGAGAGCAAGCTATTTAAAAAGCACTAAAAAAAGCAAATCTGAAAGACTATCTGGCACTAGAAAGCACTTAATTTAGAGAAGTGTCCATGTCATGAGTGAGTGTCCTGTCATAAGGCAATATTGCAGCATTCCTCAGGGCTAGCGCAGGTCCCACTTTTGTGTGTGACACATGGATAGTGCCACACTGAATGTGAATATGTTCACATACAGTTCAAATTCCCTTGGCCTGCAGTCTTTTTTTCTTTTTTTTTCCTTTTTTCCTCCCATCTTTTGACCCCTGCATCACTGGGCTGTTTGGTTGATTCATATAGTCTTGTGCACTATCAGTTTCAGCTTCCCTGATCTTGGTTTGGCATCTGTGCCTTTCAGCGTGTTCAAAGAAAGGTACTGTAATTCCATGAGCCTCCATGTTTGTAGAATCATTGTCATTTCTCAGATGCAGATAAAATGTTTCTATCTTTGGGACTGAAGATTCGGTGTCTCAGATGAAAATGTTCTATCATCATATAATAGAGTTAAGCTTCTTACTTTGAGAATTGGTGGAGTAAGGCTTGCTGCTCTCATGGCAATACCTACTTGCACTTATTTTCCATGCCTCTGGGCTGGGCTGTCTTAGGGAATAATAATCTAATGAAGGGCAAGAGAAAACAAACTGTGGTGAGTTATTCCCTTTGCACTATTTTTATTTTGAGGAGTTCATCTCCTTTCAAGGACTATGTGGATTTTTCAGTTTCACAATTAAGACCTTGTCTAGATCCTTTCCTTTGACAGGTGCAGGATCACATGGGAAGCCCTGTGAACTTTCTGACAGTCATTCTCACTCAGAATTACAGATTTTTAGTGAATTCCCTTGCTGCTTTGTAGGATTATTTCACCAACTGTTTTTTTCCCTCTACAGTTTATATGGCTAATGGGCACAAATTCAGAACTGATAAATGAGTAAAATGAGCAAACACGATTATCTTTCCTGTAATAAATTGAGCAGAGTGGGTCCCTTAGCATAATTTTGTGTACAGTCCATGGCACTGGGAGACTTACCAAGATGTGCCAGCTGAAGTCTCCTCATTCAGCTCCCTGGGAAGGCTGTCGGAGTGGCCAGCAGAGTTCACTTTAGACTTTCTCTTCATCCCTTGCTCTGCAGCTGTTATGTGATTTGCAAGCAAAGTTTCTCTTTCTTCAAAAACACTTTCATCTTTTGAAAACCTTCCCAAGAAACCCCCACTTCCCTAAATTATTCACATTTAGGGTAGGCCTTCTGGTGCCCTGAGGTCTAAAATACATATATTGATGATACCTGGTGGAGTGTTGTCTGTGTTGTCAGTGGTAGGAGGGACCTGTGGACCTTTAGTGACATGAAACCCTGTGGTTTTGTGTGTCTTTCAAAGTCAGGATGAAGATGCAGCTGAACTCCACTCCTTTAGCCGTTGACATCCACTTCTTCTGAAAAATATTTTTCAGTGTCATATTTCAATGGACCAATAAAACACATGGCCTTTCTACTAAAAAAAAAAACAAACCTGAAAGTATCTTTGACAAGATTAAATCTATGACCTTCCAACATTTCCATGTGCTGTTTGAATCCTTTGGATCAGCAAGAATAGCCCAAATATTAATATTAGCTGAACGGCCTTGTAATCCCAAAGAGAAGAACTTTTCCCAGTGGGGGGAGTCTCTCTCTTAAAAGGGCCCTTTGTATTTTCTTGGATGTTTTACAAATGCTGCACCTGTACACGAGAGCTTCATCCAGATATGAAATATGCATTTCAAAGTGTGCTTCTATACACCTGTGAAACAAGAGCCCCTGTGCATTTGATAAATCAAATGGGAGTCTGATCTGATTATACAAATATCATGTAGCTACAATGGCTGTGTTCTAATTAATTTTTCAGCCATGAACCTTTGATAGCGGCCCTTCGCTTCAAAAGGAGGTTTTATCTCCTATACTGGCCAAAATATTTTTAGTTGTCAACCTGTTTACTAAATTCCATCTAGTCCATGCATATTACCAATCCTTCTCTAATGTGCATTAGCAAGATGAATAAGATTATTCTAATTTTGGAATCTCTTTTACATGTAACAGTACAGTTTTTTCTTTATGTAGATCACTATTCATGAAGACACATTTTCTACGCATGAGGTTGGATTAGTTTTTGCAGATCTTAGATCAGTCCAGTGCTCTGTCGTCTCTGGCAAAATTTTTAATTCCCTCCTAGATGAAGCATATCCAAATACATAAATTTAAAAAGAAGGAAAAAGCAAAATCCAACCACAAGCAGACAATTGCCCACAAACCTTGAAAGTTCTCTCCATCTAAATCCCCTGGCTGGAATCAGAGATGTCGCAGGCAGAGATATTTCAGGCACACTCGACTCAGTAGCAATAACCACACCAGGTCCTCGAGTCCACCACTTTGACATCTCCAGCAGTGATCTATTTCATAATGTGAAGGCAGAAGGCAAACCTGACCTCTGTGCGCTCTTGTAAGCGCAGAGTGCCAACAAAACACAGGAAGAAAGTGAAAATCATTTGCAATTCAGTAGGGATCTGCAACCCTTCTGCAAGTGCAGTACAGTGACAAACAAGTGATGGTCTCATGCACATCATTACAGGAATTTCTCCATGCTGGTGATGTGCTCTGATGCTCACCAAGTTTCATTCTAACCAAACGTGACTTTGTTTTCCTCACCTGCTGGCCTGCACTGCCAGGCCATGGGGTTTGCCCTCATACTTGAGGGAGACAGAAGCCCTGATGCTGGCTTTAGTGGTTGCCTTTCATGCTGAAACATTTTCAGCCTAATCTCTTTTATTGGCAGCATCCAAAGTCAGATGCTTAAACCTCATATGGAGACTGAATAATTAGAAAAAGGGATTGTATCCAACTGCCTCATGTACTCACATGTGCCTGAGTGGTGAAAAGTCACAAATGTCTTTCTTCTCTCTCCCTCCTTGACTGATTTTGAATAACTTTATCCCTCTCAACTGCAGGGGTGGTGTTGTGTCTTTTCAAACACTTTAATACTCGTTTCCCTTAGTTAATACTCAGAATTACCTGGTTTCCCTTTGACCCAAGATTTATATTTTATGTTTTCCCAAGGCAGGTATGAAGGCTGGCTGCACCCAGGTGCTGCTGCTACTGCTAAGCTTCCACTTCACATTCCCCAAATTCCAGCTTGGTGTGTCTAGGCAGATATCTCTTGGCTGTTTAAATTGAAAAACAGTAACATTGAAATACACTGAGGTTAAAGAGAAAGTTAAACAGCTGCTGTAGGCTTAGAGTAAGAGAGTACCAGCTGAGAGAGATTTTGTGGGCAGGAAAGCTAAAGGAACTGGTCTTTAATGCAAGAGCAGAACCACCTCTACAGAGACATGTAGGCTGAATAAGGATATGATGTGAAAATAGAAGAAACAGGTAGTTGAAAAATGGCCAATTGTTTTAATCCCAGGGAAATTCCAAAGCAGGACTTGCTGTAGCACATCCAAACTGCAAATGTTCTGACAGTTTTAGCATTTTTAGTGGTGTTTTCAAGATGTCTTCAAACCACTGTTGATTTTCCCCCTCCCACCGCCCTTTTATCAGCAAGCAAAGATGACAGAGTGGGAAATGAAAATATTACAATATTCACTACCCACACAGTCTCAATGACCATAAAGAGAAAGACAACCTGATGTGCAGAAAACCAGCTGTGAGAGTTCAGCCGCCTGCATGCGTGTGTGCAGCAGAGAGGGTGTGGAGTGTGGGGGATGAAATCGTGTCACTGCATAAGGAGTGGTTTGGGCACAGTAATTGTTACATCTGAATGATCGTGACATGCCAGCAGGGAAAACAATGATGTTTTCAGACTCTGCAGAGAAGCAAAATCCTTGCTTCTTCCAAGCACGGCTGAACTTTGCAACCAAGAGCTTAATGCCATACCAGGTCAGTTGGGATATAATTGTCTCTAACCAGAACAGTCAAAAGTTGGAGTTTGCTATCAACTGGCTGAATGACACTCAGAAATTCTTTCCAAACTTACAAACAAGCAAAGCGACAAGTTTGAACCTGAACTCCAGGGTAATCACGGCCCTCATAAACAAACATGGCACTGGCTAGAAAATTATTCTTGAGGCGTCACTTTTGACTGATCCAGATGAGAAGTTTCCAAAGTTGGGGTCGCGACCCCGAGGAGCGCTGATGGAAGGCAGGTCATGAGCCCGGAAACGAGGGGGGAGCCGACAGGCTTGGGAACTGCTGATGTAGGCAGATGAATGGTCACGTCAAAGGGGTCCCCGTGGAATACCCTTTTCCCCCTCTCCTGCCTCAGAAACAGCAACTAGTGAAGTTTGAAGCTGAGGAGACTGGCTGTTTATAGCACGCTGCTGTATTTTTACAAGTATCCCTGGAAATGAGCCCAAGATGATTAGGAAGATGGGAGCAAGGAAAGCTCTTGAGGGAAGGATGTGGGACAAGGAGAAGGGGACAAGAGTCAGGTCTCTGGGAAACAGGATCTGCCAAGCAAAAATAAGATCCATCAGTTTCAATGGGAAGAGAACAGAGGCTTTTTAAGGTTGTAGTGGACTTTTAAAGTCTAACTTGGAAGGTCAAATTCTTCTCCCTTAAGAAGTCTGAGGGATTTTCTTGTGCTCCTTCCCTGTGAGAAGCCCCTAGTGCTGAACTGGATACCTTGGTGTGGAAGTTAACACAAGGTGAGATTAATGTGTGGCCAGAGTAAGGTCTGTACAGCTAATACATACACAGAATAAGATAATTACCTCTAAATGTGTCTCCAAATGGCCTCCTTTACTGTCCTTGTGTTTCAAAATCTACCAAAGCTAGGCCCTGCATTTATGTGTGTTGAGAGTAAGACACTGCTATTGGGAACTGGGTTGTTTACTTTATAATGCTCATACAGTGGAAGAAAGTGGAATAGACCAGCAGATTAATGTAGCTTACATTACTAATTTTAAGAAAATGTCATTAATGTCATTACTAAGAAAAACATTTTAAGTTTTAATAATGTCATCTTCTGTAATACCAAACTGGCTTCAATACAAGAGGAGCATCAGCACCATGAAATGGATACCTTGAACAATGCCAGGGCATGGAGGAGACAAGCAATTTTTGGCAATTAGGAGGGAGTATAGCAATAGCACAGGTTCAAGTCAGGGGTGGGAAATGGGCCCAGAGGGGATAAGCCAACAGAGTCCATCACTGAAAAGCAAACATTAGGTCTGTGTGGTGCAATACCGAGCTGTGGCTACGTGCTGGGTGCAACGCAGAGGTAAAGTCAACACCACCATGTGCTATTTATTTAATAGTGTTATGCTGAGAGGTGTTCACTGACAGGAAGGCTTTTGTAACCCTGCAGCTACAGGGTTTCCTGGGTGCTGTCTTTTAGGCTCAAAGTTGGTGGGGACAAGTCCTGCTCAGGGCTGAACAAGGTTCTGTGAGCCACAGGGCAAGGCAGAGCCAAGTTGCCTGTCTACCCCAATTGCTGCTACAGAGACTGAAATAAATGCTGGAGAGAGAGGAGAGGTGAGTGAGACCCTGAGAACAAGGAGAGGTAGGGTTTCTTGAGCTTTAAACCCACTGGCAGGGCAGACCTAGGGACTTCGGCACAGGGAAACTCTCTGCCTCTGCTTGTTTCTAGCAAGTTTAAGACTTTGTAGAACTTTTCATGATTAATTGAATTCATGTCAAGCATGTACAGCTTCAAATAGCAGCTAATTGGTCAAGCAAGTGATGCCTAATCTTACGTTCTCTGTTGAGGCCTTGGGAGCTTTTTTCTTGAAGGCACGTAATTTAGCAGGATGGTCCAGACTGAATTTGCAGGTAAGATTCAGTTAAGCCTTTTTCATGTACATCTCCTAAGTGCTAGGCATAGAGATTGTTCACAGATGTGCTTCAGGTGTGGCCAGATTAGTGTGGAACCAGTCCATGTATCCAGTTCTGGTGAACCATCACGGACCAGTCTCCACAAGTTTCTTTTCAGGATTTAAACCAAACATTTGGTTTGTTTGAGAAATTCAAAGTTTTATTTTCATAATTACCTTTAGTTTTGGAGCTGCCCTTAGGGCTATCTGGAATCTACTGAAACATGCTGAACTCTAAATCAAAGGTTTCTGTATTTCATGTCAGATACACAGAAATCAAGTATGAGGTTTCTGCTCCAATCATGTGGAAGTTCATTTTAATTTCCAAAGCATACTGTGTTTTCTTTTAAGAAACTGATGAGTTCTGTTTAATGTTGAGGTCAGAATATATAATTTCAGCCTGGCTGTTTTTTCACATCAAAGCATGTGACTTCAGTTTCCAAAACATTTTTCCCCAAATATCTCTTTCCAGTCTGGAAAACAACCCATGGGAAAATAATACAAATCTCATCATGATGCTTGAAATTTTCATGGTTTTCACATGTGACTGGTGACCATGCAAAGTAAAGAAAGGGTCTAATGTTACAGGATCTTTATGGTCAGTTTGTGTTGTGATTTAAGTGTTTGATGCCTTTAGTGCAGTAATAATCTATTCCTACGGCTGACCCAGTCCATCTCTTCAGGTACACCTAATCTCCAGCGTGCTTCAGTCAGGAGGTTTTTTGGGGGTTTTTTCCCTTGATACTACCTGAAAAAATTTTAAGGTATATGGCATCCTCCTTGCAAGGAAATTTTTCAGGAGACTGTCAGGAATTTTTGATTCTCACATGCAGTCTGACTTCCCATTCTTAATTCTTCCTGTTACTGCTGGTCATAGAGCTCATCTCTGTGATGACATCCTTAAAATAAACTTTTATCAGGTTCATAAGTCAATTTTTGATACATAATGTAAGAGCTCATCCCTGTTCTCCTACTGGAGCTCCTAAATACTAAAGAGAATTCTTCCTGAATTAAAAAAAACAACAACACTTAAAGGGTTTCAGCCTATTAGAAATCTAAGCCTTCAGAATAAATACTTTACCCAAAATATAATTCTCCTAATTGAAAGCCAGGCATGATAAAAATGCTAGATTTAAAAAGAAAAACAACAAACAAACAAAAAACAAACAAAAAATAAAAACCACCATGAAAACAAATAAACAAATAATGGGCTTTTCTTTGCTGGAGGCTGTTACAGGGCAGAGCTCTAGAAATAGATCAATTCACTTAATGAAGGGCCTTTGGATTATAAGTTTTCTGTTTGTAGACAGCAGACATTCTTTGTATTTCTATATTAACAGGGTTTCTCCTAAGGAGCTGTGACCTTTAATCTTATTTTGTATGGATCTGTGTATGTGAATGTGACATATGAATTTGTTACCAAGATACTATTTGAAGCAAACATCCTAAGGCCTTCCAAGCTGGCAAGTTGATGCTGATTTCTGAGTCATCCCAGCCTAAAATATTATTTTGTATTTTTCAACATTTTGGACTGTAGAGGGAACATCAGCCATCTTACCTGACTGATGCTATCAGGTGCTTTCCATTGTTTTCCTAATGTATGTCCTAGAGACAGCCAGACACACACATCAGCCTGGATACAAATGGCACTGCAATTGAACGGGGTTCACTTTATCACAAAGGTGGATCAGCTCAGTTCACTATAGCAACTTATCTGTAGCAGGATAAGGACTTGACAGGTTCTTTCAAGCTTGATGGAATTTGCATCACCTTCCTTTCCTCATGCTCCTTCTCCTTTCTTCGTCCCTGGACATTGCCATCTCCTCTCGGTTTACACAAACCCTCACTGGCACTGACAGCTTTTTCTGCTGTGCCGGCTCAGCGGTGGGACTGGGCGTGGCCGGGGCAGATCCGGGCATGGGCAGCACTGAGACCGTTTGTGAAATGGGCTGGGGGGCTCCCGCCTGTGCCACAGCGTCTGGGCTCCTGTTAGCCCCTTGGTTCTAGTTTATATAGTGGTGGCTACTAATTAACAACCTGTTAGCTAGTTCTGAGAGTTATTCTGGAATGTGGCCTTTAGTAATAGAGGATTGATAAATGGCAGGGGATTCACTTCCAGTCCTGCGCTCATTCCAAGCATCCTATAACAGTGCACAATATCTCTTGGTGCTGCATAATATCTATTTCTGAATTCTAGCTGCAGCTGAGGCTTTCTTTTTTTGGTCCTGACGGAGTTGCTGAGATTGTTTCATTTGTCAAGGGAGTATGTTCAAAGAAGAAATACTAAAATATGTTGAATAAAAATATATTTAAAGTATTTCTACCCTATCTGAAATAAGATTTCTCAAGATCTTACAGAGTGTCTGTAGCTTAGCCAGCTGCAATATTAATGTCACTTTATGAAAAAGTGCCAGAGCCCTGTAACTTTCATATAATTAATGAATTGTAGATACCACTCTCAGCACAAATAATTAGCAGGATTTATACTGCATTCTCTTCACGAAGAATGAGTCACTTCTCCCACACTCAAAGCATGCAGAAATTCTCAGGGAAAATGCAGCTGAGTACATTTAATTATTATCATTTCATTTAGCTATTTTGGGGGGTTGATAACAATGTCATTATAAATGAAATCTAGGACATTTCATACCTTCATGCCAAGAAGCTATCCTCATAAAGGGAGGACATGGCAGCTATAAATTAGTATAAGTAATGAAAATTGTTTCCATGGACATTAATTTTTTGTAGAGCAAAATTTTATTTAGTAGTACCTCACTTCTATTTTCCAGCAATACAAAAGTGAAACTCTTAAACACATTTACAAGCAGAGGAGCTGACCTTCAGGAACTCACATGATTTCCAGCAACATCCCATATATAGAATTGAGATAATGAAAGCAGTGAAAAAAAACCTTGCCATTACAAGTCTCCTGAAGCTGGCAGGTGTTATCTCTGTGTAACCATGCTCCCATATGTATGGCATAAGGCTCCCTTCCTTTGTGTTCCAAGAATTTATATCACTGAATAGTTCAGAGAAGTCACAGTCCTGAATTTTATGTGCAGCAGATGATGCTTTAGGGACTTTGGAAACTCACAACTGTATCTAGTTGAACAAAACGTACAACCCCTTGTGTAGCTAACTTTTAATAGCAAAGTAAATAAGTAAACCTGGGGTAAATAATAGTGTAACACAGGTAACAAATTTACCAGGATCAACAAAGTAGACTCTAGGAAAGGAAGGGTCTGCATGGGCTGAGATCCTTGTTCAGCTGCATTGAGATAGGTCAATTCCTCCAGCCTAAAGTGTTCCTGCTGCCTCATCTTAACTTGTCCTTGGTGTCTGAGACAGGTTCTGTGTCCTGAGCTGTGTGTGCCCTTTCTCTCTGGGTACCTGTGAAAGCACTGTGGAGGAGTTTGTGCAGCTCGGTTAGATTTATCTCTTTTGTCTTACTGCTATGGTTAAAGGAGAGTTTGGAAACTATGAATAGAATCATTATTTCAAATATGGTTCAAAAGTTTGTATTTTCACAACCGTGTCTTTTCAGAGAAGAGAACTGAGCTAAGTTGCAATAAAAGCAATTGTGGGATTTTTGGAAGGGAGTGGACGGCACAGGGAAAGCAATGTGTTGCAAGTGGGTAGATCCAGCCCGTGGGTACCATATGTTTTGAAATCTTTGTGGTCTGGATAGTGACCAGCTAGATTTTTCAGCCTAAGGCTTCCCCACCCCACTGATGAAGATTTCCTGCTGCTGTGGAGCCCAAAAAGTGCCTGAGCACCCTGAAGTCCCTCTGGCACTTATCAACATAAATACAATTAAAGCACCTTTGCAGCAGAGTATTTGCAAAGAGAACTGGAGATCACTGCTGTCTACACCCTGCTTTTCTGCAGGCTGCTTTCTTGATACATTTCTGTATCATGAAATTTCACCAAAATCCATGTTTGAAGTGCAGATTTTCTCCAGACAAATTGTGGGCTGATGAGCTCTGGAAAGTCAGGGGCCTGGCCTGTGCAAAAGTGTCAGCATTGACTGCTGGATGCAAAATGGAATCTGAATTACAGGGGTCTGGAAGGCAGAAACTTTGTGTTATGTGGCCTATCTGTTCTTATAATTAGGATATGATTATGGTTGAGCTCTTTCTTTCACAATACACTCCTGCGATGTCTCCCAAATATACTCCTTCAGAGATAGTCTGCAGCCAGTTATCCAGATAATGAAGAAGGGCAGGGAGAGGGAGGGGGAAGATTGCCCACAGCTAATGGGAAACATGTGCCAGTGAGACAGTAATTAGTCAGTGTGTCCATCTTTTAATATACAGAAAGTGCATCTCCTTAGAGCCACAGATAACCTGGGGGTCCCGGAAGCTGTAAGCAGGTAAGAGTCTCTGTCCTGGCTGTGACACAGCCAAAGCTGTAGGGAAAAGACAGAATGGGCCAATCCATGGCTCAGGGAATCCATCTGTGGATAACCAAACACTGTGTCTGACATGATTTGACTGTTCTCCTTGTTAAAGTTTCCATTGCCAGTCTAACATGATGACATTCCTGCCACTTACGTTGGTATTTTTCCTTATTCTAATTAGTAACTGGACTTGGAGCACACCTGAAGATCAGCTGAGCTATATATAATGTAATATGTAATGTAGCTTTTTTACATAAAATACAGGAAGTGGAAAGACTGTACAAAACTGCAGAGTGCATGGCAATACAGCTCAGTCATCTTTTGGAGATTACCTGACTTCTGTGAAAAAGGCTTATCTTCCTCTGGGTAGAGACATTCTTCTGCTGTGACATAATCTCACATTGCATCTTTTATCTCCTTTATTGTTTCTGGAGAAAATACAGAGAGGGGGATAAAACACCCTGGTGACCCCTACACCTCCAGACTCCTTATTGCCTCATGTCTTTTGTGACAGGTAACTTTCTAATGAGTGCTGCTGGAGGAGTTTCACAGTTCTTGTTAAAATGATTTGTTGGTTTTAGGACCTCCATTTGCAAGATGGAATCCTTTACCACTGAGAAGATGCAGACCCTTCAAGTGGCATTTAGCATTACCTTCAGGATCAGCCCCTTGCTGCTTCATCCACCACAGTTGATGCCAGTAGAAGTTTTACCCTGGATTTCAAACCTAATTGGGCCTGAGGACTGTGGTCCTTTCATCCTTTGGGCAGTTAAAATGCTTATGACCTTCCATAGGGTCTGCACACATTGTGATGGAGGGTGGCCTTCGTGCCACACATGGTGGGAGCTCTGCCCTGAAGTGCTGACAGTCTTAAGTTCAGATGTGGTGCAATGAGTGGGAGTAATAAGCAAAAGTCAGGAATAGGCACAGTGAAGGTCATGGCAGTGAGACCAAGGTTGCCCTGATTTGGCAGGTGAATATCCTGATGGCTGCACTGATTAAATAGTGAGTCACCAGCTGCAGGCTGGAAGGAAGAAGCAGGACATCAGAAGGATGTGGCTGTGGTGAGACCTGGAGAGTGAACATAAGGAGGACAGCTCATGCCCAGAGGATTAGAATAGCTTGTTCACTAGCTTAATTGTTTTAGGCATTTAAAACACTCTGGGTAAATCACTGACCAGAATGCCCAAAAGAACAATGTTGCATCAGTTATCTTTCTGATCATTTGACTGGATTGATTTTTATTTATACTGGACAAAATAGAGTTACTTGTGATGTTTCATCTTTAGTCTGAATGTATTTAATTTGGACATCCATTTAATTTGGAAGTTTTCCATGTGATGCCAGTGAGACTGTTGGATTGTAGTCATGACTTACAACCAAACATCTTTCTTGCTCCATGTTGCTGACCGCAGCTTTGGTTATGAAATGTGAAAGAATGTTAAAATCCAGTGTATTTTTCTCTGTGGATTTTGTTTATTTTTAACTGTTTGATTGGACAATGAAAATGTCAGTGATGCCAGTTGCAAGTCTTTAGGTACAAGTTTGCCTTTCAGCCATTGCGTGGGAGTGATTAGTTGCCTTTAAAAGCTGACAACTGTGGATTTTTAGTTCCTTTTTCTTAATAATCTCTGGGAAAATATGGTTTTACATAAAAGGCTGCTGGATGAAAAGGTAAAACCATGGCCAGATTGAGATGACGACATCTTTTTCATGTGTTGCTAACTTTTTCAGACAGCAGCAGCAACAAACTGAGCAAAGGTTGGAAGCAGCATGCTGCTTCTGTTTCCCTTGAATTCCTTTCATCAGTCCAGTGACTACACGAGTCCTGATGACACATTTCTGGGTCACATGTGCCAGAAAGATGGACTATATGGAGATACATGGCATGGAAACTATTCTAGCTCGAGACCAGTTGCGTACACAGGTTTCAGACATGCTGTAAATGTGTATATTCCTCACATGGACTTTATTAATAGCACAGGACTGAGACAGGGAGAGCCAGTTACATTGCTCCATATGTAAGTAAAGCAACAGAAATACAATCTTTCTTGTTCCTTATTTGTATTAAAATTGCAAATGTCTTATTAGAATGATAGAATGGCTTGGACCTTAAAGGGACCTTAAAGATCATCCAGTTCCATGCCCCTGCCATGGTCAGAGACAGCTTCCACTACCCCAGGTTGCTCCAAACCCCGTCCAGCCTGGGCTTGAACACTTCCAGGAATGGGGTATCCACAGCTTCTCTGGGTAACCAGTACCAGGCCCTCACCACCCTCAGAGTAAAGAATTTATTCCTAATATCTAATCTAAATCTCTCCTCTTTCAGTGTATTACCCTATTAGGTAGCTTAGGCTAGCACAGGCCCATTAGGAAATGCAGAGCAGCACAAGTCAGAGCACAGATTACCCAGCCCAGCTGGGGGGCTGCAGGAGAGGAGCAAAGGCACGAGGGTGCAGCATCCACATCTGGAGAAAGAATAGGAGGCCCAATGAGTATTAAAAGAGCCAGACTCATGCATGACCAAACTGAATGCTCGTTTTGGTTTTGGTCCAGTGGAAACGTTGCAATGGAAGAGTTAGATAGTTTTCTTCCTTGGCACTGCCATCAAAGGGGTGCTGCTGCCGTTCCCAGACAACTTTCTCACATTCAGTGGGATCTAGATTTCTCTCTGCAGGATATTGCTCTGGTTAGGAGATCAGAGGGAAAGATGCTGGAACTGTAGGTTCCCTTTATTTGGATTTTTTCGGGTTCGTCAGTCACTTCCACTGCAATTCTTTCAGCTAGTGGTGGAAGCAAGCTGTTGCCCTGGTACATGGATTAAATAGAGTTGGAGACACAAGCTGGAGTGGTTGAAGATTGCATATCCAGTCCTCTGAGTTCCTACTAACAGAAAAAAAACGAGAAATGTGTCTAGAGAAACTTGATCCAAGTATTCATGTAGTTCAGATACTGAATAAAACCAGCTGGATGGAAAGAGCTTTCATTAATGACCCTCCTGTGTTAATCACAACCAAATAATTTAATATTCAGCAACATGGAGAAGTATGGAAAGGTTAACCCAATTTGACACCTTTGATGAGCATGAACTAAACTCCAAATTCCAAAATAATCATAGCCTGGGCTATGCTTTAAATTCCTATTTATAGCTATAAAAAGGGATGCTCTGACATGCTTCAGAGATGTGGTGAGCACAGACAAAAACACAGACATCTGTTGATGACTATTGAGTAATTTAGGGTAAATTAAAAATGAGAGCTATTTTACAATACAGAAGGGTGAACTTTGCTAATGAAATTATTACACAAATTACGTGATAATTCACATATTTTCATTTGAAAAACAAGTAGAAATTCTTCAAAGGTGGAGGCAAGGGGCTTCAAACCATCCTAAGAAGGGTGGTCTCCCATTCAACACCTTTTACATAAATGGGACATCCAGATAATGTGTTCCTAAATGCCAGCAAGGAAAGAAATACCAGCAAACTGGTAGAGCTGACAACTAGGAAACGGGATCAGGATTTCTGTCCCCAACTCTGTACCTAGCATACGTTTTGACCCTGGTAACTTTCTGATTTTCAAGCCTCAGTTTAACCATGTATTTAAACAGATAAACCAAAATGTATCCTGTGAGGGTACTGTAAAATTTAGAGGGTTTGGAGGCAAGAGATGCTGAGTATAGTATTATTTGAGCTGTATTTTCACAGGTTCACTCTCAGAAGAAAATGTGTCATATGTAAAATTCAAAACGTTCTTCCACGTCCTTCAGTAGAAATGATGGACATAAATGAGAAAAACTGTATTTAAGTGCTAAACCGGATGCAGCAATAGGACTGTTGCATTTCCATTTGCACTGCAGGCAAAGAATTCATCATAAATGTGCTAGGCCTGCATGGTTTTCTATGACATTTATGAGGATGATTTGCCTCCTGTAATCAAAGTCAGCCACATTAGTGGCCAAGAATATTTACTAAGCTATAGGGAACAAATCAGTTTTAAATTCTACTGATTTCTTTTCATCTGTGTCTCAATTAAACACTCTACATTAAATTCCTGAAATTTCTGTGCTGCTACTTGTAATGGGTCAGAAATGTCAGGGTATCCTTGAAGTGCAGCACTGTTCTCCAAGGCACTCTGCATAGCTTAATTAGCACATTTATTTCTTTCTCTGTGCCTTCTCTAAGGGCTTTCGTTATGTCAGATGCTTCCAGTTATTAGAAATCAGAGCCAGAAGTCAAGTGATGACCTACTGATCGCTCAAGCTAAATGTAATTCAATGCAACAGTTATCTAAGGAGTTTGCAAAGCCCCTCTGGGGACTGTATGAGCGGGGATGCTCCAGGATGTACATCCCTCCAGACTCTGTGCAGTGCAGCACCAGACATGCTCATCAAAGGACCTCATCCTTTAATGGCCCAAAGGCATCACTATGGCACTTTCTTTTATTCTGCTGTAGCAATAAATCAAGCAAACAAGCTTTAAAACTGTCAAAAATTAGATGTTTGTTTTGTTGGCATGTAATTGGGGATTTTTTCTCAACAGTCTGTGAGGGACCTTCCCAATATCTTCAAGTAGCTTTGCTGTCTGGAAGCCCCAGCCTTGGGTGTGTAATTGCCATAGCTGGGCAGTGAGGGAAACGATCCTCATTTTAAGTCCTGGAGCCAGACCATGTCTCAGAGTCTCTGGCTCAATGTTTTTAATCCAAGGTAACTGACTAAGCAGAACTAGGTCTGATTCTGGCTAATGGTATGTCATTAATATACAAGTCCTCTAAAATGTTTGCCTATGGATTGCGAGACTTTGATCCTGAGATATCAGAAATCATTCCAATTAGACTAAACACATATAATTCACATAGTTCAGTATATGGTGAGGTCTCTTACCAACCCTTTTCTGATCATAGCCATTAGGTGAATGAGAGCATGTGCATGTCATACTGGGATTTTCCACTTGGCCTCTGTTCAGTACCAATCTGATAATGGGATGAAAAGTGGACTTGAGGAATGCAGTTCAAAGGACTTGCACTATTGAACCTGTGTACCAAGCCTGGCTACACAGGTCATAGTAATGACTTGTGACGATATCATAAACTGGAGACAGCCCAGGCAGGGCCATGAAACAGAAGATATATAGCCCACAGGTGGGATGGTGAGGAGGAGGAGCCAGGCAAGAGCCACTTAGGGAGTGGAAGGCAGCTAAAGGATGCTATAGGAAATAACAATCATGGGAATACTGTTCTGACAGCAGTTTCTGCCTCCACTTCCCTGTGGAGTTCTTGCTAAGTTAGAATTCTCATTTTGGTTATCTCTGCTCTTGAAAAGCCTGTGGCTACATTTTTAAAGACCTGATGCCAAAATTGTTCCCAAATTCTGAAATGCAAAAGGAGTAAGAAATCACATAAGTAAAAAGTCTATCCAGATTGCTGGATCTTATTATATTAGGAAGTATGAGAGTGCTGATACAATGTAACGTACAATTGGTCCTGGTTTATTGCCATATTTCATACAGACACTGAAATACAGAAGCTTTCTGAAGAACAGCCTTATGTCTTACGTGGTGTCTGTTGGTATATTTTACCCTGCATGTTAACAGTGCAGTAAAACCTTACTGCTGGCTGACATCTTATTAAAAAAAACAAAAACTACCTTCTTCAAAAAAAGTTTTTCATTCCTGATCTGGGATGCTGTAGACTAACCCTTTCTGTTAAGGCAAACTTGATAGCCACATGTATTAATTCAGATTCAAAGACACTTGACCACCTCTCTGTCTGTATTGCCTGCTCACAGTAGTTTTCCTTTTATCAGATCCCACTGTACATGCTGCAGGACCCTCAAAGGTACTGTGGTTTTAAATGCTCAACTTTTTATTGAGAAAATCAGTGCAGGTGAATGAATAGTGTGAGTAGAGTGGCAGCCAGCAAGGCTGGGATGTACTGCAGTATCTTGAGAAGGAGCAGCCAGATCTGGGATGCAGCACAGTGGGTGGTAGAATCTCATTGTTCCTATAATACTTCTTGAGACTTCAGATATTGTGATTTGTAAGGGTATTCCTACTTTAGCCAGCAGGCTGATCAAGAAAAAACATAGGTGATGCACCTTTTTTCTTTTAGGGGCAAAATGCTGTGCAACTCTGAGCACATCTTTCTTAATAATCTAGTTGTTCACATTTCGCATATGCTGCTCTTGAACTGCCTATAGCAATATGCAACATTCCTCAGCTTTTCTGAGTTTGGGGGTTTCAAAGGCCTTCCTGGCTCTAGTGAAGAAGAAGGGCATTGTATGGACTTTCTGTAAGGTTGAACCCAATGCAGAAAATGCAGGGAACAACCTGTTCCATCGCCTTCGTTTAATATGTTGACAAACCAAGGCTTAGACAAGGCAAGTGTTTTGACCTAGTTTACCCAGAGAGCAATAAGGAAGTAAGCTAGAAAATACCAAGGAAATTACCCAGGGAATTCTCCAACAAGGCAATAAAGTCCAAATGAGTCTTTTTGCAATGAACTGTCTGCAGTGCCCTCCACCTCCATTGGCTTTGCACAGAGCTGACTTTGTCACTTAGTGCTTTTTGGAACAAAACTGTTTTTAAAATGTCTCTTTTGGTGAGTCCAAGCAGAGGAAAGGTAATTGGTCACATGCTGTGAGTGCTTCTGTTGGGCTCTGGATGCTGTCTCAGGCAGCACATGACCTGACATGCTGAGCAGGTGAAGGATGGGTGCGGCTCTGCCGGGGGTGCCTGGGCTTGTTGGGAGGATTGTTGCCATTCCTACCCACTTCTCTCTCTCTGGTCTTTCTGCAACAACACAGGGTGTTAGCAATGGTTGTGTGATGTAATTAATTTAGGGGGGAAAACTCCCTCGTGAAGTTTTTGATGCTATTCTCTTTGAGACAAGACTAAGTGGTGAGATGGGTTGGTGAGGTGAAAATTCAGTGGGACACTGTCATCCATCCTGTAATCAAAGGTTCAAACAAATCTTCCACTGGAAGCTCCTGAGTCTGATCTAAGTGCAAAAGCACAGACACTGTAGCAGCCTGCAGTGCCCTGGGCTGGCTGTGCTCAGGCTACAGGGTTGGCATGGCAACACCAGCTTCCAGTGGGTGTAGGAGCATCCCTGAATCACAGCTCTACCTGCCATTCCGTTGCACCTCCCAAGTGCTGAAGGGGAGTGTCATGGGAGCCAGCAAAAGGCTTTCTCTCCCAAAAATAACTACTGAGAATAGGGAATACTTATCTGACAGGGCCTGCTATTGAAAAACGGATCTTGGTTCATATAAGCAGGAAAAAGACATTGAGGCTTATTTGTATTTCTGCCCCTGAGCACAAAGGGGTTGGAAAGCAGGCGGATCCCACTGATTGTGTGCTCCTCCTGTTTGGAGATGTAATCGGCGTCCACATACTGTGCCACAGCCTTTCCTCATCTCTAGGGGTTGGGTTGGGGCTGGGAATGATGTGTGGGCACAGACCACCTCTAGTGTAGAGGTGAAGGTTCCAGCATCAGGGTGGGGGAGGGCTGGTCCCTGATGCAGAGTCTCTCCCCATCTTCTGACATGTAGCACAGCCTGCTGGGAGCAGCGTTTGCGAGGCATGGAAGAAAACACAGGGTGACCCTGTACGCTGAATCCCAACTCACCAATTGGAGAAAAAGCCTCCGTGTAAACAGCGCAAATGAAATGGAGGTTTCACTCTGCTCCTGATAAGTTTATCAGAAAATCCAATGCGCATCTTGGACCCCAAGGAAAAATACAAAGAAAATATGTTAAAAAAAAGAGATGTGGAGTGTCCTCCGCTTAATTCCAGCTTACCACACCCTGGGGATCAGAGTGCTCTGGTCCACGCTCTGGCACATGTCAATCACTGCTCATGACTCCAAGGCTGGGGCTTTGTCACTTGTAACCACAACGTCCTGTCTTTCCTGGGCTTCAGCTGTTTTAGGAGCTGCAAGTGCTATTGAGATAAATGAACCAGGACCATGCAGAGGCTCTAGGGAAGATGGAAGCATAGCAGGGGTAGGCAGGGAACACAGCTGATGCTGGGAGTAGTGTGGAAGGCCCTGCTGGACCGTGGGTGAGAGGTGTGGCCGTGGCCTCTCCAGCTGGTATTGTCTGTGAACAGACTATTGTTCTCTGCAAGGAAGCAAAGAGAAAACTGTCTCTTCTGCTTCCTTGACTGTGGCTTTGAGCCAGTATTGCCTCACCAAAGGCTCGGCACCAGCTCGGAGGTCTCACAGCTCCAAAATGCCTCGCCCACGTTGCCTCAAATGCCTGCTCTGGTGTCCTGTTACACATGGATCATTTTGGCTGACTGGATTTTGTTCCCTGCAAGTGAGTGGCTGGGAAGGAGATGTGTTTCACAGAGCTTATAATAGAACTCTTGCTTTGACCTCCATGACCGGGAGATTAACGCCATTCCAGAATGATATGGTGCATGGTTTTTAAGGGTCCAAAGGCAATTCCTGTTTACAGAGCTGGTCTGGAAGAGCTGCATAATATTCAGGCTGGGGCAGTGGCTGTGCAATTCCTTCCCTATCACTACTCTTTCAGGTGGACTTATGCCCTGCTGAGGGACAACTTGAAACATCCCGTGGATTGCTGAGCCAGGCTGTTGAGGTTGTGCAAAATCCCACTGCCTGTCTCTGAGAAAAGAGAATGAGGAAATTCCTGTACCTATCCCTTCTCTTTAAAGGAAATCACTTCAGAACTTCTTTGGGGTGATTCTTTCTGGGTTTGGATTTTCAAAATTTCTTTTAGGAGCTATTTTGATGAGATCCAGAGAAAGGCTGCCAGTACTTATGGAAAATTTGTCATTGACAGTAAAAATACATTTGCAATAGCCTTGGACTTCCCTCAGTTATTCAACTCTGCAGATACAGTCTTAAATGCTTTGATCTATTGAGGTCCAACCTGCTAATCCTAATTATGTGCTCATGCCCAGCATCTTTCCCTCTAATGGGCACTGAGAGCTGGGCCTGTGGTACTGCTTCCCACCATGCCCACTTTTCCAATAAGTGTAACAGGCTGAAAGCGCTCTGAACAGGAAAAATCTCCATCTGCTAATAGCATCAACCCTTGTGTTTTCTGTTACATTTCCAGAAACCAGAGCATACAAGATCTCCTTTCTGGGTAAATGTATTATCATGTCCATGAGGAGCTTGATGCAAGTCAACCATCTGAGGCATTGTGAGCCAGTGGGGGGTCTGAAGTGGCAGGAGCCTGGAGTTCACTGTCTAATGTATTCCCTGGCACAGTCCTAAACAGAAAATTGGATATGTGTCTTTAGTCATAGGAGTTATGCACTGACTCATTGTTGTGGCCCAAAATTTAAGGTCGTTTTTGGGGAAAGTGGCCTTTAATAAGCTCTCATGTTTACTTATAAGATGTGGACTGACACCATGACCCTCTAGGTCCTCTAGGTGGGACATATTTAGCTTGTTATTAACTATGACCTTATGGAAGGAGAGTCATGTTCATACACTGGCACGGAACAGCTAAGACTAGAGTCAGAGGCAGAGATTTCAGTTGGCTTTGGAAACTTAAATTCAGATTTTTAGGTGCCAGCAGCACCAAAGTGGGAATATATATGAATGTGGAAATCCACCATTTAGTATTTAAACAAAAGGGAGCTCTTCTTGAAGGAAAGGGTGAGGCACACTGAGCACATGCAAAGCTGTATTTACTCCAGATGCATCATGCTGTGAGGTGATGACATGCCTTCCTTCCCCTCTCTACTTCTCATTTTCTCTCTGTATCAAGGGTCCCTGACCTTGGAAATTATTTACTTCTCTGCAAACCACAACTACTTTCTTCTGCCTCGCGGTCTCTTTTTGCGCAAAGCTTTTGATGTGTTTGAGCCAGTTGACTTCAGCCTCCCTGACCGAAGCACACGAGCAGTGGCGGTGCAAAGCCCTGCTGCCTTTACTGGCACCGGCCGCATCCCAGTACAGCTGGTGTCTGCTGGGCTGGGATTTTCCGAGCGCTCCTGCGGCGGAGCAGGTTACAGACCGATTGAAACATGTTTGGTGGCTCAGCCATGTTTGCCACAAGGGGGGGTGAGGAACAGAAACTGTCTGTGGAAATTTACTGACTCTGAAGACCGCATGACTTCTTGCTAAATCTGAAAATTCCCAGTATAATTCTTCTAAACCACCTGTGCAGCCTTTCATTATTTACCTGAATATTTCAGGGTCAGAAGTATTTTTTTGTCAGTGACACCAGTCCATCATTTGCCATAGGGGTGAAAAGGAATTAAGTAGTCAAGGCACTAGTTTCTAATACAAGGACTTCCACAGAGACATTGAATTTCAAATATGTTTTATTTTTTTCAACAAATCAGCATGTAGTGTGCCATCTCTTGTGAAATATGTGCCCAACAGGAGTATGAGTGGGAGCAAGTAAGGTTGCGAGGAATCTTTCTGGAGCTTCTGTTTTCAAACAGTGGTTTTCAAAGAAGCTGTTTTCTTTTCTTTTTTATTTGAAAGGTTAATATGTGCGACGCACTTTAAATCATCTGAGGTGGATCGGGGTTATGACTAAGAGATAAGGAGGGATTTGTCTGTCTGACCAACTTCCCCTCTGCTTATAGAGAAGGTTGGTATGTTCAGAAGTGACAAAATACCACTGAGTGCAAAATGCAGGGCGTAGTGTAAACTGGAGTTTTGAAAGTTCATGGGCTGAGCAAAACCCCTTGAAATGTAACATGCTGCAAGGCCCAGCTCTGTGTCCTGCACAAGAAAAGCCTCCAGTGATGGCTGTAAAAAAAGTGCTCAGACTCCAGCCCACAAAAGATCAATGTAATGCCTACTACAAAGCTGATAGGAATTTTACTGTTAGGACAATTAATGTTCTTAGTCATTTTTATACTGGATTATATCATCTACCCATTCAGAATTAATACTGCTTGTTTAAAAAACTGAGTTAGGGAGAGGGAAATAAGACAGGAGAAAGCAGAAAAAATTGCCCTGAGTCTCAGTTGTGCCTCCAGGCAGGGCACAAAGTCAATCTGCAGTAATGTAATTTCTAAGCAAGCTGTAGCTAGGAGTAAAAACGGCAGTGGTGATCAGAGATGACCAGTGCAGTCAACTCAAGCACGGCTAAAGGCAACGGCTTCAGAGCCTGCAAAGCTCATCCAGGGCACAGTGCAAGGCCCTGATAAGTGCCTGCAGTGCAGTACAGGCTGCATTTGCTTTAATATTTTATAGATAATGTTCTGTAATGCCAATGGGCTGGTTCAGGTGCAGCTGAAGTCATATGAACAGAGATCTGTCTACTTAGGGTTTTAGCACTGGGGATGAAGGGAAATGGTATGAAGGTGTATATGTTCCATATGGTATTCCCTATAGTGGGTCGTTTCTAAGCTGGCACTCTACTGTGCTGAAATCCTAATTCAAATACAAAAACCCTCTAGCAATTCAGGGCAGAAATAAGATATTTGCAGGTGGATAATGATGATGATCTGTTCTTTGCAGCCAAAATCTTGATTTGATACATTTAGGGTAAGACAAATTGTCTTGAGATTTGACATATTGTAAATTCTCCTCATCTGTCCAGGAGAGGTTAAAGGAGATAATAGATAATCCCGAAGACCCCAAGAAAATTCATAAAACACTTGAGATGAGAAAATGAAACCCACGGAGAAAAGCAGATGCATTACAGGCAGCATGACTGCGGATTGCACATCACATAAAATGAATGCAGTTCATCACACTAAATTGTTCATGCCCAGACCATATATGTTCAGTTTTTGACAAAGTAATCTCTTTACAAAGCTCCATAATGCAGCAGAGTCAGCTAAGAACGAGTTATAAACAAAGAAGCTATTCAGCTGTCAAAGCAATTTTCAGCTATATTAAAGCAGAATGGGATGGAACGAGTTCTGCCGAGCCTTCTGCTGTCCCAGGGAGCGGGTGGCTGTGCATGTGTGTGCCTCGTGTGACAAGGGGACAGCGCGTGCGTGCAGGGCCAGCCGCCCACGCTCTCACGTGCGCACACACATGTGGGGCCATCGCCCGTCGCCTTCCCCGGCTCGCGGCAGGAGCTGCAGAGCGCTTTTCTAAACCCTCTTCTGGGTCTGCATGTGGGGACGTCACCGAGTTCTGTCCCTTCCGATGATGTGTTTTGTTCCCATGGAAACCGGTCTACTTTGGAGGGGCAAAGGCAGAAGGAGACTGAGGAAAGCAGAAAAATGAGGCAGACCAGAAGCGTGCGGTGTGAATAGATGGTTCAGGTTGTGGGGCTCTTCACAAAGTGGCTAAAGCCTGAAGGCAGTGAGCTGCCTTATTTATTTGTGGGTATGTCATTCAAGAATAATTCAAATCCTTTCAAATGGACGTCAATTAAATGAACACAGCATCCTATTTCTTCACATGCACTATCCCCCACCAGATAGGCTGTGTCAGTACTGCAGGGGCCAGGTTTCCAGGGTGCTTTCTGCTGACACATGACTTTGATGTTTGCTGTGTCTCTGGTGTCATTAGCAGGTGTTTCCTATCTTCATCCCCAAACTTGGGAAGGAGGCACGGCCTGGGAACCTACTGAATTCAACTAAGGTTCAATGAAATACTTGTCAAGTGTCCCATAAAAAAAGCTGTGCATGATCTCCCAAGGGGTAGGCAGGGCAGGGAGAGGCATGCTGGAGCTATTCTGTGGGGGGGTTTTTGTGCCTTAAACCAGCCAACTTGCCATTGAATAATTTAATAACTAATTAAAAGTCCTGGATAAAACATGCTGTCTACAGCTTCCTGGCAAATATCCCAATGACTTCAATAGAGCCAAGATTTTACCCTTTTCTTGACTGCAGAGCTTGTTTGTTGTCACTTCTTTTTCTCTAGCTGCTTTATGTGGTTTCTCTTAAATGTGGGGGTTTTTTTCCTTTTGTCAAATATTCTCACTTCAGCTCCAGAACACAGACTCAACACGATGGAAGAGTTAGTTCATGACCAGGTAGCTGTGTTTTGTCCATTTCCTTTTCTGCTGAGATCTAAGAGATGACAAGGGGTAGAGGAGAGAGCAGTAGAATTTTCAGCAGCTAAATGCCACCTCAAGCATTTGTGTGCAGGCATCAACTTGACCTGCAAGTCCTTGTTGCCAGAGCTATGTAGTGCTTACAGAGGTCCTTCAGCTGGTATCTGACTAGCTGGAAAAACGATGGACCACTACAGCCTAGAGCATCAGGTCTTTCACCACCCAGGGCTGAATGCCAGGAGGAGAAACAAAATCCTATATACGTATATTCTATATGTGTAAATGCTGTGGTAAAGGGATGATGTTCCCAGTTCTGTCTGTGCGTGTTCTTTGATACAGGTTTCACTCTCTTCTCTTTTTGTGTTTACCACTTGTATCCTCTGTAATTTTGATTTCAAGGTCTTTCTTAGAAGAGACCATTTTTGCCTGGAGCTGAATAACCCCAAGATGCACCTCGGCTCCCCGCTTGCTTGAAGGTAGGGATATGCTGACAGACCCTGCTTCCCAGGGGCTTTTGGCAGAGCATGATCAAGTTTCTGCTAAGTTCTTCATGAGAAGTTGCTCTTGTCACACATGGCCCATGTAGAAGGGACCTGAGCCAAAAAAAATTGCCAGAACTTATTGCATTCTTCAAAGTTTAGGGCACCAGAGAATGAAATGACAGCAAATACCCTAAGCCCTCACCAATGCATCGGGTGCCTGTGGTATTGGTATCATTCAAGCTCACACTGTTTAATTTTTTTTTGTGTACCTAAAGACATGGCACATAACAGTATTGATAGCTGAGAGTCTTATTTGTTGGTTTATTGACCAATTATAAGAATAAAAAAACACTTTGTGAAGGGAGATACGATTTTGTTGAACGGCTCTAATGTTGGTTGTTTTCCTAAGCTTTAAACTTTGGATTTTACAAGTCATATGTTGAACACACTGCTTCAGTCCTTTGTATCCAGACAGAAATAAACAGATTGTAAAAAATGTGCTTTGTGGGTGATGTAGAATTCTCTTCTAGGGAATCCATCAGGGAGGATGTTTGCTATATATTTATGAGATCCCTTGCAGATCTTTAGATACTCTCAGATGTTCATTCTCTTGACCTTTTTATTGCTAACATTTATTCTTCTTTTAATGGTAAGCTCTCAGAACAATGCAGAGGGTTCAGTTCAAACTCCAAGCAAATCTTACATCACTCTTGGATTTCAACAGGGCTCCACACAGAACACAGCAAGATTTCATTGAGACTTTTCTATAGTGGTGGTTATAGTTCTCTAGGGGGGTACATGGAAAATTACTTTGGACTTTAATGTTCTGTATTCATTAGTCCGTGATTTGTTTGCTCCAGAGGCTGGTTATTATCTTTGATACTGTGTCATTCGGTAAAGCAGCACTGAGTAGCAGAGAGTGACAGAGCATCTCTCTTGCTGCTGCTGATTCATGGCAGGAACTTCTGCAGAGTGATGAAATACCTTGATCACGTCGAGACGACTCATTTCTAGATAGTAGCTAATATCTAAATACTACATGTTATGTGACAAGCTTGAAGGCCAGAAGATAATGTTCGGGGGTGATGTCTGTACTCAAAAACGTAATCTGCTGGAAGCCAATGTACCTTTATGTGTGAGTGTGGAGAATATGCATGACTGTAAATTCAGGAATGGGCTGTTATTCAAGTACAAGGTTGAATAAGAAAGGTTAAAAAAACTTTTTAAAAAAGCCTCTGAAGTCCAAGTGTACTGTTTATCATCTTGTTGTACCAAAACAAAATGTGTACTTTGTGATGTACTGTGATGTACTTTGACTTGGAATTTTCCAGGGTCATCAGTGTGGATTTTCATCCTTTCTCATCTTGCTGTTTTCTATCTTCCCTTTCCAGGCCTTGAAATTTTTATCCTGAATTTCTTCTTTTGCTTTTACTTAAATTTAAAAAAAAAAAAATAGTGTTTGTCCTCAGAGTCTACTGCCACAGTAGAGAATTTAAAATTCTCAGGTGAGCATAGCAGGAGATTATGATAGTCAGTCTAATTCCCTTAGAAAGGTTGCAGCTGAAGTATTTATAGTAATAAGGCTTTGTTCCTGGAACTACTGAATGCCACAACTCTGAAACAGGTAACTAAACCAGCAAGTTCTGGAAATATTTCCTAGAGAGAAACATGGGAGGAAAAAGAAGAACAGGGGGCCACCAGCAATGTAAACATATAACTGAGCATGCAACTTTCAACAAAAAATTTCCTTGTCAAGTGTAGTGTATTTTCTTTTGACAAATTGCTTGCGTAGAAACTGGAGGTTTTCAGTCCCTTTGCTATTCCAAACTCTGAGGTTTTTGTTTACTTGATGTGGTTATTTTTTTGACAGCACTTAGGGGTGATGAGTCGGTGTTCATGTGGCATGGTTGGTCAGTCCAGTCGTGCTTAATGACTTAAACCTTGTAAGCTGCATTCGACTCAGACAAATATTGTTTGGTTGCTAGAAGGAGAGGCTGTCACATTACTCAGGGAAATTTACTTCTAATCAAAAGGTTTTGAAATGGTAGGAATCAACAAAACTCAAATGGCGCATGATTCTTCTGATATGACAGCCGTAAGCAAATTTTGGTCGCATGCTATTCCCAGAAGTAACTAAAATTGGATGCAAAGAAAGTTCCATCTGATAATAATCTAACACATTCCCAATATCTTCTCACTATTTCTCTACCACTTGTCTGTTCTCCCTTCTTTTCTTTTATTCCCTTCTACTTTTTCTTAGGTTTATATTTTGATGATGCCTGGTTTGATCCCAGAATTCATCTTTGAATTTACAGTAGATGTTTTTGAACATTGATGAATCTACATATACAAATGTAGATATATAAAGTGGTTTCTTTTTTATGGAGGTTGACTTCTTTTACAAAGCAAGAGAGCAGCCCTGGTTAGAGACATTGCATGCACATGTATGACCAGTCAGTTGGTGCAGTTGCACCAAGCGACCTGATCGTGTAACTCGTGCTGTGAAATATTACTTGAGGCCTGGCCTCAATTCTTACTGGGTAATAGTTGCTTATCGTATGCAACATGCATATCATAATGGTGAGATATTTCCCTTTTGTTCAGAGAATTTAGGTTATATTCATTGATTGTCTTTGTTCCATAAGATCTTTATCACTGAGTAGGTTCATCTTCAAAAACCTGGTGCCCTCTCCCACGATGTCACCTCTGGCAGCTGGATTAAAAGCAGGTCACATTACAGATTGTTCTGTATGAACACTTTAAATCAGCTGTTGGGAAAAGTTCCCCTGAATACACAAAAGCCGTGAGTTACAGGTTGTGTTTCATCACGAGGTGTTTTTGTTAAAGAATAGCAGGAGACAATCAAAAAATTAATCTTGGTCATAATATAACCCTGGTACAAAATGCATCATTTCTTCTTGGCAACTGAAGTGTTTGGCATCAGGAACTATTTACATTTTCATTGTTTTCAAACTTCTGTGTGTGCTGGAAGGTAGAGTGAAATATTTGCTAGGTGGCCTGACTATTCCTAAGAAAAGATGCCCAAGGGAGCAGAAATTCAGAAACATTCTGTTTCAAAGGTTGCTACACAATCAGTACAACTATGCCGGAGTTTTACTGGATGTCCAGAGCACGTCTTTCATTGGCTTTACATAGGTTACACCTCAGTTTTATTTATCTTATTTCACAACATTCAAATTTTCTATTGTTTCAGTAGCTGCATGAGCTACCTTTCCTTTTGTCCCTGCTTTGACTCATTCCTGTCCATCCATGTTCGTAAGACATTACTTTTTTCCTCTGTGCACAAGAAGTGCCAGAAGCTCCTGTTGGTTAACTCATTACACTGTGATTGCATTCTATCTTAGCTCAAATCACTAAGTAAATATAAATAATATGTGTCATACTTCTTAATAACTGTATATATCTCTTACTTCCACTTTTCCTGGTACTCAAGCATGGAAAAATTGCAAAGCACTGAGAGAATATTGCTGTATGTGAAATAAATTGCATGGACCTTGATTCCAGGAAAAACATACACACATGCTGATAAACAGTTTCTTATCTAATAAATACTGAAGAGAGTATTTCTTAAATGACAGTGCTTCTCTGAAATCAAGCTTTAGTTGCTGGGTTGTTGGTTTTTTTTTTTTTTTTTTCTTTAGTATTTCAACACCCTGCTGATAGTGTTGTGAAATCTTTGCTGGGCCTTAGCCAATTAACTGAATAAACTTTTACTTGCTTAATGGTTTTATAACACTGCTATTTGAGATAAACTTGCCATTTGTTCATTTAACTTCTCTCCTGCATTTTGTGTGCAAATACTATCTAATCTCATGGAGATTCCAAGTCTCTGAGACTTAGGTTCTTGCAGAGTTGTCAAATACAGCAATCAGAACACATTTGGACACTTTACAAAGGTCTCTTAACGTTTTTCACTGATATTTGTAGTATTATTTAAGGTAATTACTGTTATGATTAATTACATTGAGCTCTCATATTCTGCAATGTGATTTTCCACTTTTATATTTATATTTTTTAGTACACATTCCATTTAAAGTCATCTTTCATTGCTCAGTGTGTGGCATACTTCAGAGAAGAACTGAGATTTTGCAAATCTGCATCCCATGACCTGTCTGTAAAATACTGCTCCTTTCTAATGGCTAACAGGCCCCTAGAATTTAACTGGAAGGTTAAGATCAGAAGTATGATAATATCACTGAAGATATCAAATGATTGAGTAAATGTCTTTAATTGCAAAAGGATTGAAAAGGAAAAGAAATATTCCCTACACACTGCAGATTTTCTTGCTCAGTGACTTATGGTATTGTATTTCATGTTTTCAAGCATTCAAGTAATGGGCACAAAATTGGAAGCAGAAGGAAAGGTATAGACATCATTACCTGGAGGCAGTGAAAGAATGGGAGATTTTTCATCCAGTATTGGAGAAATAAATTTGTGTCCACAGGGCATAGGCATTGAGAGGAAAATAACTTATATGAAACCAAGGGCTGTAACAGCCTAATTTTATTCTCTGGACCCAGGTAAATTTCATCCTAACACCATAAATAAATACATAATATGAAGTGCAGTGGTATTTCCTGATTGATGATCTTGTTAGACTCCAAATAAACATATATTGTGCTCAAACTGTAATAACACAAGCTTAGTACATATAGAGGGAATTGCATCCACCTACTAAATATGAAGAAAATGTACCAAAAGGGAATGATTTAGAGAAGAATGAAATTTTTCTTTAGACTCAGGGATGATTCTGCTGACCTTTCCCCTGGAAGATGATCTTTCTCAGGACTGTACAGACATTTTTACATAATTTGTTTCTGAAGGTAATTTTAAAAAAATAGTGGTATAGGAACAAATTTCAGGCATTTAGCTATGTACTGTCATTATGCTATAAGCCGAAAAGCAACTCTTTTCTTTGCACTCTCTGTCACCTGAAAACATTTCTTCAGTCTCAAGAGCTCTCTGGAAAGGAGAGCCCATATTTGTCAAATATTGTGGGAATAGGAGAAAGAATAATTACTGCAACAAATTGCTTAATCACTAGTTATCATTGCTATTGTTACTTGTTACTATGAATATCATTTGCTGTGACACCTGTGGTGTGGCTGGCAATTTTCAGGCACTTCAGTGCTTTCACTTTGTTCTACAGAGTTCATAGTTCAAGGACTGATGTTGGGGCAGAAAATATCAATCAGTAGTTTATGGATAACACATCCATAAACCAGCAAGCTGCCTTATAGCAACAGAATCACACTCTTAGGAGGGTTTATATGGAAGGCACGAAACAGATGAGGCCGGGATGACTGGACAGGGCGTAGGGTTTGGACTATGGTGTGATGGCCTAGAGCACAGATGGAGTGTGGCACCATGAAATGCAGAGCTTGGAGCAGGTGTCTGGAAGCCTCTCATGGTTGAGACGTGATAGTAAATGCATGGAAAGGGAACCAGAGTTTAGAAAGCTAAAATTTACTCCATGTAGAATGGGAGACTTCTGGGATTCCAGTTGAGGAATTCAGAACCTAAGTAAGGGAGGTTCTTCACGAGTCTTTGTCAGTGACCCTGATACAGATTTCAGCATCACCCATCTGAGAATTTGATCAGCAATTTCCAAATCCCCAATGCTACACATGTTGGAGTCCCAAACAACTGTTCTTTCAGACTCTTGTGTAATTGTGAGTCTCAGCTTCTCCTTGAGGATGATCGAGCTACCTTGTCAAGGAACTGCAACAAAACTGTGCATCTCAGCTGACTTAGTCACACAACCTGGAAAACAAATTCCCTCTGCTCTTGAATGTCCCTAAGGCAATTTTTGGTGCCACATCCTGAGTTTCTCCCCATAGAAAGGCCAGATATGTAAAATTGTTCCTTACCCAGCCTTAAATCCCATTTAAGACCCCAGAATAGATTCAGGAGGATTCATTCTGCTGAAAGGGTGATTTTCCCCTTTGATGGCTGAATCACTGCAACATCTGTGTTGAGCTACAGGACAGCTCAAACACTGAGGGATGAGAGTGAAGATAAGAAACAAGTAGCCACTACCTCCTTAAGAATCTACAAGAGCGAAGTAATAAAAAAGAAATACAATAACTAAGATAATAAAAACATTATCTTACAGATTTTGTAGAAACTTTGCCTTAGGGATGCCACCTGGATGTGTTCCACTGACACAGCTGTTCAGACTATTTTTCCCTTTGCTGCATAAAAAATAGAGGCATGTAAACAGCTGTTTGGGTTAATTTCTTAATGCCTTCAGTAAGCAAAAATAAAGGCAAATAACATGAATGAGCAAGGTGAAATTGCATCCACGGATGCTTTAAAAACTTTTCAGAATACTTCCTGGACCTCATTCGCAGTAAATAAAGGTCTGTTGTCCATGGAAGGAGCTGAGTCAGAAGGGCAAGTGGGGCATTTCCACTAGTCTGCTGACCAAGTGTAGCACTGTCTGTCCATCATCTCGTTGTACAAAGGAAAGACTCCTTTTGATCAGGGCAAATTGGCAGACCTGGTCATATTGAAATCAGTCCACAGTCACCCCATTGACTTCACTGATGTCACTAAAAATGTCATTAATTAAAACAAGCAAACAAATGAAAAAACCCATCCTGATTTTGCTTAAATCCATGCATCCATTCTGGAGCTGTCAGTTCCATTGCCTGCTAGGGAACAGCTCCCTAAGAAAGTAGTTGAAGGGAGAATAGGACCAGGGCATGTAAGGGTGTCTGGATAGACATCATTTCCCAATGAAAACTGTCATTTTTTGTTATTTTCAAAATCACAGTGTTGGGGGAAAGGGGGAGGCAGAGGAGTCTGTGCTGATTTGTGCTGCCCCTCCTGACACACAGCACACTGAGAGCGTTCCAGGTTGAAAAGGAGACAGGTTTAAAAGGGTGATGGAATGAAACAAGTGGGAGTTGTGATGTTTTTTGTTACCCAGTGTTTCACACACCTCTAGCGGCAAACCCTCTTCGTTGCCAAGACAACCCCGAAGAAATGCGAAATCCAGAACAATACCCTGTGTACGAGGAGCCTCGTATTCTCTGGCGCACGCGTTCGTTGTGAATGTCAAGGGAAACAGTGCCCTACCCTCCACAGCGACCCAGGTAAGCCCAGGTAAAGTTATAGGTGATGTCTGTGAGATTAGAATGACTTACATTTAGAGATTGTCTTTTGTCCTGGCAGCTGCCAAAGATCAAGGGCTGGCTCTGAGAGCCTGGGCACTGTATTCCTGCAGTGCAGCATTACCCAAGGCTGGCCAGGCAGCACCAGGAGGATTCCTGAGGCTGTCATGCAAGTAAGTCAGGGCTGGGGCTCTGGCTGCTCTCCCCAGCCAGTGCTGCATGAGAAAGTGTCTGCAGCAAGCAGGGAATGCCAGCCTGTGGTGATCTGCCTTTATAGCAGTTTCTAAAGATTTCTCAGGCAGCTGAATGCAAGGTTGTACAGCCATAAAGGTCTTTTTGCTCCATAACTGGGATATACCGAGCTGTGCTCTGTCTCTAGGTCAAAGGAAATATAAATGTGACTTAAGCCTCTTTGCTTAAGATCTTGGCTCAGTGCAGGACAGTGGAAGATCTGGAGCCTTGGGTTTGTTAATGCTTATTTATTTAAACCCAATGAATGAACCTCGGACAAAGGTCCAGGAGGTCAAAATAAATATCTGCAGGGGCACTTACGGCATTCTCTTGCAGGCAGGAGCCTCGGGAACTTTTTTGTTTCTCAGAGAAATGTTATGTGCAGTTTGCAAACTACAAATTTTGCTTTTCCAAATTGTCTCCAAGTCATCTTAAATATTCCCATTGTATTCCCAGTGACAGGTAATAAGTGATAACCTTTTTCTGAAGAATGATATGATTCTGAAGAATATAACTTTTTGCTATGCTTGAAGTTGTCATTGACCTCCTTGTTAGGAATGGCTGCACCCTTAGGAAGTAATGTCAGCTCCCCATTTGGTTAAATCTCTTTGTTAAATAGGGGAGCAGCACTTGGAGCAGGGGACACTGGATTCCACATAGCAATGCATCCATTTTGCTGTGCACCCAGTGTGAGGACAAACCCATTTTAGCCTGCATTGAATCATAGCAGCATCCCAAAAGTAAGCAGGAGAAATGCTGACATCTTTTGCATCCTTTCTTTCTTTGGCTCTCTGCTCCCTGGGTTCCCTCTTTTTGTATCAGCTGCCTGTCAGATGTTCACAGCAGGAAACTCGGCGGTGTTACAGGTGTATCCTGATGAATATGGTCTTTAAGTGGGCAGGGAACCCTGGGGGACTGCAGCTTCCTCTCTTCCGCTGCACTTCTAGAACCACACACATTCCTCCTTTTGCTATTGTGTGCTGAGATAAAACAACTCCAGGACTCTGGGCTCTGAAAGACAGGTAGCAAGCAGTGGTAGTCTGGTATGACAGGAGCACCAAGCCAGCAGAACAACCCAGCTGGTGCTGACAACTCCATGTCTATACTATTGACACTTGGGGGTTTTAACCTGAGGCTAGTATGAGTTCAGTCCTATAGGCTGAGCTCTGAAACTGTGTGGTATTAAGTGACGCACAGTCAGCCAGGAATTCACTTCAGAAACTCTTACCTGCTCCAGAGTAAGACACAGATGTAGATTAGCATTTGTAGAGCAGAGGGTCAAACTAATCAGTGCTGAAAAACAAATGTTGCATATTTGAGCATCATAACAAGACACTCTGAAGCAGAGCTGGTTCTGCTTTTATGGCTCCATCAGCACGTCCAGAGCTTCAGCTTCCATGTCCATGACAGTCTCTCCCTGGCTATGGGAGAAACTCCAGAAGCAACAGTTCTGCACTGTGCCTCCTTTGTCTTCCTGAAGAACAAACTCTACAGTGCACCGAGAACCATCACATCTTCATCCTATTAAAAGACACATCCTGTTAGAGCTTCAGGTGAGGCATTCCTGAGCTCAGGCCACTCTGATCCTCTTTTAGCACCTTAGAAACAAACTGAAAACTCCTGGCTGCTCAGGAACAAAGGAGTATGTGAAAGAACTGCAATTTCATAAACGATGGCGTGGGAGTTGGAGCTATTATAGAACATCCCGTTCCAAAAGGAAATAAATGACAGCCTGACGCTGCCGGGTAGTAGTGACGTGTGCGGCCGCAGAGTGAGTCAGTCTGTGTGAGATTCAGATATGGACCTAGAGGGAAAACATTTGTGGCAGCAGGACCGATCACATGCTCATGTGGAATTACCTCAGCTCATTTTTCATGCATGTGTTAATGTATTTGCTGCGCTTCTTCAGCAAAAGGCAAATAGTAGAGAGGAAAAAGTCGCGTGTAGGAGCTGCTCTATCTGTCTCTTCTTGCAGCCTCCTGCTTCCCACCCACACTCCTGCACAGCCGGTGATAATGTATCACGGGCTGTGTTTTGGTTTATCACTGTTTCGTTCAGTAAGATGGAATGTGCTGCTGTTATTTGTGTTATTATTTGCGTTATTTGGAATCCCGAAATATTGGTCTAAAGGCATAGGTGGACAATTAAGTGAATTATTGTGAAATTATTTAGTTTATCAGTGAAGTGATGTCTTGCTTTAATAGCTTAGAGCTCAGTTGAATGCTTGTATTCATTTAAAAATGAAAACTGAAGCCTAAGGATCCTTTTAGGGCCTGAAAGAGTCTGTAGAGATGATTCTCTGGTACATGGGGGATGTGTAATGATGTATAAATTGTGAAATGAATTGGGTGTTTACTGGAAAATTATGGTGATCTTCTGGTTGTGGTCCAAGATAAGAAACCTTAGCCATGGTTTAAGGACAAGGAAGCTTTAGTAGTATTTCTACCTTGAGATGTTCCCATCTCAGCTTTTTCCCACACTCAGCTCAGCCCTCTCCCAGTTGTATCTAAACAACTCTTCATGTGACTCTGCAGCAAGCCACATCAGGAACTGCTGGTGGTTAAGACTGTGAACAAAAAGCCCTGTAAAATAGAAAGGATTTTGGTTTTTTATTTTTTGTGTATGTGTTTTGGTTTGCTTTGCTTTTTGCTTTTTGCTTCAACTAGATCAGTGCCTGATCAGCATTGCCCCTGGGAACAACTGTTCTGGCCCAGCTGAAGGGCCTGAGTGTTGTGTGGCGGGGGGGACACTGGCAGGGGCTGATGGTGGGAACTCTGTGACAGCGCTGCCACCAAAATCTGCAAATCAGGAAACCATAGCTGGTAAAACATTGCTTCATTCAGCAGCAAAACAGAACAGCTGCTGTGTCTCTAGAAGGAAAAAGGGGATGTTATTTAGCTACAAGAGTGTGTAGCCAGGGTTGGAGGACAAACGGGGGGAAGGATTTGGGTTCGGGGTATAGAAGTCTCGTGGACAAAAAATGCCTCAGAAAGCAATATCAGCCATCTGGTGTTTCCCATCTCTTGTGCTGAAATCTCATAAGTGTACACGACATTTCATGCAGGTTCAGCCAAATCTAAAGCAGAACTGTAGGTCTGAGTTGTAGTCTAACCCCGAAACAGCACCAAAGTAGTGAGCTGAGAGCAAAAGCAGAAGTTTGGTTTGTTCCTCTCTGTGTGCAATTACCTTATTGATATTTCTAAGCAATGTTAGACTAGGGGAGCTCACCCTTCACCTCTCCCCACTAGACATGGAGGGTCTGTGCTGGTGTAGCTGAAGTCCATAGGTGAGCAGAACACTCTGGGATGGCTCTGATCTCCAGCAGCACTAGAAGAAAATGGCTAGAAAAATACTTCATTAGACATTTTGTTTATAGTAAAGCCTTGGAAAACAGGCTAGCTGCTCCTGCCACAGAGGGAAAGGGACTGGCCTGCAGTAGGTGGGGTGCCTATCTCCCCAAAACGACGAGCTCAGAGCTAGAGCCATCACCCCGAGCCACCATTATCTGCTGCATCCTTACATGTCCCCTCCTCTGCCCTGGCATGGGTACTCTGCCCTCTTATCAGTGAGGTGCCAACATTTCATTTGCACAGCTGAGTGCTCTTGAACTGACTCTGTGCATCCATCAAGGTCATGAAGTCATTCAATCCCTTGCTGAAGTAGCCTCTGGTCAGGAATACAGGGCTGCAATGCTGCTAGTGCAGCTTACAACACCAGAGGGATAACTTTTCCTGCAGTACTACAAAGCAGCTTTCCTGGAAGAGGTAATGGTTTGCCAGTATTGCAGAATGGTAATTTTAAACCCATAAAGAGCTGTTATTGTAGTCTCAAAGCTGACTCGAAAACCGGCCGCGCCCTTTTTGTCCTGGCTCAGATGAAGTGCCAACGCCATCAAAGAAAAAGGTGTTTGCAGCATGTGCCGTGTCCCGGGGTGGCTGGCACAAGTAGTGACAGCCGGCAGGGCTTTAGCATCACGCTGGGGATTCTAGGAGAGGGTTTGCCTGCTGGCAGGCAGGAAAAACAGGGCTTCTGCAGCTGCTCCTCCGGTGGCTCACGGATGGCATCCCCCACAACAGACCGCTTTATGCAGCCGTGCCGAGCGATGCTCCCACCGACAGCCCCGGCCCTCTTCACAAAGCCCCGCTCCCAGCGAATGCCGAGGGCAGCGAGGGGCTGATGTCACTGCCCAGCCTGCGGGCGTGACTCATGCGGGGAACAGAGAGCTCTTCATGGGCCGCCGAAAACACGAGCCCGTGGGAGGGCCTTGCTCCAGGAGGGAATGAGACAAAGGTGCGGGAATAACCCAGGCAGCTCGAGAAGGGGGCCACACCTCAGCCCCCAGCACTGAGGGTTGGAAGGAGGCCACCTCCTATTTCGGATTTCTTCCCTTGGGTTGTTTTGAACAATTCTGCCCTTGCTTTAAGAAAGGATCAGGATGGGGGAGGATGCATTTATTTGAGAGGAATTCCCTGCACCCTGAGCTGCCTGAATTAGTCAGGAGCAGGGAAGATGGAGCAGAGGAGGATGGTACGTGTCCTGAAAGGTGCACAGGCAGGGAGCTCAGGCTCCCCCGTGGGCACGAGCAGTCATGGCTGAGGCACGTCCCTCAGTAAGGTGCCTCTGTAGGGGTGTCTCACTGCCCCTAATTTGCACTGGTGGAGGTGCACAGCACCAGGGCAGCGTTCTTAGCAAGGCCCAGGTGAAGCAAATTCCATGAATGAGATCAGGGGTAACCAAACCTGCTGCCACCAGACAAGGGAGGGGATTCATGGTGTCTGCCAAAGGTGTTATGATGGAGGGGAAAGGGAGTCAGCTGATGCTGCTGCCTCGCAGGGAACGGGCTCATGGCACCACTTCTCTGTTTGTAAAGTCAAATTCCCAAATGTGACAGCACTTGTGGTTATGGTGACATGGACAGTGGTTTCTGAGCACTTCCTAAAGTCTTTTGAGATTGCCTAAAGTAAAGGATCAAGTACTGATGCTGAGAGAATGTGTTGTATCTAATTATATGAGCCCTGAAACTGGCCATTTCCCCTCTCTTCCATCATTCTGATATAACTGGGTGCAGGAAGACACTCACAAAGGAAATACTCTTTCTGTGAGCAACCCCATGCAACCCGTTTTTGCAGATTTTCATTGAAGGTTCAGAACCAGCAAATTTAAATAATCCTACAAACTTAAATAGTCTAAACTGGCCACTGCATCTGATTCTTCTAAATTGTTCTTTTATGTCTGCAAGGAACCAAGTGAAACCTTCAGATTTAAATACCATTGAACTGTAGGACTTGGGAAATTCAGATTCTACTGTACATCAGCTTCTGAGCCTGAAATTAAGATTTGTTATTTTGACTGCACATGCTGAGAATAAGGATGAATAGCAAACATACAAATTCAGTTCTTAATTGTGAGCCACGTGGAATCAAAAATAGACAAGCCAGTTCCATTAATGGAGAGGCAAGCAGAAGCACTGAGTGTGATTTCCTATAGATGTGAGGTCACACTTGAATGTGGATATGGTTGTCAGGATTTTGTAAAGGTGCTCACAAACTGCAAGGTTTCATGGATTTTCTCGTGACCAGAGATTTGCACCGTGTTTACTATTTGCTATTCACTACTATCACTTTTCACTAATAGAGTCAGGAAAACAATGTCAGGTGACTGGTACAATTGATCAACATATCTAATGAATAGCCAGGACTGAACAGGGGGGCAAAGGGATGGTGAATGCATTCAAGCGGGAAAGTGATGGCCCATGATTTTTCTGGGAAACAAATACATTTTGAAAAATATCAGCTTTAGTTTTTGAACTAACTAAGATAGGGTCATGTGCTAAATTTGCAATTAATATTATTTTAAAAAATAGATCAAACAGCTCAAGCAGATTTCCTCTAACTGACAAGTTCCATTAAACAAGAAAGCTCATTCTTAGTAGGAGATTTTAATATAACACTGAGAACAGAGAACAAAACAATGAATGGAAACATATCAGCAGTCAATTTCCTGAGTATTCAAGCCTGCATTATACTTTGTTCTTTGCTACAGCCACGGCTCTGTAATTATCAAGCGTATTCATGGGACTTTTTCCTATTGACACTCAGCGTGAGTGTGGCTGGAAAGAGATTAAGCTTTTGTGGCAGCCATTTGAATTTGTCTAACTAAAAACAACCTGCAAGGCTGTGGGGAGCTATATGTCTCAGGGGATTTGTGATAGCCTGCAGAAGCTGTGGGTCACAGGTTCAGACCTGTGTGTTGGGTGTGTGCAGGGCCTGTAGCACTGGACCCCTGTGGCTGCAGTCGCTGGCGCCGTCACAAAGCGGTGACTGATGATGGAGCAGATGCTTCAAGTTGTGCCTCTGTTATGTGACTGAGGTGTGTTTGTTGGACCATGAATGGCATCACTGGGTAAGCCATTGCCTATTGGCTTTTCCTCAGGAAAGAAACTTTGTTCCTGCAGGATTTCATCTAGTCTTTCTTGTAGACGTTATCGCTGCTTCTCAAGTGATACTCCAAAATAACTCTAGGCCAGGTTATACCCTCTCCATGCTACCAGTGGAGCCTCATTTTGTTATTAACCATTGTCTTTGTGCCTCTCATGCACCCCGTGCCTGGGAATCCACTGCCATGTGGGATTTCTGGGGACCAGCCTCTCGACAACTTTCTGTGCAGGTTTGCCTCTCTGCAGGTGATATGGAGAGATGTAGTGGTGAGTGAGGAGCAGTGCCTGGAGCCTTCTGGTGATGGCTGTGAGGAAGGAATAGGACTAGTATGTGGCAAGTGGACTGCAGGGAGAGGGAACTGTGAACTGGTAGCATCTCCAATCTGAGGAAATCCAGAATGTTCATGTTAACTCTTCTGGAGCCTTGATTTCATCTGTAGTAACCTGGAGTTTCATTCCCACAGCTGATCAGAGCTGTGCCCATCCACTATCCGGGCAGGAAATATCTCTCTGAGGGAGCACCATATCTCTTTGCTGTTTGGTGCAAGTGTGGGCAGCAATTCAGCTACTCAGCTTGTGACCTTGCTTCAGTCCTCAGATTTGGGCAGGCACCATGTCTTTTTACACAGTTCCCTGTTTCTGTGTAAACAACCATTTTAGTCAAAGATGGAAAACCAGAATCCTGTTTACTCAGGTTCCTTTGCAGTCCCATGGAGCAGGAGCAGCAGTGCTGGTGTTGTGTTTCAGCTCCAAATCAGGTAATTGCTGTGCATTCTGCCCTACTTACACACCCCCCATAGTTTCAATTATAACAATTGTTTCCATTTTTCTTTCCTGCTCTGTCAAGTATTAATACAGTTGCTGTTAAGCTGCTCCTGTGATCCTTCACCTAGGTGTTGTGTTTCCATGGTAAAGAACAGACATCCTCGTGTGCATACCTGGACCGAATCCCCATTGGCACAGATGGATGTAATTCCATAGTAGAGCTGTATTGATTTGCACCACATGAAGACACAGGTTTCCTATGCAGAGAGCCACATCCTTCTCTCTAATTAAAGGCTCTGTATGAATGCCTATCATCTATTTATTTGTCTACTTGCTCTTCAGCTTTGCAAATAACATGAGTTTTGGGTAGTCATTCGCACTTCTGGTCGCAGTGGTGGTCCCTAGAGAATACAACATGCCTCCTTTTAGTGTGCTCCCCCCTGGCTGTTCAAGGGTGCATCTATAGGGATATCTGAGCTCTTTCACTCTGGGCTGTAGTGTGGTAGATGGAGTTCATGATGTGTGATATTTTATGTTATGAATTGCTGGAAAATGTGTTCTTTGGAAACAAATACCTCTAAATTTATCAGGAGAATTAAGAACATGGAAGGATCCCTGAAAGCTACACAGCAACAGGAGATTACATGCTTGCAGCTTAAACCACCTGGCATATTGAGCATTCATGTTCACAGCTGAGGGCTCCAGCACTTATTATGCTGTTTATGTGATCAGGAGAGACTTCCTTTCATCTGATATAGAATTAGGCTTGAAATGGCACGTGTTTAGGCTGGTGGGCTCTGTGTCACACACTGGGCTGAGGTTTGCTGTCTGATTTTCTAGTCTGTCACGTGGCCCATCAGATGGTTATCAGCATCAAATGCATGTGCTGAATGGATTGATGTTTGTGTGCATGAAGGCTTGGGTTTCTCTGCTGCTCAAGGCTGTGGTTGCTGGTATCATGGAGACCTTTCTAGTGACTTCGCAGGGAATACAAATAAGCTGTTATATTTTATGTAAAATAAGCAGGCATTGCCTTTCCCAGCACTCCTTTCGGACAGTTTTCTGAAATGCACAGAATGCATTCACGGCTCAGTTCTCAGCAGACAAAGAAGCTGGGAGCAGATCCTTTGCAAACATTGAGTTGACTCACATAGGAGGCAGTTGAGTTGCCTACCTGTAGGAAGCAAAGCAACAGAGTCCCCAGGCAAAGGAGAGTTGCTTTGCTGCAAAAACCAGGCCTTTTTAAGCAGTTAGCAGTTATCAGTTTACACAGTTTTAAGGCACAACCAGCCCAAGTCAGCCAAGCACCACGCACCACGATGTGGACGTGCGGCGGTCGCGCAGCGCCACTCTCACCTCTCTCACCTCTCTCTACCCCTGTTCCAGCTGAGTCACTCTCCCATAGCTCCCTTCTGCTTAGCCCAAGTAGCAGGCCTGAGCCATGATTTTACAAGGGTAACAAGGCCCTCATTTTATAGGGCTTTACCTATATGCAACACCTACCTACTATATGTGTCTGGCACTATATAGGATATGGGATATACTACAGTGCCTCTGTATGTCCCACATGAGCTGTGTCTGTCCCTAAAAGAGGATGTGAGTCTCCTGTAGACCCAGACTTTTACCTGCCTTAGGGGGGTCACAAACTTTTCAAATAGCTCTAGATGCCTCTATTCAGATACCTAGAGCCCACTCACCGGTGAAGTTCTCCAGCTGAACAAATACTGATAGAATTTGTCTTTAAAATGAACAGTTGGGAAAATATAAGATGTAAAATTTTCATTCTAAATTTAACCTAAGTACTAGTAAGACTTGGGCTGGCACCTTCACAGTCTGGTTTGGAGAAATCTGGAAATGGAATGAATGGGCAACTGAGAGAGGTGTCTGTCAGCATCTCTCGTAGGCTGCAGCATGCTCAAGGCAACACTGAGGCAGGGCTTTATCAAACTGCTGGGTTTACATTGTGGTAGCTCCTGCCCTTGAAGCTGCTCTCAGGGTGGCACAGGCTGCAGTAATCCCAAAGCCCTTCTCACTATATCTCTTGTGTTAAAATGGCCAAACATCTGGTCCAGCAGGACATGGCTTGTAAAAGTGGTACAAAAAGTTGCTGTATACTTCTCAGTCCCATAGAAAGTGCAGAACAGTATAGCACAAGGTGCAGAGACCATTTTATCTCAACTCCAAATTCTCATGATTTCAGGTAGACCATCCTGACTTTGTCTGTTCACTCATATTGCTGGCTTTTTTTCTTAAAATTTTATTTTTATCCATATGGGGAAATGTTTTTGTGTCTTCAGCTTCCCAAGGCTTCTGAATTTCTAAAATGACAGTCAGCACACCCTGGAGCTGACCACCAGTTGTTCTTCCTGGTGCAGTAGCTGTTTGCAGAGTCAGAACAATTCTTTTTATACAGGTTTTTTCACCCCCTTCATGCAAAACAAAACGGTTTGGTTGTTTTCCCAAAGCAAACAGTCTATGTCAGCTGCCTTGCACTAACAGAAAAAACAACCAACCAAAACAGCATGAGCTTTTATATCCATGTCCATGAGTGGCAGGTCACAGGTTCCCTGCAGAAGTGACGGGGAAGGTAAACAGCTCAGAGCATGCCGTGTTTGCCATGCCATTCCAGTGCACAGCAAAAGCTGTCCCCAGCCCTTCTCCCCCTTATGCAGCAAATCACATTCTGCTGGGTAAATAGCAGTTAATAAAAAGAAGCCAAATGATCATTCTTTACTAGATTCTAATTACAGCCTGCCCAAGACATTTCCCTTGCACAAAAGGCCTGTAGGAGTTTAGGCACTATGAGCTAAATCAGGGAAGGTTTTAACTCTTGGGCTCAATATGAAAACAAATCAAATGGGAAGGAATACACCTTTTGTATCACACTCTTCCAGAAAGTGAAAGTTCTAAAAAGACAAAAGCCCAAAACACCGGAAGGTTTTATTTGTGCTGGTCTGTATTAAGCCAGTTATTATCCTATCAATTGTTTGTGCAGCCACTGTTTACACAAAGTGAAAGATGGCACATAGGAACACATACCAGCAGTCTGTGTTTTCTGATGAGCCCCTGCAGTGCTAGAGCAGCAGAAGGGAGCTGGCTGCTGTCCGGGTGACCCCTTGGTGGCTCACAATGGGGTTGGAAGGGATTGACCACCTGAAAATTAGAAGAGCCTTAGGGATGTGCTGCATTTATATGGCTGCCTCTGTGGGATAAGGTTGGCATTACCATTTCTCCCCAGCTATGCCAGAGGAGGGCTACGGTTTGGTGCCTCATGCCTGGAGGCTGGTGGCCAGGAGCAGGGGTCTTTAGGCTGCAGTTTTGGTTAGGGCAGTTCACTAAGAGCAGCTCATCGATCCTTGACACTGTGTGATGTTTGCAAAGGGTGTAATTGCAGTATCCCGCCCAGCTTTTGCACAGGCTATAGAGTAGAATGAGCAGATGGAAATCAGGTTTATACTTCCCTCACCTTCTTGAAATGACTCCTCAGAGAATTATTTACCAGGTAGTGTGAGCCTGGGTAATGTACTCTGGACCATAACGAATCACAATATTGCTGACAGAGACCTGGCCTCAGCTGGGCACAGAGGGGAAAAGGACAGGTTTGAAACCAGTTTGCTGTCTAACCAGTTGCCAAAGTGGAGGTTTTAACAGAATGGATGATACTGTCCCTTCTTAACTCAAATCCTGCCGGCCATATTTCACACCATCTGGAGTTTGTGCAGAGCCCCCTTTGGGAAGGCAGCCAATAAGGAATTACAATAATCTAATCTTGCCACGATAGAAGTGTGAATAACCATTTCAGAGTCTGACTGGAAAACTACCGCAACCTGTCAGTGCTCCTTAGATGGTGGCCAAGAGGGCACTGATGACACGCTAGGAAGTGTGCCTCAGTAGATAAACAGGAGTTGGCTCGTACCAGACACCGAGCTGAAAACAGCTGGATTTTCACAGCTGGGACAAAGGAGAGAAGGCAAATCTAACTGCTGGGCTTGGGAGAGGTGGCACCCCCATCCACACTGATTCCCATGGACATTAAGGCACTTGGCACTTTTTGGGAGGGCTGGGGCTATGTTTTACAGCAGTTGCTCCAGAGTCACTATCTTTTAAGCCTTTGCAGCAGTCTCTGCTGGAAACCTTTGGTTTCACACTTTTAATTGTTTCTCAGATGGAATGAGAGTTGGTCCGGTCTTTGTTTTCCAGTGCTGTGGAGTTCCTATTGGCATTTCTTCCATCCCACCCTGAAAAAGAATTTTCACATAGCTTTCCCCACATTGTTTGCAATCAATGATTTCCCTGTAATGGATACTAAAAATTTTAAATGGCAGCTTTTGGGACTCACTGGTGCTTGGGAGACAAGAAATGTGCTTTAGTGATGTTCCTGGCTTGACATAAAATTGCTTCTTAGCAGCACCTAAAAAGAATCCTGGGATTCACCAACATGAGTATGCTCTTTGTCAGCACTTAATTCTCCTTGCACCACATTTTGTCTTTGCTCAGTCTGGTGTACTATAGGTGCTTCCAATTTCCATCCATTCTCTTCTTTCAGTCTGGCTGCTACAGGGAGTGAAGACAACTACAGAAACCTCTAACTGTCTGAATAAAACCTGTACATCACACTGCATACAGCAGAATTATGCTTCTTTTTTCAAGGGATGTTCCCAAAGTAGACACAATTTGAGAAACAAAACAGAATGACTCCCCTTGGCAAACAGGTGCCTTTATGCTGCTCCACAGCACCAAAGAACAATGTTCTGTGGTCCTTTTACACATATTCAGAGGTAAAAGAGTGGGAGTAACTTGCCCAAAAGTCCCATCAGCAAATCTACCCAAGCCTGGCTTCATCTTTATGCAAGTTTTTAATTTTCTTTAAAATTCTCCAGCAGCCCATAGCAGGTGCTGCTGCTGGGTAAATGTTGTGAAGGGGTCCCAGAGCTGTTCCTCTCTGTTTAGGTGGAGGGGTTTTCCTGTTGTTACTGGCACTGAGGTGTGTGGACTCTTCCAAGGCAGGCTGCTTGGTACATGAGAAATGCTGTAAGGTGTGGAATCATGCAAGAGCCTTGCTGTCACTCCCTAAGTGGACAAAAGGGACTGTTTGTTGGTGGGGGCAAATCCCTCAGCATCAGCTTGGCTAACCAGCAGCCTGCTTCCTGCTTTGTGCTGGGAGTTGGTGTTTTGGCTACCTAGAAACTACTTCGGGGTAAGGTACAAGGATCTTGATAGGATTCAATCATTGAATTGAGTGATTTCAGGATTATTTTGCACCTCTCCCATTTTTATTTCTAGCCCCATGGCCTTTTGGAGACATCTTTTAGGCAGCAAGTTTATTAGGGGTGAGACTTTTGGAAAAATCCCATTTGTTTCAAACCAGAACTAACTTCACTTTTGCTAGTTCAGGTCAGTGAAGTTACATCTCTAAATCACAGAGAATTAGGACAGAGATAGCCCCTGTAGCACGTTCTCTCTGTAGTACCTTGCCCAAAGATAAGAGTTATAAAAGAAGTCAGGTGAAGTTTTTGGAGTGGTTATCACCAAGTCATATACTGATGGGCTGATGGTTTAAATTCATTGTAAAATGTGGACTTCAGAGCAAGAAGCCCCAGCATCACTGTCTGGGATTTTAAAGAATGCCATTGCTTGATAGCCAAGAGCCCAGTGACAAACTCTTCTGTCCCTTTATTGAGAGTTTGCAGAACAACCACCATCATTTAAATCACCATCTTAGGTTGCTCAGTGCTTCAGAAAAGGGCAGTTTCCTTTCATTGCCCAGGGAAAGAGGATGAGCCCTGATGTGCCATTCCAAACCATGTGCCTTTATGGACCCAGCTGTAGGCAAGGGCTGGGGTGAAGCATGTCGTGGGAAGGCAGATAACACAAACATGAAAGCAGCACAAAACATGAGAGCCTATAAATAGCAGGAAATAAAGAACAATACTGTGATAAAATCCATAAGACAATAAAGACCAATGTGGGAGAGACCATTTCCCCCCCACCCTTCTCCAGAGTTTCTCCTATTTCCCAAAGCTGCAGAGATCATCTGACTGCTGTGTGGTACACGCCAGTCAGCTAAGCACCAACTCAAGCTCTTGGAGCCTTGCACAAAGTATTTCAAAACCCTGTTCCTTTTTCTTTCTTGATGTCCTGCCATGACTATTGTGGTATTTAAAGCCATTCCCAACTCACCAGCTCATCATAGCAAGGAGAAAAGAGGGAAGAGGAAGGGGGGGAAAAGCCCTATGGAGATTTATAGTCATTAACAGCCTTTATAAGGTTTCAGACATTTTTGTGGTAATTCTTTGGAAAGGACACATCCATGATGAGCTGGGGTTTATTTTGCCACTGGCATAAGAAATTAGACTGATTCCAAGAAAATATTTGCTGTTTACCAAGAAGAGGGCAAACGTAACTAGAAAATGGCAATGGATGTGAACTAGGAACCTTGTTTAAATTTTGGGTGGTTCCCAGCTCCTGACCTGGCCCCTTTGAAATGGATCCTGCACAAAGCAAGTCTCTGGAAGCTCCTCTGCAGAGTGAATCTATGACTGTGCAGTGGGCACTGCAAAGCACCCTCCCTTCACTGGCAGCAGCAACTGAAGATGGTTAATTACCCTGAGAGATAGCCATCACTCGTAAACCTGCATCTCAGGAACATGTCCTGTCAGGAGGCAACCACTCTGTGGGCCCAAAATGTCATGAGGACAGCTCACAAGCACACATATTCTTGGTTTGGAGTGTAAACTTCTCTGGGGAACAGATTTTCCTGGGTATTTCTGCATGGTCCTGTCCCATGGTGCCCTAACTTCTGAACCAAATCTTCCAATGGGGTAACACTAACTTGTGTGAACGGTGTTAGGCTGATTTACAGCAGGGGAGGATTGAGGATTATTGTAAGGAACAAGAGGATTATATTGGCCTCAGAGTTCATGTCAGAGCTGGGACTGGAACTCAGGAATTACTAAGCAGTTTTCTCAGTTGCTTCTGTTAGCTTTAAAGAGGGAGTTTTGTTGAGGAAAACCTCCAAGAATATCCGATTTAATGGCAAATCCACTTTTTTTTTTCCACAACTGGTTCTAAGATGCCTGCCTACTAATGAACATGGCTTTTTGTGCTCACACAATGGAGTTTCTCCCTCGTGGCCCACCCAATCCTCTTACAGGATCCCACCAGGGAGATGCAAGGACAAGTTTGGAGGTGACGCAGAGAGAGGTGCATTATGCAAAAGGTGACTGTTTTGATTCAGAGGGTTCAGAGGTGACAGTAAGGTCTGAGGAGCTCTAAATAAAAAGTTGACTGGCTACCACTAGGGCTACGTCACACTCCGTGTGGCATGGCGAACAAATGGGGAATTTATATCCTTCCACAGCTGGGGGCTAGATTTCTGCCCACATGGAAGTGTGTCCCACATTATACTCTACAGTTTTAGGTCCCTTCATGCTCTGTTGTGAAGTTTTCAACTCTGTTTTAGGGAGGCAGAAAGCCTCAGATGATCTCCCCTCAACCCCGTGGGCTGCTCCTTCCTTCTGAGGCCGTGTTTTGATCTTAACTAATGTTCATGATTTCCTCCTGTAGGGCAGTGGGTCGAATATTCATGTTCCACTTTTTTTTTTTTTTTTTTTTTTTTTTTTTTGTCAGATATGAACATTTTGTGCAGGGAGATGAAGCAATTCAGCCAATTCATATCTTCTGACTCCTACTCAGTGCTTTAACCCGTGTCCACCATCTTTCCTGCACTACTGCAGTGTTTATAGGACATTTGACTTCATTTGGTTTATGAAATTTGCTTACTCTGCCTTTCTTGATCATTAGCCCACGAGGCAGCTTGCATGCTTTTCTGTATCCAGCATTTCTTTCTGCCTTTTTTTTCCAATTTCCAGAAGGGCTTGTTCCTTAGAACAGATGAACCACATACTGAGAAAATGAACAGGCCAGATTGTCTAGTGCTCTGCACCCACCGCTGAAGACAGATTTTCCGGAGAACTCGGTTTCCAAGGAGGCATCTAAATAAGTGACAGATACTCAGAAGTGGAAATGTGCCCACTTCTTTTGGTGCTCAACTAGTGCTAGAGCTGCTCTGAAAAAACTTGGTCTGATATGACTGTTCTCCTTCACTTATGCCACAAGACTTCCACATCTCCTCTTTTGTACTCTATTTATGGCTCTCTGCCATGCTCACCCTCGTGCCATACTCCATCCCACAGGTCTCAGCTGACCTTCTTGTTGCCATGTCCTTCTGCACCATTAAAGGTCAGCACGTATATACACTCACATTTCTGTCAAGGGGCCATCAGGGCTAATGCCCCCAAATGCAGAACATATGTGCAACATAAATTAATTTTTAAGGCTAATGTTGATTGAAGTTTGGTAATTCAGCCTGCAGGATATACCATATGTTTGAAGTGTATTGTCCAAGTTTAGATTTTAAACTCCCAAGGGCAGGGACCACTCCTTCCTCTGTGTTTACATAGCATCAATGAGACCAACAGTGCTTGGGTCTGATATACATTAACCTCAGCCAATGCATTGTTAAGTTTAATAATGACTAGTTAACATTAAAGCACAACGGATAAAATACATAGACAAAGATTTTTCTTGGCAGAGATTTTTGTCATGTTTTTGATGCCAGATTCCTACCCAAGTAAATAGTCCCTGGTCATCTGAATCATTGGCATTTTCTTGGAAAATTCACCCCTTATATTGCACCATCCTGGTTTTCCCTTGTTCAGCAATTGACACTAAGCCATGGATCGCTATTTAGGATAACTAAGAGCCCACCTAAGTGAAAAGTCTGGAATAGGAAGGCACTTAAATGACATGCCAGAGAGTGAACTCAGGGAATCGCAGAGCCAGGTTGTAAATGGGCAAAGGAAAATAAAGGTTTTGAATGCAAGAATTAAATGTCATTTCTTATTATTTATCTCATTACTTTGCAGTTCCCAGAAACCACATTCAAAGGTTAGTGTACACAGGCCCTCCAGCAGGAGCATAAGAGAGCTATAGGAATAAATCCAAACTCCATCTGAACTGACAGGCTGTTTTTCAGTGCTAGTTATGCAACATGTTAGTAGCTCTAGGTATAGGACCAGTGGGATTTAAACTTGTACAGCAGATGGTCCATGCATCATTGCTGGAATGCGCCTGCTGACCCTAGGGCAGAGCCTGAATGGACTTCAAAAGAGAGACTGAGCATGCTTCAAAGTGTTATTGTTTAAATGTTCCACTAAATGGGGACTCCGGAACAAAATATCTAGCTGAGGTCAGTCTGAAAAATATCAACACACATAATGAGAAAACAGTATGTTGTATGAAAAGGAATATTTCATAGGGGTATTCTGGCTATTCTGAGTTGAAAAAAAACCCACTTTTTTCATGTGTGTCAGCAGATTGTCATAATCTAAGTGTCTTTGTTCATGAGTTTCACTTGCTTTTGTTGGAAAGAACAAGGTCTGTATGTGAAAGTCATAAATACCTTTGGAAAGTGTGTTTTGTCCACAGACAGGTACACTGGGAGAGCTGTCAACCAAAGTTATGGCAAAGGTGTGTTGCAATACAGCATTGACATAGCCCTGAAAGCCACCCTCCCACTCATTTCAGAGGAAAACTTGTAAGGACCTTGTGTTTGGTTTGAGAGTGTGATCCTGTGATTTCTAATCATTACTGTGCTCAGTTTTGTTCCTCACAAAGCCCATAATGCCTGCTCATAGCATGTTCTTTCACCGGGATAATCCACAAGTTTTGGCTTCTCCTAATGCCATTCAGGGAGGATTTCAGTAGGAAAGGGATTGGGTTCATATTTAAATCAGTAGGTTTAATATCATGAAGGAAGATTTCCTAGGCAAGTCAAGCTTAACAAGATTAAGACTTCAGTAGAAAATTCAAGATTCAGCCTTGGATTTGCTGGTCCCTGAACTGCATCTTGGGCATTGCAAACATCAATGGTCTGGTAGCTTTTGGTCTACAAAAAGTTTCCATGCTGGCTACTGGTGATTCAACATGGGTGGCTAAAACATTATTTCCTTTGCTGGAAGCAAAGAGCAGCAACCTGAACTTTCACAGCATCTTGTCCTGCTGGGGCATGCCTCTATCTTGATGGAGACACGTTGCAATAACACAGATTAAAAGCTAACCCTCCCTGCAGACGTAATAAAGATCCAATGCCAGGAAGAGCAAACAAGACTCATGTTAAATAAAGGGGAGACTTGTTTCTTTCACATATCAATATTCAGTAAGATCAGCCAACTTGGCATGCTGGGGTGAAAAGAAAGCCACCAGGCAAGGTAAAAAACTGAAGGGCTCTGAAGTGAGGTGGTGTTAAACCAAGAAAGTAACTTGGGCTTTTTTGTAGATTCTCTGTGTCTATGTAACATGTTGTAACTGACACAAAACTTGAGTAGCAATCAGTGCAAGTGGGTCAAAAATAGCATCCACACCCTCCCTGGAGTCCCGGTTGTTGCACCCAGTATCACTACTCAGCTGTTAGCTGTGGCCCAGATTAAGCAAAAACCCTGCAACCTTACCTAACTGAGTGTGAATTCAGCAAAGCTTTCAGGCTTTTGCTTATCTTCAGTGTATGCTTAACTTCAGTAAGCATAGAAACTCTTTGTTAAATAAGACTTTTAAACCTGCAGAGAGCTGATAAAAAAAATCAGAGTTTCACCTTTTTTATCCTGTTTGCCAAGTGCTACAAGTAGCTGATACTAGATGTGTAGATTGTTGCAACTATTCAGTGGCCAAAACTCAGAAGTGTGTCAGTAAGTTAAAGGTGATCTGTTATCTCAGTGCTCCCAAAGCAGAGAAGTTACAACACATTTCTGATTAACATAATTTGTTTTAGGAATTCTCGTTCCCTGGAAATATTGTCACTCCAAAACAAAGGCACTCTGCAAATTCTCTGAATTTCAGCTTGTTAAACTGCTCATGGAGAACAAAAAGTATGAGTCAAGACAAAGTGAGTTTGTGACAAAACTTTGCACAACAGGGAAATAAACTCCAGTAAACCAACCAAAGGAAAAGATATTACATCTATTACTCAGTTTGCATTTTTACTTGAGTATAATAGGACTATAACCATTTTCTGTCAACAGCTTACAAAGAAACTTGTTTTGAAAGTGATGTATGGTAAGAACTTGCATCTAAACTGGGTATATCTAAATGAGACTGAATACAGAACACTACTAAAGGTGGCTTTTGGTTAGAGCTAGCCAAGGAACACAGAAAAGAGTTCACAAATATTGAAAGAAAGATCACCCCAAACCTCAGAGGCTCCTCCCTCCATATGCTCATTGTACAGGAGTATTTTGGGGATAGCATGTTTATTTGGGTTTGCACTTTGCAGGCAAGTGGTCCCCAGTTCTTGCCCAGAACATGCTGTTTGGTATTCTCCTCTTAGAGTGCAAAACATGGCCAAGTGTTTTCATGAATAAGGAAGGACTTATAAATGCACTGGGCGAGGCCTACAGCACTGCAGCTCTGGCTTCAGTAGGTGGCAGGGATTCTTTAAATTCTCTTGCTCATGTACATTAAGCAAACAAACAAAATTACCAAACCGTGAAGCCCACAAACTGTGTATGTAGCCAGGCTATGTAATCACAAGTTCCCCTTATGGTTACTTTCATCTTGCCTCTCACTCAAGCTTTCCTCTGCCTATATTGCTGCTGGTCTTTATTAAGCTCCACATTCTACAAACATTTATGCGCATGATTTACTTCATGCTTTTAAGCAGTTGCAGAGTGTTAAGTAGATAATGAGCTAGAACACAACAGAGCTGCATATCTGCACAGATCAGACTAAACCTGGTGAAGTTACAGCTGTGCAGAAAGTTCAGTATGTGGGGAAGAGTTTGCAGGGTCTTAGCTTGTAGGGTCTACCAGAGCTGGCATTTGTGTTTGTGCAGCACCTGGCACAAAGGGACTCCAAATCTGACCAGGATCCCTAGATCCCAATACGCTGCAGGTAAGGAACTGCTCCAGGGACTATAATTAGGCACCAAAGAGCAAATACTCAGAGTTCACAAAGGCTCTAGCACGTGGTATTGCCAATACATCTGCTGACATTCGCATCTGTAGATTGTTCATTCAAACACTGCCTGTTTTGGAATACTAAAACCTTCCTACCGCCCATCAGCTGCCACCCAACCTCTTTAAAATAAACTTTCTTAATGGGCATGTGCCTGGATCACCAAAGAGACTATCAAACTTGGCACTGCAGAGGGAAAGCCAAGCTCGGTGCTAGTGATGGCTCTGCATTCTTACTCTCAGACATCCTGTCATCAGGTCAAGGTTGTGGCACAGTGACATGGGGCATGAGTTCCCTGCCTGCACACTGCCTGTGCAGCATTTAAATCATCATTATTCCAGGAATTTGTTGCACACCATGGTACCGAGGTACACATAATATCAACTAAAGGAAAATGACTATAAGCACTTTGTCACGGCCTCAATGGATATTCAGCAGTGACAACAGTGTGCCAGGATGAGGGGCCCAGCCAGCAGCTGGCAAAGCCTGTTTTATGTCGTTTTGTGAGCACAGACTATGCAAATATATTCAAAGGATGTTCTTGAGGCAAATTGGTTGGAGCTAAATTTGCCCAGATGCTCTTGAATCTGCTTATTAGAGTCCTTAGCTGGAAAATTAGCTGGAATTGATGAGTCAAAGCAGAGCTGACTTTAGGATCCTTGCATATTAATGAAACCACAACCGGATTAAATGTGTGCATGTGTATTTAGCATGGAAATTCAGCTCTCAATGCCTGATCCCACTATTCCCAAGATGGAGGCTTCACAATGCTTAATATGTGGAGAGCTCCTGGAGAGGCCTGGGCAACTATTTTGCCTTGAGTTTTTAGGTTAAGACAAGATGAAAAAATAGTTTTTTCTTCCATCATGGCTTCTGATTTTTGTACTTGCATCTCATTTTGCCTGCAGAGGCACTCCCTGGCAGTGAACTCATGCCTTCCCACTCCTGGTACATGTTCCATTACCAAAGGTGAATAATCAAGACAAATATGAAGAATGAGAGAAGTATGTACTCATTTATTCAGATAATGAATGTGAAGGATGAAATCATCTTAATCCTGAACTAAAATCAACTATTTCAGGATCCTGTTATGGTAGCAAAAGATACTGGAAGGAGGTGGGATTGTGTTCTGTCAATGACAGTGGTACTTTTGTTTCCTTGGACTTCTTTCCCATATAAGAAGACTATTAAGGGAAACTGATGGAACTTTTCTTTCACTTGAGTATTGACTTTAAGAAAGAAACTTGTTTTGAGCAGTGGTTTGAGCCAGTTTCTCCAAGTCAACTAGTAGAAAGTGTCTGCTTGCCCACGGGTCATTTTCACAGATTGACCATAGGTTCTCCCCATTTGTGCCACCTCTGCAGTCACTGGCAGAGCTCCAGGGCAGCAGCTCTGCCATCCCCCTGCCTCTGTCACCCTGTGTCAGACACCAGCTCGGATCAGCCTTGCCCTTGTGGCAGCTACACTGTGTCTGACCCCTGCCTGGGTGTACAAAGGTGGGAAAAGGGTGGGCCATTTCCTGTGCTTAAACAACTGAGCACTGTTAGCTCAGGGACAATTGAGCCTCTGCTGTTTATACTGTCTTTGTCTGGATAAACTGCATGGACTCAGTTCCAATGCAGCCACCAGGAGATTTTCTTCCTGATATTCATGGTGCCAGCATTCCACCCTTAATGTGTATTTTGGGCATCCCCATCTTGAATCAATACCTCGAGCCTCTTAAAACTTCATTGAGGTTATGTCTGGATTTATTCTTTAATATTTTTCTTTTACTGAGGAAACCAAAGCTGAACACAGTTTTATAACATACGGTCTTCTCCGTGCCCTGTAGAAGGTAAATGTCACCTCACTGTGATGCATTTAGTCTACTCAAGTATCCTCAAAGAATTTGACAGTAAGGGTGTCCTAAGGGATTGGCCTCCCAATGCCACCTTCTGAGATTTGAACACTCAGCTCAAGGTAAAGCTCCAAATATCACTGAGACAGACAGAGATATTCAGTATCTCACACTTCACAGAACCTGGACACATTTTGCACACACCAGCTGTGTGTGTAAGGAACACGGGTTAAATGAGAGAATTTATCTTCTTTCAGCCTCCAGCTTTTCTATCTGTGTCGCAATGACTGGTCTCCAGCTGTGAGGAAATACAGAAAGCTTCTTATTTAGTAAGTTTTAAGTAATCCTAAGGAAGCCAATTCCTCCCTCCCCAAAATGGCCCAGTCTGTGTTTCTTCAGAAACATCTTTGTAAATAACACCAGAAACTGAAAATACTTTTCTGGTCTCATAGGCTGGGATAGGATTTATAGTATAGTTGCACTGACATTCAGCCCATATATACTTATGATTTCCTCCTGAATTCTTCCCTGCTTTCTTGATGGTGTGTTGGATCTGCTAACAGTGGAGAAGGTCCTGTAGAGGTGAGACCATCTTGTACTTGGGAGATACCAAGAGTTAGACCTTTTTGGGTAACTTGCTTGCCTTACATTCAGTTTGTACATCATCCTGGGATAGTGTGCAATTTTTCATCGTGGAAAATGTTTGGAAAAAAAAGCTTAATGAAAACTACAGATTTAAGAACAAAAATAAGCCCTACCAAACAAACCAACCCTTGTATTTGTCCATAGGGCTTACTGACTAAAAGATAATGGCATAGAAGGTTCCTGGATTTATGGCTCCTCAAAAATCCTTTCCTTCCTCAATAGCAATTATACTCCTGAGAAAAAGTCAGATGCCAGATCTAGCCCTGGCATCTTTTGGTGGATTTTCCTAAAATCAAGAGGCTTTTCCAAGCCTGGTAGTTTCAGATGTTATGATTGATGTTTATTCATTTGTCCTCTCTTCCCATGGAACTGGCAATGGCTGTTATTTCTGTATCCAGTACCACTGTTATGTCTGTTGCTCTAATCTAGCTACTTATATGGTCTCCACCATCTCAGTATTTGAGCATATCCCAAGAATTAATTTTAAAAACCTACATAAACCCCTTAGAACAATAACAAACTCTCCTTCCTTCCAGCCTTATCCTAGGCAAGAGTCTCGAGTTTCTGTGCTTGTATGTGTGTGAGTAACTTACTGAGGCAAAGCTGAATTGAAGAAATTAGTCCTACCTTCAGCTGGGAAAACAGTGTGAAAGGCTGGCACAGGAGAGGCCACATTGGTGACCCGGACTGCTACAAGAGTTTGCCAGGACTAGATGTGCTTCCCCTAGATTTTCTGTTCCTTGGCCCCAGCTCAATAGTATTTTCTATGGTTCCTGGAATCTGGCAAGTTGTAAAATTTTTGAGGGGCAGAGGGTAGACATGGGTTTTTCTTTTGACAAAGAGAAGTAGTAGTTCTGCCTGGAGATGAGCTGCCCTGATCAGCTGCCACTGCAGGTGTTGTTTTTATTTATTCTGACTGTATTTGGATCAAAATCAGTGTTTCTGTGTGTCTCCTCTCCATATTTGTCTGGGGATTGTTGTCTGTCATTGCTGTAGTCCCCCAAGACAAAATTTATCCTGCAAATTCAGTCCCTGTTTTAGATAGCTTTCTCTCCAGAGGTTGTGAGTAGTTTTTAATGGCTTGTTGGGAGCCTGGTCTTACCTGTTACCCAATTTCTGTGTTTTGGAAAGGCAGTCCAGGGGAAGGAAAGGTTGATGAGTCTGTGGGTCCAACAGCTTTGGGGAAGAGGGCAAGTCCCATGTGCTTGAGCTGGTCAAGGTGGTGGTGAAAAATTAAGTGCATTAAATCCTACATGAGTAAAACCAAGCTGAAGCTCTTGCCAAGAGCTCTGAATCCAAGAACAGCAAATGGAAGAATTACCAATGTATAAAAATATAAATAAACACATGCCAACATTAATTGGAGGAACGTGTCCTTCTCACTGACCTTAGCCCATGTGACTGTACCTCTGCTGTAAGGGACACGAGCCCTTGATTTCTCTGTAACCAGTAGACATAACCCTTGTTTCCAGCTGAGGGATTCAACTGCACGTGAGGAAATAATTGAGCTCTGGATGGCATTTTTCACATACGTCTTTTCGACCTGGATCAACAAAAAGAAATATCATTATATCTCATATTTGTGCTAGAAATGAAGCAATTTGCGTACTTGCAGGAATGAGATACAGTTGTCTCAGAAGTTTTTGTTGGCAATAGAACAGGCAGCTGTCAACGCTTCAGCCTAGAAGTAGATGCAGCTCATTAGGACAGTTGGATATCATCAGATTAGCCGGGCTTGGAGATAGGGTGAGACAGGAAAACATATGACAAGAACTGGCATCGCAAAACCTCCCCCTTCAGAAATACTACCTCAAAACCAAGGAATGTTGTGGTTGATCACAGCCAATATCAATACAATATATCCTAGTTTAAGGGCAGACTTGCCAAGTATTTCAGCATGGGTTTCAGTGCCCCTGGTACACATAAAAGTTATGGCATTGGTTCTGGATTATTTACTGGGACTCTGGTAATGATGTTCCTGGCATAGCACTCCTTGCAAACACGTACTTTGGAGGAGTTCCCATACATTTTTTTATTGTCCTCTAGAGCTGTGGTGGCAAGCTGTGTGAAATCTATCCAGAAAACTGGAAGAAATCAAAACTAAGGGGAAAAAACCCAACCAAACCCGTTTAAAGATGTCAAAGCCTTTCTTGTGTAGACCTAAAACAAGGTCTGAAATCAAAAGGATATGTGTTGACTGTGTAAGAGTCATGGGGGAGGGAGTTTTAGATTTTCTTTCAGTGCCCCTAGAGGATTGCCTGATATATTCTGTACAGTTCTGGGACCAGAAAGATGCTTTCAGACTGGAAACAATTCAAAGATTAATAACAAACAAAAGCAGCAGCAAAAAATACCTGAGTGGCAGCAGGGACTAATTTTGATGAAAGCTTAAACAGACTTGTGTCAGTGACAGGTCAAGGTGACCAAGGCCCTCAGTAGCACTCTAAGGATATGTAAAAATATGTAAATGGAAGCGGGCAGATGAAGTGTTTGTCAGCATGCATTGCCATGGTTTGTTTTTGTGTTCAAAAGCTCTTTGTTCTAAGCACACTTCTCTGTTCAGAGCATGAGCTTTAGCTTTGCAACCCAAGCAGCAGGGATGCCTTGTGTTTCTTTAGGACTTTTCAACATATGATCCCCAAATGCTTTAAAAGGGGGAATTAAAGGAGAGTCACATTTAAAAAAAAATAGAAAAGGCTTAATTTCTTTCTTCCAAAATGCAGTCAGCTCTGGTGTAAAGTAAAAGAGGACCTGGATTCTCCAGTGGGTGAGATCCTTCTCCCTTTACATTGCTTCAGAGTCACAGAGGCTTTGTTAACCAACCTGAGCTCCTATCTGGCGACACTTTGAGCAAAGCAAAGAATGGCTCCCCAGTCATGGAGAGTGTGCTGCAGCAAGCAGCACCAGGAATAGAAGTTGTATCAAATTAAAACATAGGGGAGGAATGAAAGAGAGAATTGCAATTTCCTTGAAGGGTATTAGGCTTGATCATCATAACTGCTGCCTCCATTCTTAATAGCAGTGAGGATATACAGACATTTGTGGGATTTCTCTGCTGAGCAGCACCTCTGCTTACTCAGTACTGATTTGGTGTTGCTAGAGCAACACCAAAACCACTTCCTATAGAGCATGGATGTGTTCTGCAGGCCTCTCAGACCTACATGGTTAGCAGAAGTTAGGAAACTTCACAGAGGAAATACAGTGCAAAGTACTAAGAGATGTGGAAACCTTAAATAGGGATGTCAATTTGACCGCTATTTAGTTGATGCTAAGGGAAAATGGGAGCATGATGGCCTTAGAACCTCTTTAAGGCAGCTTTTAGTCTGTTAATAATCAAGAGGAGATTGCTTTATTAAAAAAATAAACAATTTTGATTTTATTTGAACAGCTCCCTTCAAATACTATTTGTGTGCACACTAACATGTGACACCCATGTGACATTGTTTTAAGCCTTATACTTGTATTCAACATTCATTTATCTTTCATTAGTGACAAAATTTCAAATGCCAGAGGATGTACAAAACCTGCTGGGTGATTTGCAAAATCTTCTGGAGTTGGAAAATTTTTAAGGATTAAATACTTTATTAATTGCTTCTATTTTATCTGATTCTTGGCTATTGCCACAGGAATCTTGAGGGCTTTGCAACAAGGAAGATCTGTACTCCCTGAATTATAATAATATAATTTCTGGGATTATACTAAAGCACTGTGTAAAAACAAGTATTAATTATTATTCAGACAATTCTCTGTTTCAAACATATCTAATTGAGAAAAAATTAGGAATTCACCTCTAGGCTGTTAACTAATAAAATCCCCAACTACTTCTGTAGAATTTGATTTGCTACTCAACTGGTGTGATCCTGGGAAAGAAAGTTTAAGGTCTGCCTAACCTGGAGATTTTTCCCCAGTGTTCTTTCTACTGAACTGGGAATTGTTTGAGTAGTGTTCATTCTAAAAGTATTCCTGATGCTTTTGATGTTGAGCTTTTGCCTGTTGGTTGTTGTGTGTGCTTGGCTGTAGCAATAATGCAGCAATTCCTCCTCATTTCCCTCATATTATCAGAACCATTGAGATTTTGGTCCATGCCCAGAGAATCATAAAACCATGGACCACAAGTTTAGGGAAGTGTTTCTACAGGCACTGGTGATGAAATTACTCCTGGAATATTGCAGTTATTTAAAATTTCATCTTGCTGGAAAGTACTGGCAGCATGAAAGGGGGAAAAAACACCAGACAGCTTGAGAGCCTCACACATAACTAAAGATTAGAAGAATGGCTTTTGAGCCAAAAGACAAGTGGTGATTTTGACACGAGCACAAACACGAAGGTCAATGTGGATGTTAATACAGAAACATGGGAGAGATCTCATTTACTTTATAGCTGAATCAAGGGATGTGGTTCCTATACATTTATTCCCTGATCTAGATACAACATGGTTAAAACAATGTATTGTGTAGCTGGGCTACAGCCAGGTCAGAGTCCCACACAGCCAGCAGACTAAACAAGGTGCCCCGGCCACAGCACTTCCTTGGAGAGCACTCCAGAGCAGGGGCAACCAGTGGTTGGCAACTACATCTGGTAACCATGTCCCCAGGCCACCAACACACACAGGGAGTGTTGGGCTAACGTATGGCATTGTTGCAGAGAAAATGCCCTCTGACTTTTAGACAACAAATTCCAGTAGTGTGACTGGCAGGGAGGCAGGTACCCACAACAAACCCCCTGCCAACAGCTGGGGGGTGCCTTTTTCTAGGTTGTGCAGAATATTAGAGACTGTGCAGAGTCTGCAGCGGCCCAGCCCAGGCAGGGACACAGCTGACGTGTGGGATGCTGGAGGTCTGCAGGGATCTCAATGGGTCTTGGCCTTCTCTTCCATCTCTGATTGCTGCCCTGCCAGCCTTGGAGTACATTATTGTTTATTACCCAGAGGGGACAGCTGAATTCCTTCTACAGCAACAATATTTTTGTGTGATGCCAATGCCATGACCTTTATTCATGAAAAACAAAGTACAAATGGGGAAAGCAGGGTGGAGCTCTGTCAGAAATGTGATGTAAACAGCTACAAAGATGTGGCTGTGCTCCTCCAAAGCCATTTCCCACCAGGTAAGGATCAGAGCAACACGCATTGCAAACACAGCAGAGATCCTATCTGATATTTTGTTAAGCTAATTGCCTATACCTAACAGCAAGGCTTAATAAAAATTGCCAAATTGAACTTTTGGTCAGATTAGACAACATCAACAACAATAGTTCCCAAAGGATTTATGGAAACAAATTCCCATTCCAGGTATCTGCTGACATTTAAAAGCCAGCCTCTTTTCTAGCATTCATGAAAGTAACATGAACAATTCAGTAGGAGAAGAGGTCCCGTTTTGTTGTGGAAACAGTCTCCGCAGCACCCTTGAAAATTCATCCTGAGGCAAGTTTGAAATAATTCATGCTTTTTCTCTTACAAAAATATCTTCATGTTTAGAGCAAACAGCTGTTTTGCTGGTGGAGAACAGCAGAAACATGACCTGTATTTAAACCTCTATCTTACTGGGAGAACTGGGAGCTTAGTCTCTCAGTAGGGATGCAAAATTCAGGCAGTGACATGTGCAAAGACTTCTGGGGTGGCATGAATTCAGCTTGAGGGGAAACCTGAGTTGAAGCCAGGTGGAGTGGGCACATGGCAGCATCCTCTGCTCTGGCTGGACATGGTGCCTGTGTCCTGAGCTCCAGCAGGCCAGGGGATGTGTCTGAGAGATGCTGTACCCGTCTCCACATGGTTTCACAGGACCTCTGGAGGCACTGGATGGAAAAGCTCCCAGGGGTCCACCACACCCTCCACAGTGTGCCTCTGCTCCATGACTTATTCAGCTCTGCCACCAGGCAGTCCCAGGCCCTGCTGCTCAGGATGATGCCTGGTCACTGCCACAGCCCAGCCTGGCCATGCAGCTGCTCCATGATGCCGATGGCTTCCAGCAGCACTTGCTATGGGGCAACAGGGGTCAAGGCTGTCTTTGTGAGTGCCAAGGGCATCCCAAATCCCCTTTGGCTGCTCCACTGTTTGCTGGGATGTGCTTCCCAAGGAAATGTGGGCATATAGGGGCAAGTTTTCACACTTCTCTCCATGAGCTTCATGAGCCCAACAGACAAACTTGCAGAAGTAAAAAGGAGAAAACTTGAGGACTTCAGCTGACACAGAGAGTAAGAGACAATTGCTCAGCACTACAGGCAGCCTGTGACCAACTATTCACAAAATATTAAACATTTGTGGCACATTTAATAATCAGTAAGTGATAACATTGGGCTTTGATACAAATCAGAGCTGATTAACATTGAGATTTAGAGATTTAGAGGCCCAAGTCTAGTTTGTGCTTCGGGCTGAGCCTATTCCACCGTCTCCCCTTTCCTGACCTTCTCATGTACAGACAGCAAAGCGGGATTGCTCTGGCTGGGACAGACAGGCAGAAATCACCCTTTGCAGGGATGCACTGCTGCGTTGGTGGTGTTGCAGCACCCAGATAAACTTTACAAAACCAGTCTCTGCCCAGGTTGGGACGTAAGCATCAGGTATCCCAAACAGAAGTGCAGGGATGCCGCAGTGAATATTGCTGAATTTATTTTAGGCCACGGAGATTCTGCCTGAAAGATCACTTGGGAGCGTGCCAAAGGTCCAGAAAAGGTAACTGCTTGGGGAGGATCAAGGTCACCCACGCCTGGGAGCCGCTGGCGTCCCCTCAGTGACACTGCTGCCTTAGGGAGCGATGTGCTGCCGGCGGAGGTGGAAGCCCAGGCATCTCCTCGGAGCACGCGGGCAATGCTTGAAGTGTTTGCGGCCCGGCCGTGCCAGGGGACGGCGGGCAGGGACGTGCCGGGCGCGGGCCGGGCCGCCCCCCGTGCGCAGCGCGGCCGATGCTGCTGCGTCACTCGGCCGGGCAAAAGCGGCGCTCCCGCCGCCAGCTCTGCCTCCCTGCCTCCAGATGCAAGCAATTTGTTTTGCATTTGGACTGCTAGTCTGGAAAACCAAAGCGCTGTGTTTTTTAAGTTTATATTATATGCTTGCTTTCCAGTTCTGTTAATTAAAATCATGATGCTCAATGAGCAGTTGCTGGATAGCTTGCAGGGTTCATTTTAAATTTCATCTTTCTTCTAAACACTCAGGCATTTGAAGCCCTTTCTGTGCTTGTGGTACATTAATTCACCTAGCTAGAAATTCTATCTGTCTGAACTCGTACAAGCATGCATTTGGGAATGGTTTTGTTTCTTACAGTATTTTCTCCCAGTGTTTGCCTATATCTGCCAATGTAATTTGTCAGACTAAACAAAGTAATTGAAAATTATACACTCCTCATAACTGTTTCACCATCACTTTGAGAGGGAAGGGAGCAGAGGGACCCACAAGCAAATAGAAAGAAATATGAGCATGTATGAATTCACTCAAGTGACCACTCTTCTTCTTCTTTGGTGAGTTTGATCCATCAGCTTTTCTGGAGCCATTGTGTAAGTCATGAAGGCTGAACTGCCTCCTCCGTACATTTTTGGACCATTTTCCACTGTAATGTCTACTGTCACCTGGGATGTGGTTAGGCCAACCCTGCCCAGCTCAATAATCAGCTCCAAATGGAAATGGAAGTGGTTCTGCAGGGCAGCCTCTGTTGACCTTTTATTGCTTTCAGAGTGGGTCTGTCACAACGTCTTCCCTGTCTCCCAGCTTACATCTCCTGTGGCTTCCCAGATTCCGTGTCACCTTTGCTGCACCCATGTAACCATCTTGACTGGGCAGGACCTGTTGTGCTCGTGAGGCCCAGGAAATCTCTGCAGGCCGTGCAGCAGCAGAATATTTAGCTGCAGCATGGCAGGTGTGTTACTAGCAGGGAAAGAGGCATATTCACCATGTGCATCATCTCCTTGTACTGGAGTAGTGCTAACAGAGAACTTGACCCAGTGAGGGAACATCACTTAAACTGCCCAGATGTGAAGCTTTGCTTTCAGGACTGAAAGTGTTGAGTGTGGACACGTGCAAGGACGGGCCAACATTTGCAGCGTTCGCTTTGGTCCGCAGACAAAGCTCGGAGTCGCTCAGCAAAGCTCCCACGAGCTTCTCCCATGCACGAGTGAACATCACCTGAGCTCAGCAAAGCCTTTCTATGCAAATCCCAACTGCTCTGCATTGTGTCGAACAATGACTCCAGAATTAGATCCAACAAAATGTATTTTTTTTTTTTTTCAGCAAGTACATTCAGTGACTTAGCCTTTTCAGGGCTTAGATCTTGGTTATTAATACTGCCATTTACCTTCTTTTGGAAAATTGAACTCATGTGATAGAGGAATTTTATGTGTCAAATTCTTATGCAGAAGTTCTGGTATGAGTGCTTCTGTAAAATACAGAAGTGAATAATGGAGGTTCTATGGTAGGAAATCATTTTCTTGGGTGTTTTTTTAAAATAAATTTTACATGATTGGGCCAGCAAAGAACAATGCCAACATCAAAAAACTCCATTACCTGTTGATCTTGTCCTGGTTTTGGCAAACTTAGGCAGGCATTGCAAGATTTTATAAGAACTGTTATGTAATAGTTAGTTCAGGCAAAAAAATGATTAAAAGAGATAAGTTATCATGTATCTAGTACTAGGTAATCAGATTAAAAAGGAAAAAAAACCAAACAACAACTGGAAAGTGCAATAACTGGATTTGCTAATGCCACATAAAATAAAAAGATGAGTACATATTTGGATTGTTGCACAGGGCAAGTGCCACAGAATTTCCCCTAGGGAACAATCCTCTATTGGCAAAGTGTGGTCAAATGCAACAAACAAATCTTTTTTGTCTTTAATTATTGTGATTCTGTTTAAAAGTTAGAAGACGCCAATTTTAGCATGTGGAATGCAATTGTGAAAGAAAATGGGTTTCCTGAATTTTCAGTGATTGACTAAAATTCACACACATACTGGTTACTTTAATTTAAGGAAAAAGGATTTTGTTTCTTTATCCCGTTACATAACACTGGATCTATTCTCCCTTGAACACACAAGTATGATTATCATTAATCTTAAAGGGAAACAGTTGTCTTTCAAAATCCTTTCTGAATTTCTGAATTTTTATCTTTTTTTTTTTTGAAGTTAGATCCCAGATGACTGGATATGAATTGAAGATGAAAGCACATTGTTTATTTTTTAATTAGATTACTTTAATCGCATTTATATATAGTTCTTCTACTGTTCTTCCCAAGAGCAATAATGAAGAAAAAAACATTGTTTTAGAGTGACTTCCAAAATACAAAACATACGGTTCATACAGCATCCAGCAGGAGACAGAGTACCTGTTATTGCTTTTTTAGCTCATTTTTATGAAACTGGCTGGCTTTCAGTTCAGAGACATTCTTTAATAATACTTATATTTTTCATTCTATAGTGCATTCCTTTCAAGGATTTTAAATTGCTCAGGAGATCTTGAAAATCCCAGTGAAAACCTTTGGATATAAGAGAGGTTTTTATTTCCAGGTAGCTGACTGGCAGTTAACTTGAGACACTCACTTTTCTCAAAAGCCAGTGTGACCACTTTGGTTCCAGGCTGTTTGGTTCCTCTGTGTTTGCCCCTCATTTTAGGAATCAGCCCCTGTAAAGAATAGGCATTTCCAAACTCAGCCGGTGTTCAGAAAGGACCAGCTCCAGCCTCTCAGCCTTGCTAAGTGCCTTAAGTCAATTTGTAATTAGCTTGATGTAAGGAAAGGACCCGTGCAGGCAATCCCATAATGGCTAGGCAGTCTCAAATATAAGCAAAATCGGCCACCCAGAGCACCAAAGCAAGAGAATTTAATGCCAACTGGCTTCTTTTCAAGAAGACCTGTGGTTTTTCACTGCCTTTGTGTTTGACTTGTAAACTGGGTGCAGAGTTCTATCACTGGCAGGTTCACGTGATGGGGAGTGTACCAAAAACACAGGTTATGTTTTGGTTTCTGTTTGATACCTTATTTATATATGATTTATATGGATAAACTAAGAAAAATTAACTGTCCAGGCCATAATTTCATCTAAAATAAACACAGACTAAAACTACAGCAACTTAGTGGATTGTGTGGATTAGTGAGATATCCTGGTATGTAACAGCAATAGCAACAATTTATTCCCCAATTTAGTAATGCTTAAAATCTGCAATCCAGAGTCACTCCATGATATGCAAATCCCTTACAAAATCTGCTTCCCTTTTTCAGGCTCAGGATCCTCTGCTATACAGGGGAACCCAAAAGACTGGCTTCATATAACTTTGTATAGGAAATTCATGTATAGAAAATCATTAATGCAATGGACTTATTCAGACCATCTTTTTGTCATTCTTGCTTACACAATGCTTTACAGACAGTGCTGTCCATTTCTCTCCTACATTTCTGCTGGACTTCGTGCCTGGATGTACTTCACTTTTTTTAAAGGTTTAATGTTTATTGGTAAAATCTTCCCAATCCCTGCAAAATCTCCCCTTTGTCCATGCCCCGTCTTGGTCCTGAGTCCATGAAACATCATGTTACCTCTAGCAGCCAAACAATGAAAACAAGGTTTCTCCTGGAAAATGAAAAAATATTAAATCGGTTACCATTTAAAAATGAATGAGAATTTGCTGATGAGCATATTTTGGGTTCTGGTGTAATATCCTTCCCTCCACCTCACCTTATGGAAACCTGAATTAGCTCTGCCATACCCTTGGGTTAATATTCATCCATCTGAAATCTGGCACTCACATCCCTGCCCTCGAGACCTCTTTACCCGGGTGCAAATACAGTGAATCTCTCCTGACTTTCGTGCCATCTCAGTAGATTTCCACACGTTGTAGCCAAGCTGGGGATTTGGCCCAGTGTCTTTTTTAAACCCTGTGACCCAGACGTGGAGATTAAAAAAGAGTTATGTTATCGGATTAAACAGATACAGGAGGCACTTGCTGTATCAGCATCCAACACCTTAAAACTCCAGCAAGATCAGCATGGTAATGGCAAAAATAGCCTCTGAGAAAGAGGGAAAATGCAAAGGGAGGTGGTGGCAAACCCATGCCTTGGGCAGGGGTGCAAAAACCTGCCACTCTGGTTGCCAAAGCAGCCACGGGGATATGGTGTTCTCCTTCCTATAGCATCTTGATACAGGACACACTGGAGGTATAAAAGTCATTTGAACTCCACCTACCTGTAGCCAGAGTGATTTTGGCCTTAGTTAAGTTTGGGTTAATGTCTTCACAGTGGGGTTTTTAAGGGTTAGGCTTGATTGTGTTATGAACTGCATTAGCGGACACTGAAATCAATAAAGCTGCAGAAGCAAAAATACTAATGGATTAAAAACAGATCTACATGAAAAGATAGTCATTTCAGGCACCATTTGTATGCTTAATATTATACACATGCTTATGCTTTGTAATTTGGGCTCTAACTTGTGATTTCAGTTACATAAGAGAGTGGAGAAGCCAGAAGCATTAGTGCTGCTGTATGCCACTGCAGCTGAAGGCAGAGTTCCCCCAAATATTCATCAAGCACATTCTCAGAAGTTGTGCTGTCTCATAATGAAATAGCAGATAGCAATGTGCATATTTATGGCACAAAAGGACTAATTATTACTAGTATTATTACTATTATTACTATTATTATTATTATTATTATACTTGGTCCCAGGTACTGTTTACATGCCTGTGACTTCAAAACAGCTTTGGCTGCTGGTCTTTTACACAAACATTTTTTTTTAAACACAGAGAGCAACCATGTGCTTTGTGTGGCTGACTTTTAATGAGTGAGGAGCAACAGAAGAAGAGAGAGCAAGAGACAAAATACAGACTTTGATTCCTCTAGAGAACTAGAGCAAAATGTTCCACTGTTGTCAGTGGTACAGCTGTGCTGGCAGGATCCTTCACACAGACAAGGCTCCAGCCACTACTTACATTTCACTGATGTGACTGCTGGTTCCTAATCTGCATCTAGGCATCCTCACTTCAACCAAACAAGTGGCTGAGCCAGTGAGAAACCTTTTGCTTCATTCCCTAGTACAGCCAGAGCTGCCTGTTTGTGGTCCCTCGTGGAGCCTCACAAAATGTGAGCTGCCTTCTGCAAAGGATGCCTACGAATCGAAGTTGCAGTACACAAGAAACCTGAATCAGAAGACGTAGGTGGCAGCACGGACTACATCATTATGAGTTTAAACGAGGCTATTCAGTGGAGATATGTCATCAATTAGCTGTGTATTTCCTATCTCTATCTGGTTTTCTGCTAAAAACCTACTCACGTTCCAAATCAGCTCAGATACAGAAAATCACAGAATGCACCGGAGTAAGGGAACATCGGATGTGTGACTGTGGCACAGTGTTTTTGGCATCCTCTATTGCCATCAAAAAGTGTGCAGAATGGTGCAGCTTTTGCAAGAACCAGCTAAGGAAATCAGCCTTTTCTGAGACCTCCCTGGAGGCTGCTGTGATGGAATTTGATCCCCCCAGCAGCCTACACATAGGTTATGGGTTCCGGAGGTGGTCCCCCGCTGTCCTCGTTTGTGGTGTAGGAAGGTAGCATCTTGTATCCACGGAAACCTGGACAGCAGACGGGTGGGGACTATTCACTCTCCTTTGGTCCATTCCTGCTGTTCCCAGTGCAAGGTTAGCACCGTGAGACTTCTGGGAAACACAGATGGCCCAAAATCTCATTCTCACCACAACTGTACCCCACAGTGCAAATGGTATTTTGCAGTACAGAGGATCTTACTAAGTCTTCTATATAACTAAGGGGTTATATGAAAATGCCTCGCCACCCTGTCTGCTGCTGTATCCTTTCATTAAGAGAACCAGAGGGGATGCAGATACGAGAGCAAGGACGTGTTTGAGTCATATAGCCGTTCGCCTGCAGGGGAAGAGGACCGGCTTTCGGTTCGGTGAAACCCGACGCAAAACAAAACGTTGCCCTGCTCATTTTCCCCGCCGATCGCCCCGGCCGTACTTTGTTCTCCCGCTGCGCCCGCGACTTTGCGGTGCTGGGGATCGCGCTTTTGGGAGGCGGCAGGGCAGAGCAGGGACATCCCAGCCTCCCAGGCACCTGCCAGGCCCGGCTCCCGTGTTGCCTCCTCCAGCAGCAGACGGCTGCGGGACCAAACCTGTCCCCAAAGCCTGGCAGAGCGGCATCGGGTCCAGAGTCCAGTCCACCGGGGGACCGGGGAGAAAACCGGCGGCGGAGGAGCAGAGCCAGGGCCAAAGCGCAGGGACGGACAGCGGCGGTGACAGCGCCATGGGATGCTCTTTCTGTGAGAAGGGCACTCTTTGTATAAAGATAAAAAATAACGATTTAAAAAATGTACGAAAACGAAAAATACCGAGACGAGGTCAGCGGCTGGGAGCCCTCGTTCCGCTCCCTGCCCGCCGGGGCAGCCGCGGGACGAGGGCCAGGTCCCTCGGGCCGGTTCGGGGCGGCCCCGCTGCCGCTCCCGCTGCCCGCGGCAGCCGCGGGGGTGGGCGGGCAG